>OZ023268.1:139018667-139356167 GCA_964006375.1 Tillus elongatus | reverse complement strand
ATAATTAATAGCGTGTACCTCTCATGTCGTGATATTTAATCAATTACCATTAATAAGTGCATAAATTGGCTTCGCAATAAACATCGCTTTTAATTATGAAACGCTTGTTGTATTTAAGAATCATTTAATTAATGGCTTCAAAGATGTATAATATCATGTGCCTGCTAAATACATATATATCATCTTTTAAATTGCTGCATCAAAGAAGATGAAATAGTTACAAAAATTAGCACATCTCAACACGTTATGCTCTCTTTATTATTTCGTTAATGGGTAATTAAAATTTGATCGATAATTTGTTGACCAGTGTTTCATCATCTTTAGTGTTTTGCTGTGCCAAAACTTACTTTTCGTAATCTGTCGTCACTTTTTTGGATCTTTGTTATTATTGTTCCACATACAGGGTGATGACTCTAAAGTGTTACAATCGGATATCTGAAAAATCGCTTGGAGTATTTTGCTAAAACTTGGTGTGGTGATAAATAGGCTGTTGGGCACATTTGAAAAAATATCTTTGACATTTACTCCTCCTCATTTTGAAGGGCCGGTGTCACGTTTTAATGTTAAATGGAATGGTGGTTGTTTTTTTTTCAAAAATTCGATTCTCCGTGAAGAACTACGTATGTTTGTAGAAAATCATTGCACTTGCTCCACTTACTTATAAATTTTCGAATCAACAAAATTACAGTAAGAACTAGCACGAAATACCTTAAGGCCACTTTAATGGGGAGATGTACAGTTTAGGATCTTGGGGCCGAAGCCCCTGCCTTCCCGTCCGAAGACTTTAGGTCAGGTATCCTCCTACACTGCTTGTTCAAAGTCACCCACCAATAAAACCCTTTTTCTTCCCTCAGGGCTCGTCCGCGGATTAGCCGCCCCGATAGCGCTGCAGCCCTTGGCTTATTGTGCATGCCCTTAGTCTTTTTACTCCACCCATTCCAAAATCACTGTGCCTTGAACTAGTCTGCCCAGCGATTGGTAGGGTGAAGTTTTATATTGCTCTGTATCCGGTCTAGACTGACCGTAGATCAGTTGTCTTTTGCGGTGCAGAGCTTTACACTCGCACAAGATGTGCTGGGCTGATTCCTCCCCCTCGCCACAGAGTCTGCATGCGAGTCCCCCTCGTACCGCCGCATTTTATGCAGGCGTTTCTTGACGGCCATTTGTCCCATCAAGAGACCTGTTATGTTTCTGAGCTGTCCTCTGCTAAGATTTAGCAGCTCCACACCTCTCTTTGAACTGGGTTCGTCAATTATTGACTTCCCATGTCTAAGCCCTGGACAGTCTGCCCAGTACGCCTTGTGTTGGTTTCTGACCTAGGACTTAATGGCTCCCCTGGTAGTGCTCTTTGCGACGCCCAGAACCGGTTCTGGTCCCATAAATGGTTCTGATGACCCTCTATTCGCGAGACTGCTTCTTCATTGCCTTTTACCCCCGAGTGACCCGGCACCCAGACGAGGGTGACCTCATTCTGCCCAGCCAGGTCGCTCGTCTCGTCTCGGCACTCACTCACCAGCCAGGAATTTACCCGTGCGCTACTTAGGGCTTTAAGGGCTGTCTGGCTGTCTGTGGCTATGAGGATCCACTTGTTGGTGTACCCCTCCTCTTGTTCTCCCGCACACAGTGCAGGATTGCATACATTTCGGCCTGAAAGACCGTTGCATGGGCTCCAAGGGAAATACTATGACTTACCCTCGGTCCTTCCATCTGTTTTGTACCAGTTATAATAGCCGTATATGTGTTTTATGTTTCAGATACAAGAACAAGGGGTAGATCCAAACTTACGAGACGGTGATGGGGCAACACCATTACATTTTGCCGCATCCAGAGGTCATCTAGAAACTGTGCGATGGTTGCTCAAACATGGTGCTAGACTGTCCTTAGATAAATATGGGAAAAGTCCTATTAACGATGCTGCGGAAAACCAACAAGTTGAGGTAAATCATCTTTGCACTGGTAAAAAAGAATATAAAAGTCATAACTAGCAAGCAAATTCTATATTTAGTCAATATAACCCAGGATTCATAAATTTACTTTACAAAACCTATTTCGGGCAGGCGGGAAAGTTTATCGGCCAAATGGGAAACCGATCCTTTCCCTTTGTGGTTGGGCTTTCCAGGAGTCGATTTGATAGTGACTTTGCTGGAAAAGTAGAGTATTTTTCTGAGGGTATGAATGAGATATTTTGACGACATTTTTGCCTTATTTGACCATGGTAAATATGTTGTCAACAATTTTCTTAATTAGTTAAACAGTATATTCCATTCGATCAAGTTCACTTCTGAGAGGGAAAACAACCATTAATTGCCCTTTCTTGACGATCTTATCATAAAAAATGTAGATAGGTTAGAATTTGACGTTTATAGGAAAGAAAATTCGAATCATCTTTGTACTCGTCGCAAAAGTATGTTAGGTTAGGTTAGGTTGAATTCTGAGTTGGCCATAACGGTCCCTCCACCGCGACCATAAGGTCTATTGTGGCTCACACCTAATGCTCTATATTTCGCCCAACAAAGCAAGCCTCCTGCAGAGGTCGACAATCTTTGTGGGCGAAAGTGGTGCAAGCTTTGTCTTGCCAAAGAGCAGCTGCCCTGTCATGTCCTCAGCGGGACAGGGACACAGCATGTGCTCTGCTGTTTCGTCACTCTCCATACACAGCCGGCACTCAGTTTCCTAACCGACACCAATTCGGTTCATGTGGTGACGCAAGCGGCAGTGTCCTGTATACAGGTCGACTAGAGTACTCAGTTGTTGTTTGTTTAACTCTAGAAGTTTGTTAGCCCTTGACTCTGACAGGCCATTTATGAAGGCCTTAGAGTGAGCTAATCGTCGCAGATTTTGCCACTGCTGGATTCTCATTCTTTCTGTCTAGGTCTTTGAGGTGCGTTTTACTGTGCATACTGATATCCCCAGCATAGGTTCTGGTCCGATGAAGTCCCCCTGGGCACCACTCCTGGCAAGCTCGTCGGCCGCAACATTACCATCATGATTCGAGTGACCCGGTATCCAGACCAACGACACCTCATTGCAGCTGACCAGTTCGTTGAGGACAGATTTACAACTCCATGCCATTTTCGAATTGCAACGGTAGGAACCAAGAGCCTCTATTGCAGCTTGGCTATCTGAATATATCTTTATCGATTTGTGGGTGCACTGGTTTTGTATAATTTCCCTTGCACACATCTCGATGGCATACACTTCTGCCTGGTGTATGGTTGCGTACTTTCCGAGGCTAGTTGATAGTCTAGCATCGGTGTTGCTCCCATATGCGCCGGCTCCTGCCCCCCTATCGTTTTTAGCGCCGTCAGTATACCAGCAGAGATCGGCTCTCAATAGGGTCGTTTGGTTTCGTTCCCGATCTTCCCTTTCCGGAAGGACGATCTTGAAAGACCAATCTCTAGTGATCTTTGTAGGCATAAAGTCTGAGACAATTCCCAGAATCTCAAGACCCTCAATGTCATCGAGGAGTCCGGACCCTCTCAGACTGATTTCCTTCGGCATGCTCTCGGTCGTTTGTTTTAATCGGTACGTTGTCCACCTAGCCTCCCTCTCCAATCAAATGTGAAGAGGTGCAATATTAAGGAGGGCCTCCAGAGCGGCTGATGGAGCGGTGCTTATCGCTCCCGTTATCATCAGACAAGCTAGTCTCTGTAACTGAGCTAATTTGGCCCTCGCGATACCACGAAGTGCCTTGGGCCACCAAACTATGACTCCATATGTTATCATCGATCTGATAACCACTACATAGAGCCAGTACATCTGTTGGGGGTTTGTTCCCCAGTTATTTCCACAGATTCTTCGGCATGTCCACAGGGACAGTTTAGTTCTGTGGATTACATGCTCTAACTGTAGGTCCCAGTTGAGCATCTTATCTAGGATAATTTTTCGAGGTTTTTGTTCCACCAAGTAGACCCCCGACTGTCTTTTTTGTCTTTAGTGGACAGTTTTCATGATATGCTGAGACTACAGCATCCCTTACCTGTTCAGCTGCAATCTCAATCTCGGTCGGAAAAGTATCGTCTGATAGTCCTCAGATGTACTGAACTTTCATCAAATACTTGGATAATTTCGTTAACCAGGAAAATCGGTCCTGGTTTTCCCGGAAAATTTTGTGTTTCGAAAAAAATTCATATCTCCGGAAATAACAAAGCAAAGGCAACCAAATTTGGTACTCTGATTTATATCATTATAGGTAAATTACCTACGAAAATTTAGCTATGTAGGTTAGAAGACAAAAAAGTTATAGGCATTTAAAGAAAAATAAATTGGGGTTTTCCTCAAAACGTCAAAGTCGCGATTTAAAACGTCAAAATAGGCTATATTTTGGCAAAGACCTGAGACTAATATGAGCTATGGAAAATATCTCAAAAAGAATGTTTTACAAAACCTGAAGTCTTAGGTTCAACCGTCATTGCCTTCATTTTACTAAAATATTTCCAGAAAATTCATTTCAAATAGATCCTTTCTCTGATGCTTTATCAGTAGTCTTAGCTATATAGTTTATCGTTTAAGGGTATATAATTTTTGTCGAATTTTCGTAAAAAATCAATAAAGCTCAATATATCCGTTATTATACAAGATACGAAAAAAATTGTATACATTAATTATATGGTGTCTTGAGCTATATCTTAAAAAAATTCTACAATCACAGGCTGGCCTATAAGTCGTTGGTGATACAAAATTTGGTTTTTTTTAATCGAACACGCCTTATGTTATTGCATTTTTGCATTTTCTATCGAAATATAATGCATGTTTGTAAGAAAAGAAATTCGGGACGCAGTAAGTGCGTTATGGTAGCGAATGTTCATTAAATGCTTCAAATTTGAATAGCACAATTTGCTATTAACCTATAAGGTTGGCCAAGAAATCAGTTTTTTCGGGAACACTTTAAGTTTATTTTCGGAAATTTGTGTACATTTTCAAAAATAAAGTTATTTTGATAAAACATGGCACATTGTTTATACTATATAGGTTATATTGGTAACCAAATTTGATGCCTGCTTTCGTAAAAAAAAAACAGAAATATTTGCTATTAAAAACATTTTTATGAAAATTCACTACCATAACGTATTTGCTGCGTTCAGACTTTTTTAAATACACAAGTTATGTCTGGAGAATCCACATCGTAGCGAAACAGCTGTCATGTAATAATAATATAGTTGTAAATCTTTACGCCTGCCTATAATTTTTGCTTAATAATTTTAGGAATTCCATTTTTCAAATTAAATTTCTATTATATTTACGTTAATTCTGCTGTGTTTCCCCGCTTTCGGAAGACTGGCATTTAACATAACTTTTTGTTACTTGTTTACTCCTATTTTAAGTTTCGAAGATTGGTTTACATTAAAAATCGTCCACAATGAGCCTGTTATTCCTCATTAGTACTTTTTTCAAGGCCGTTCAACTTTGTTTAAGTCATTATAATTTGAGTCACAACTAAATAATTAATAATATTTAGTGAAAGCATTTTCAATCGTTCCTAATAATTCGATAGTATCATGCTCCATGTCCCGCAGTTGTATTATTATACATCACATTAAAGAAGTTTTAAAGTAGTAAACAATTTAATATTCATGTTTAATTTGCTTTTGATCCTTTAGTAATTAATAACAAAACTATTTTCAGTGCCTTAATGTACTGGTTCAACACGGTACTACGCCAGATTATAACAAGGAACCAGATAAGAACAGTACAAGCAGACATAACTGTTCTTGTACGAAGAAGGGAGATCACCCAAAAAAGGTAATTTACAAAACCTAATAATAATTTGAAATCTTCAATTAAATGATGATAACATTTCAGGGAAATAACGCACTAACTGATTGCTCAAGTTGTCAGAAACCACAGAATCAGACAGCCACTAATAACAATAATAATAACACGGAACCATTCTATCTTCATCCTCCCGTGACTCCAAGACCAATGGAAACACCACATGCGCCTCAAGATGGTCTTTATATTAACCCTATGAATTCCCACAGGCATAGGTAAGTCTTCTATTTCATTTTTAATTACTTAACTTCACTCATTGTTTTCTTTTTACTGTTATATTTATTTGTTTATTTATTTATCCATCCATTTATTCATTTTCTGACATCTATTTCAGAGCATGCAAAGCAAAAAATCTTTAGCTTTTATTAGGCCCTATGTAAAAACATTAATTGGTTATAATTTTCTTTAAAAAATTCTTTAATGAGAAGATCTTGATTTTTAATTTTTGAAAAAATTTCTTCAAATAAGCGCGAACTAAGGCCCATAGAACACATATTTATTTTATCTTTTAGTGAATTTTCTTTTAAAACAATTCACTAATGAGGAGATTGCGACTTTTGAATTTTGAAAAAAATTCTTCCAATGAGCGCAAACTAGGCCCCCTATCCAGCGTTTCAACTTTTATATATATATATATATATATATATATATATATATATATATATATATATATATATATATATATATATATATATGTATATATATATGTTCAGAAAGATTTCCGAGGTCTTTAATGTGAGACATAATTGGTTCTCGGGTTGACCCGCGTCCAGAATTTATGAAAACTCGACTCTAAGGCCTCAATCTGCCTACTCCTTAGAGTGGTGGACAAAGGTGGGTAAAGTAAAGATGTAAGGACACTCTAAGGCCTCAATCTGCCTACTCCTTAGAGTGGTGGACAAAGGTGGGTAAAGGAAATATGTAAGGACAGTCTAAGGCCTCAATCTGCCTACTCCTTAGAGTAGTGGACAAAGGTGGGTAAAGGAAATATGTAAGGACACTTTACGGCCTCATTCTGCCTATTCCTTAAAGTGGTGGACAAGGGTGGGTAAAGGAAATATATAAGGACACTCTAAGGCCTCAATTTATCTACTCCTTAGAGCGGTGGAGAAAGGTCGGTTGGGTTGTTGTAGATCGATTACGGGGCCTCAATCTGCCTACTCCCCAAATCTCGCCAGAGATTGTCTGTGAGGTCTCAGTGTGTTCAACCCTCTCTGAGGCCTAGGAGGCCCAGGAGCCGAAACGTCGAGTTTTTATAAATTCTGGACGCGGTTCAACTTGCATTTTCCATCGAAATATAATGCACGTTTGTAAGAAAAGAAATTCTGGACGCAGCAAGTGCGTTATGATAGCGAATTTTCATTAAATGCTTCAAATTTGAATAGCTCAATTTCCTATTAACCTATAAGGTTCATTGGCCGGAAAACCAGTTTCTTCGGGACCATTTTAAGTTTATATTTGGAAAATTTTTGTACATTTTCAAACAATAAAATTATTTCGATGAAATATAGTACATTGTTTCGCCTATACAGGTTATACTGATAAGCAAATTTGATGGCTGCTTTCTTTAAAAAAACATATTTGCTATTGAAAACATTTTCATGAAAATTCACTACCATAACGCACCTGGTGCGTCCAGGCTTTTTAGTTCGCGCTCATTTGAAGAAGTTTTTTGAAAATTCAAATGTCAGGGTCTCCCCATTAGTTGTTTTTTTTTTTCTACAAAAATTCACTAATAGTGAATATCAGATATTCGATGATACGCTGGATAGTCTACTAAAATTTGTTAATCGCAATTTTGGTCATATGGAGTTTGCGATGATCTAAATTTAGACGATTCTAAAAACAAATCGCAAAATAAACATTTCAGGGATCTAATTTCCTCGAATAACTTGTTCAATATAGCCAAGCTTTTTTTTATAAATTAGTTGTTTACCATTGAGCGGGGCTGTAATTAAACGCAATTGAAAAATTGTATCAACTGTGGTTCCATGGGCGCTGTAATAGAAATTCACAGAATATTCTAGCCGCATATAAATATCAAAGCAGTAACGATTTTTGGCGTTCTCTCATGTAGATAGGTGTAGCAACGTTGCTTTTGTTCGTATATTCGCCGGCAACTTCTTCAGCCTTGCTATTGGTATTGAAACCCACTAACACTGCGGGTATGGATAATGTATGTTAACTCATGCGAACATGGGTTATTAGCTAATCCTCCGAGCACGGGTAACTCGCGGGCGTGCTTTCTGCTTGACATCAAAAACTCAACTCCCTTTTTTGAAAAGAACAAAACTTTGCAAAACGTGATCGCGCACATGCGCAGTGTACCAAACCATAGAGAAATGCATAATAGATGTATACGGCAAATTAATTCCCGCCGAGCACCATGAAACGAAAGCAAACTGAACATCATAGTCTGCACTAATAATAATAATAATAGCCAAATACAAATAAAATAAAAATAAAACATAAATAAGTAAAAAATAAACATAATTATTACATTATTGTACAAGCATTTTTATCTTATTTTTCTTTGTTGGCTTTCATTTTATTTTTTTGTTTACTCAGTAAAATTAAACCTGTAAATTCAATATTAATTTATTATAAAATATTTTGGTTTCAGTGCTTCAAGCAGTTCTGAAAGCAGCTCAAGTTCAAGTATTAATGGAGAATCATTTTATCTTCATAATCCTCAAGAAGTAATCTACAACAGAGTCAAGGACCTGTTTGAATCTCCATCTCAAAGGCCACCATTATCAGCTCTTACAGGTGAGTTTTTATATTTGGTTAAATTCGTTACAATATATATATATATATATATATATATATATATATATATATATATATATATATATATATATATATATATATATATATATATATATATATATATATATATATATATATATATATATATATAATGTCAAATTATGTCGGATCTCATGGTTTTTCATTACTAGATGCAGAGGTTTTCTCTTTTGTTTCCCACTTTTCTCCGACTCATTTATGCTTTTCAACTCCACCTTGACTTAGGTATATGTGTTTATAATAGTGTGTAATCCATTTGCACCACGCACAAAAAAGTAGGAAAAATGGAAGTTTACTGTTAAACAAGCTTAGAAAATGTACTAATTGACTGTAAAGGAAGACTTAAGCGGTGAGAAATAATGTTCGAGATGTAAAGAATTATTATAAATAGAAGCAGTGATTGAAGTATTAGCTGGAAAGAGAAATGGCAGAAAATCTTGTTTGGCGGATCAAAATTTCGCCTGGTTTGTAAATTATAATGTCATTTTCAGATGAATCATTTTAAAATTCTCTCTTATATGTAGCACAAGCTTTAGTAGACTTTTTTGTATTAGACATATTGTAAATAAAATTTTCGACAGTAAATATAACATTTTATATATATATATATATATATATATATATATATATATATATATATATATATATATATATATAGTTATGTATCGAGGGCGGGTCAATAAGTCCGTGACTTTTTGAATTTCCCGCCTCTTCACAGGAAGGGCAACACTGCTCCTGTCAACAAGCATCTGTCAGTTGACTCCTATCAAATTCAAATTTTGAACAAGCTGCGGCATTTAGTTTGTGTTAGATAGCCATTGAAAGGAGACAACCTCTTGAGTTATAACGAAAATGGAAAACTGTGAATTTCGTGTGCTCATCAAACAATATTTTTTGCGGAAAAAAACATCACTCAAACCAAGACTAAGCTTGATAAGTACTATGGGGACTATGCACCATCAATTTCCATGGTAAAAAGTGGTTTACTGATTTTCGTTACGGTCGTACAAGCACAAATTGCGCCGAACGTTCTGGACGCCCAGTTGAGGTCGCTACACCCGAAACAATGGAAAAAAAATCACAATATTGTGTTGGCCGATCGGAGATTGAAAGTGCGGGAGATTGTGAAAGGCATAGGCATATTACATGGCCCAGTGGTTTCGATTTTGCATGATCACTTGGGTATGAGAAAGCTATCCACAAGATGGGTGCCGCGTTTGCTCACAATCGACCACACACGCAAGGAGGAGGAGTCTTTGGCGTTGTTTAACCGCAATAGGAACGAGTTTTTGCGCCGTTTCGTAACCGTGGCCGAAACATGAATTCACCACAACACACCAGAGGCAGCAGTCAAAACAGTGGGTGTCTCCGTGAGAATCGGCGACGAAGAAGGCCAAGGTGGGTTTGTCAGCCAATATAGTCATGGCGACCGTTTTTTGGGATCCACGAGGTATACTCCACATTGATTACCTTTAAAAGGGAAGAACAACCAATGGCGAATATTATACCAACTTATTGGACCGATTCAATGACGATTTGAAGAAAAAAGGACTGCATTTGGCCAAGAAAAAGGTTCTTTTCCATCAAGACAATAAAAGGGTGCACACATGTGTAGTCTTCATGGCGAAATTGCATAAATTGGGCTACGAGTTGCTCCCTCATCCACCATATTCTCCGGATTTAGCCCAGAGTGACTATTTCTTGATTCCAAACTTAAAGAAATGGCTCGGCGGAAAGAAATTTAACTCCAATGATGAAATTATCTCACGAACAAATACCTATTTTGAGGACCTCGACAAATATTATTTTTTGGAAGAGATAAAAAAATTGGAGAAACGTTGGAGGAAGTGTATAGAGTTCAAAGGAGACTATGTTGAGAAGTAAAATGATTTTTTGTCAAAAAACCTGTGTTTCATTCAAAAAGTCGCGGACTTATTGACCCGCCTCGTATATATATATATATATATATATATATATATATATATATATATATATATATATATATATATATATATATATATATATATATATATATATATATATATATATATATATATATATATATATATATATATTATAAGGGCGGGTCAATAAGTCCGCGACTTTTCGAGTAGACCCGTAAAAACATTTGATAATGTGTTTTAGAAAATATTGCTTCGTAAGAAAGTTCCAGACTAAACACGTGGGAACCAGATCTAGAATTCACTCAGCCGCGGCTGGCCACCGCACGGTTCTGCTCTCTCCCTACAGCTCTACAATATATTCCGCGACCGCCCAAGAACGCGAATATACGCAGAGAGGCACTACCAACCTCAGTATCTTTACACAGCCGACAATAATAACCCAACGTCTGCAAACTGCCGTAGACGAGCTGTAAGACTGACACAAGAAACCCCAAGAAATCTGCAGCACAATCATATTTTCCAAGAGGAGACACACACCTTACAATCACATATCCTGAGTCTAATTCCCTAGAAAGCCTCCCCCATACCTCGGAGTTATCATGGACAAGCGTTTAACATGACGCTCCCATGTTTAACATGTCCGGCACAAAGTTTCGATGTTCATCTCAAAGTTCCATCCACTTCTTAACAGAAACTCCAAATTAGCCATGAACAACAAATTGCTCCCGCATGGGGCGCTGCCTCCGACACACACATCATTATCCGTTAAATCATCCAAAAAAGAATTGTAAGAATGGTTACCGGAGCACCATAGTTTGTCAAAAACAGTCGAATTCACATTGATTTGAAATACGCTCAATATTGAGTTCATAACTCAAATATCCACCACTTTGTTTGCCCAAGCCGCTTCTCACCCACAGGTTCTCATTCGTAGTGCCACCGACTACGTTAAGCAACTAATGAATAAGCACCCATAGCTTATCCTCATCCGCATTGTCCCAGCGACGTGACAGAATGAAAACATTAACTTGGACTTTGAAGAGCGGGCAGCTTTTGAAATGCGAGGAAAAATGCTAGACACGGTATACCGTTATAAAGACTAATAAAAATGTGCTAGTAGTAGCAGTGGTGGGGAGGCCAACGCCAAGCAAGTAGGCCACAATGGGCCCTTTTTGCCAACCGCAGCAACCATTCTCTACGCTTCCTCGGTTTCGTCGCCAAACCGCCTCGACCTCGAGATGAAGGCCGTGACGGTCTTCCATTGGACGGTACTTACCTCATTCCTCTGCAGAGTCCTCGATCCGAACAATTCTGCTCGAAGACTCCCAAAATCCTCGCATTCACACAGGTAGTGGTAGGACGTTTCTTCATCCTCGCCGCATTCCTGGCAAATGGGATCCCTCTCTACGCCTATCAATGTGAGGTGTCTTCTAAGGGCGTAGTGACCTGTCAGCACCCCAAGGATGCGGCGAAGCGTAGGTCGACTCCTTTCGAGTAGCCAGACAGCTTTATCTCTGTCCGGCCCCTCCACGAAGTCCCTCGCCTGCCTGCAGCCACCAACCGACCCCCAGTGCCTCTCCATTGCTTCCTCGGTCCACCTGTCTAAGGCGACAAAGACTGTCTTCCTACTTATGCCTATCGCAGGCTCCGGACCACAGAACGACCGCCGGGAACCAATTCTTGCGAGATTATTCGCCACCTCATTCCCCGCTACGCCACAGTGTCCCGGAACCCACACCAGTTGCACCTCCTTCGTCCTGGCTAGTCCTCTGAGGGCGTCAGCGCACTCCTGAACCAGTGTTGGCCTGATTCTGGCCGCACACACTGCCCGGAGGACCGCCTGGCTATCCGAGCAGATGTACACCCATTTCTCGGGACTCCTCTTTACATCCTGTCTATTGGCCACAGGCAGGATAGCATACACCTCTGTTTCGAATGCCGCGGTATATGCGCCAAGAGCATAACTCTAGCGCACCCCCAGGTACTCGATGTATATTCCTGCCCCGGAGGATTGTTGGTACTCCAGCCGCGATCCGTCCGTGAAACAAACCAGGCTTGCGGGCTGGAATGCAGCATCATTTTCCCTCCACTGATTCCTATTGGGGATCCTGAGGGTGTATGGCCTAGTCAACCTAATATCGTCCTCGGCATCCCGCACCCTTATGGCGGAAATCGGAATTTCCTTTTCCACCTCCTTGGCGATTCTTGCATGCCCTTACTGCTCCCTCTCCGCACCAGTTTCCTGAGTCTCGCATTCTAAGATGCGACGTCATAGCTTCCCTTCTGATACAGATGGGAAGCGGTGGCAGCATCAACAGGACCTCTAGCGCGGCTGAGGGTGTCGTCCTCATAGCGCCTGTGATACCCAGGATTGCCAGCCTTTGGAGTTTGGCCAGCTTCCTGCTGGTAGTTTGGTTCACACCACACCACCAGACCAACGCCCCATAGAGGATTCTCGGTCTGACGATCGCAGTGTAGATCCAATGAAGGATCCGAGGATTAAGTCCCCAAGTCCTCCCTATCACACGACGCAGCTGCCAGAGGGTCGCTACTCCCTTCCTCACTACTCGTTCTATTTGCGACCCCCATGTTAGTTTGGGGTCCAGGATCACCCCCAGATATTTGACCTCTCGCACTAAAGCTAAAGGTTTTCCAAACATCACGGGCGCCCTGGACCCCTCTACCTTCCTCTTCTTGGTAAATAGGATCATCTCCGTCTTCGACGGGTTTACGGAGAGTCCCTGCTCACTCACACTCAAGGTCATCAAAACTCTCCTGTCCTCCAACATGCTCGCCACCCAGCTTATTAGGGACCTCGGCGTTCCCCTATCGTGTAGGGCGGTACAGACCGTATCCGTCCTTGCCTTATCAAAGGCCCCCTCCACATCGAAGAACACAGCTAATGCACTATCCCCGTAGTGTAGGGCCCTTTCCACCTTCCGTGTCACAGCATGGAGCGCCGTTTCCGTCGACTTTCCCCGCTGGTGCGCGTGCTGACCTTTATGGAAGAGGTGAGCCTTTAGGATCGCTCCCAACATAAACCTATCTACTATCTTTTCGAATGCCTTAAGCAAGAATGATGTAAGGCTGATTAGCCTGTACGCCTTGGCCAGCGTGTAGTCTTCCCTTCCCGGCTTGGGAATGAAGTCCCCCTAACGCGGCGCCAGGCCTTTGGGACGTAGCCCTACGCCAGGCTGGCCCGGAAAACCTCCCTTATGTTGGGAAGCAGTATATCCAGGCCCCTCTGGGGCAGGGCCGGAAAAATCCCATCACAGCCCGCGGAGTTAAAAGGAGCGAACTCGCCCACCGCCCAGGCTATAGAGCCATCCGTGACCACCCCCTCTGCCAGCTGCCAGTCCGCGTTCGGGACCGTCCACCGGCCCAGGTCGGCAGCCCCTGTGACGGCTCCACCGCCCGCGAGGTGAACTTCGGCGAGAAATGTGCTAAAAGAGATAATAGAAGAAAAATGCTTGCTGGAAAAATGGAAAGGGAGAAGGCAAAATTTATTGGACATATTCTGCGATATAATAACTTTCCGACAGCATTATTGGAAGAACATATACTTGGAAAGAAGGAACGACGTAGATTAAGGGGGAAACTTCTGTAGAGCCTTGCACAACTGATAAATTGTGGAAGTTACAGTGAAATGAAGAGAGCTCCTGAGAACAAAGAATAATTGTTGCGACTATAGGGCAACATCGCCTCCAGAATGTGATGTGATACATGCGCAAGCACTTTAAAATAAACAAATATGTGAAAGTATAAACAAACTAGATAAAAGAATCTAATCATACCATAGAAGAAATAACTTTACGCATCGACAATTATAATGCAGTAGGTACCACACTTAAATCCATTGGTACTATAATTTCAATACTTCCTTCAGCGAGCTTCCTATACATGTTAAACTAACTCGAGCTGGCACAAAAGTGTACTCTTCTATTCCTGGTTTCTCTCAATCTGGTAATTAACTTAATTATGCTCATATGCAGAAAACCAGAAAGCTGTTAGTTCGTTACATCCATTAGTGCATATACACATGCATCAGTTTACAGTTTTTGTAGTTCTTGTGTTGTTTTTATTGTTTTATTTTATAAACTATGCAGTTATGAGAAGATAAAACTGGTAAAGTAAACTGGAAAATATGTACAGTAAGTACCCAAGATACCTTTGCCACTATAAAACCTTTGTGAGGAAGTAACACGATAAATTATTGAAAGCTTTTTTAGCTTCCTTGCTGTTTCCCTATTAATAAAAGTTAATTCTTATTTAGTTAAGCTGCCTTAAGGTGATATCGACGATTTTTTGTTGTTGTATAAGTAGGGGTTGAATTAGAAAGTGCAGCTCCTGACAAGTACCACAAAACAAGAGTAAATCTGATATACAATGTGAAACTGTCTAATGGAATGAAGTGTATCATTCGATAAGAAATGATTTTTGAAGCCAAATTTACGACATGTTATTTTCACATTAAGCAATTTAATGATGACAACATTTTTGACTGCCATCACTTTTTCTCTTACCGCATCTTTTTTAAAGGCCACTTAACCTTTCGTAAAGAAAATTAATACTACATGCTTTGAGAATACTATATACTTTTCCAGTGGGATCTGAAATAAATAGTTAAATTTTCTCCATGTGAGTGGAAACTGGTAAATCTAATTCCGTTACTTAAAACATCGCAGCTACGGCACGGCTTCTGGTTATATCGCTATTGCTAAACGCTATTTAAAATTATTTTTCTTGATTTACCTACTATAATTTTATCTTCTTTAACCGATTTTTTTTTGTTTTTACAAGGTCACTTTTCATTTGCTATTCTATTTCATTAACTTCTTCTCTGGTTTCACGTGTGTTGGTTTTCTTCTTTGTAACCCGGTTTCGCTGCTTGACAGAGAAGAAAACCAAGACTTGTGAAGCCAGAGAAAAAGTTTCTACATCTGTATTTAGCATGGAACGGTTTCACCAGATAAGGACAACAACAGTTAATTGATTTCCACATAGTGTCTGTGTCTAATACCTTGAGACAGTCAGTTATAAACCCCACCAATTTGTATGCTTTCGCTTAAGTTTTCATTCCTAAATTTAGAGCCTCGGTGGTCCAGGGGTAAGAACGTGTGCCTCTGGACCGAGGGTACCGGGTTCAGGTCCCAGGGTTCCCCTCTCACTGTTTCAGTACACACTGTAATAAATTAAGATCAACCGATATTATGGCATTGTATTTGTACAAGTTGAATGTGTGCACGTTCTGCCCTTCGGAGCTGGCGTAAATCCGTCAATCCCGTGTCCATGCGATGTTGAGTACATTAAAGATCCCTACCCTCCTTACAGAAAGGCGTGGTTTCGGCAACATTTTTAGGATAGTGAGGTGAGACTGCTCCTTGGCGTTGGTGATTAGCCATAGTCGCGGAAATAGGTCGACGTTAAACTAAAAAATGTATACTTATCACTCAGGAAAGCATTTTGGAGAACAGTTAAATAGTCTATTGTGTTCAGATAGTCAGCCAAGCTGGAGTGACTTACGTTTCCCAAAATTTTTGCGAATGCTGATATGGCTATGGATATGTAGTTATTCATTTCACAAAGTTAATCAAAGAATATATTAATCCAATGCCCGTTTAGTCGTTCGCGCTGAGAAATAAATTTTAAAAAACTCTGGACGCAGCAAGTGCGTTATGGTAGTGAATGTTTATTAAATGATTCAAATTGAAATAACTCAATTTTCTATAAACTTAGAGAGTTTAATTTTAATACGTAGTAAGGTCTTTCTTAAGGCAAAATATCCACAAAATTTCACTAAAATAACTTTGTAATTTATGGAGAAAAAATTTTTTTTGGAAAGAAAATTTAAAATTTGAATAACTCAATTTTCTCTAAACTTAGAAAGTTGAATTTTGGTACGTAGTAAGATCTCTCCTGAGGCAACATATATAGTAAATTTCATTAAAACAGCTTTGTAACTTTCGGAGAAAAAAAAACTCAAAATTTTCCCGGGAAACCCCGTCCGATTTTTCTGGATAACGAACTTATCCAAACCATTAATAAAAGAAAGGCACTTGTCAAGTTTCATCGAAATCGGTTAATTATTTTTTGAGTTATGAGACGGATACATATATATATATATATATATATATATATATATATATATATATATATATATATATATATATATATATATATATATATATATATATATATATATATATATATATATATATATATATATATAAACATAAAAATTAAACCTATTTACAAATGAACTTTAATAAGACATTATGCTGTGACAATACCTCTCTCAAGCAGTGGCGATTTCTCCTAGTGAGCTAGGTGTGCGCCGCACACCCTAAAATAAAATGTGCACAGTTATATATGTTTTATTTCTTTTTCCCTTAGTCTTAATACACTACATATTTTATGACAATCGACTTAATTTACTTATTTGATTTCATAAATAGTCGGTTAATAGTGACTTGGAATGAAGTAGATACCACGTCTTGTAACATATTCAGAGAATATGAGTAGATCAATAGCAACTGGGAATGAATTCGGTCAGTCCCCGACCCACGTGTTTAAAATAGTGAGGAAAATACCATTGATTTTAACACTGCAGTGAACTATAAAAATTTGATTAACTCAGTTTTCTATATTCTTAGAAAGTTTAATTTTGGTAGGTAGTAAGGTATTTCCTAGGACAAGATATCCACCAAATTTCATTAAAATAACTTTGTAATTTTTGGAGAAAAAAAATTGTTTCAAAAGAAAATTTAAAATTTGAATAACTCAATTTTCTATAAACTGAGAAAGTTAAATTTTGGTACTTAGTAAGTCCTCTCCCAAGGCAATATATATAGTAAATTTGATTAAACAGCTTTGTTATTTTCGTAGAAAAAAAATTTTTTTTAAAGAAAACTCAATTTTCCCGGAAAAAACCGTCCGATTTTCCTGCCTAACGAACTCATCCAAGCCACTAATAAAAGAAAGGCACTTGCCGAGTTTCATTGAAATCGGTTAATTATTTTTTGAGTTATCAGACGGATACACACACATATATATATATATATATATATATATATATATATATATATATATATATATATATATATATATATATATATATATATATATATATATATATATATATATATATATATATAAACATATAAAAATTGAAACTGACCCCGGATATGGGTTCTAGGGATCCTAAATCGCGCTCATTTGAAAAAATTTTTGCAAAGTCTCACCATCGATACCTCTCTATTAGTGATCTTTTTTAATAAAAATTCACTAAAAAATAAGAGTCATAATATTAAATGATGCTTGACTGTACAAAATAATAACCCAAGTTACATAAGACAAAAGAGAGTCTGGATTGGCCCCTCGGTTTCTTTAAACACAAACTGTATTATAGCGGAACGCCTTTTACGCTTTAATGAATATGCAAATCAAAAATTAGTTCATTAATACGAGAATGTAGGATAATACGACATTTAGAGCCTTTGGGAAGCACCAGTAATATGGAAAAAACTTTATTGCCCAGAACAGTGTAACAGTATTTCGCGATTATTGGTTATTTTACCAGTAACACTGAGATTGTCATACAATGAATTGAACTGATTATGTCCTGTGTGTTGGCGAAATACAAGTACAAAGTAAAATACTGATGTATTTAAATTTAACTGCGCTATGAGTACTATGAGCGTGCTGTTGCATTTTAGTACCAAGTTTAACACAAAAATTGGCTAAAGGATAGCTACGTATTGTAATTTTGAGCGCTTTTGCTAAATTTTTTATTAATTCATCTCATAAGTGATGAGTAAAGTTACATATAATTGTTTGTAAATGCTTTTTAGGGGTTTTATCTACAAACTTATCATAATTTCGTCTTATTAGTGAATTTTCTTTAAAAAAATTCACTATTGAGGAGATCCCGCCTTTTGAATTTTGAAAAAATTTCTTCAAATGAGCGCTAATTAGGCCCCCTAGAACACATATCCGGGGTCAGTTTCAATTTTTATATGTTTATATATATATATATATATATATATATATATATATATATATATATATATATATATATATATATATATATATATATATATATAACTATAATAGGATTTATAACACGTTATTTCTGTACTATACAAGGAGAAGGGTTAAGGGCAAAGCCGCAAGGAAACAACCGCATACACGTGTTTCAAGCTTATTAGCTATCATCAGTAGGGTATAGCCAGGTGAAGATGGGAACAGTCTGGATAAAGATGCAAAAAAACACGGAGTCACAACAGGGAACCAGTACTGATGATGGCTAATAAGCTTGAAATATGTGTATGCGGTTTTCTCCTTGCGGCTTTGTCCTTAACCTTTCTCCTTGTATAGTACAGAAATGCCGTGTTTTAAATCCTATTATAGTTCATATAACTTCCTGGTCTCCGGATGCTCACGCAGGTGATTTCTTTGTTGTTTCCCTCGGATTGAGGGTCTTCCAAATGTTGCTGCAATTGTGCACTGGTTGCCTGTTGTGTTTTTTTGGATCTTCATCCAGTGTTCCCATCTTCACCTGGCTATACCGTACTGATGATGGCTAATAAGCTTGAAACACGTGTATAGGGTTGTTTCCTTGCGGCTTTGCCCTTAACCTTTTTCCTATATATATATATATATATATATATATATATATATATATATATATATATATATATATATATATATATATATATATATCACACCGATAACTCAAAAAATAACAGGCCGATGTTAATTAAATTTGGTGAATACTTTCCTTCTGCAAGTGGCTTGGATAAGCTCGTTAGCCAGGAAAATCGGCCCAGGTTTATCCGGAAAATTTTGTGTTTTCTTTCACACAAAAAAAATATATATATATATATATATATATATATATATATATATATATATATATATATATCGGGAATTACCAAAGTAAGGGCAACCAAATTTGGTACGCTGGTTTATGTTGTTATAGGTAAGTTACCTCCCAAAATTTAACTCTGTTATAGGCATTAAAAAAATGGGGTTTTCCTCAAAACGTCAAAGTTGCGATTTAAAACGTCAAAATTGGCAACATTTAGGCAAAGAACTTGAATCTAATACGGGCTATGGAAAGAAAATGTCTAAAAAGGAATGTTTTACAAACCCCGAAGTCTTAGTTTCAACCGTCATTGTCCTTCATTTAACTAAAATATTTCCAGAAAATTCATTTTAAATAGACCCTTTCTCTGATGCTTGGCAGTAGCCTAAGCTGTAGAGTTTACCGTTTAATGGTATATAATTTTTGTCGAATTTTCGTAAAAAAACAATAAAGCTCAATATATCCGTTATTATACGAAATATAAAATTTGTATACATTATTTATAGGCTGTATTGAGCTACATCTTAAAAAATTACATCTACATTCACAGGGTCGCCCATAAGAAGTTGGTGATACAAATTTTCTTTGAATAGCTCAATTAGCTATTAACCTGTAAGGTTGACCAAGAAACGAGTTTTTTTCGGGAACACTTTAACCGTACTTTCGGAAATGTTTGTGCATTTTCAAACAATAAAATTATTTTGATGAAACATGGCACATTATTTTTACTATATAGGTTATACTGGTGACCAAATTTGATGCCTGCTTGCTTAAAAAAACACATATTTGCTATTAAAAACATTTTAATGAAAATTCACTACCATAACGCACTTGCTGCGTCCAGACTTTATTCTTTTTGGATGAATTTCACAAGACCGATTTTAACAAAACTTAGAATATCTCTTACTCTAATGCACAGCTTGGATAACTTCATTGGCCAGTCCAAATAGGTCCGTTTTTCTGTATAGAATACAAGCTATTTCAAAATGAGCACAAATAGCCTTAAAAAATTACAACATATCAGAAAGTGAATCGAATAGTCTAATAAGATGTTTTTGGTGACTAACAAATCAGGTAATATTTAATACTAGGAATTGTCATATATTTATTTTCTGGCAAACGTTAGACACTTTGTTTAAAATTAAGTTCCTTAAACGGCATTCAAATGCCTCAAAACACAAATGCTTATTCTGTTGTATTTTTTTAATCTTCTAAAAATTTGGTAGCATAATTCACTAACTGCATTAGATTTTTAAGTGTCGTGGCGCCTGTTTATTGATTTTTTGTTATTTCTTTCATTTCAGTTAAAGTTGAAGTCCACTCTAGTAGCAGCGGTGCAGGCTCTGATGAAAACCTTTCATCTTCAGACCTATCAGAGCGTTCTGGGGACCACGACCACGATTATGAAGACATCTACCTAATGAGAGAAGAAACTATAGCTAAAAAACCCCCTGAAAGGTCCAACCAAGGCCGTTCAAGGTCCAGAGATTCCGGTTCTCACAGCAGATCCGGTTCAGCCAGCTCATCCAATTCTGGTTGCAATGTTATAGTGAAAGTGACACCTAACAACAAAGACAAGAAGACCGACACTTATAAGAGCAACGAGTTTCTTCCCAAGCCTCAAAAATATGAGAAATTCGATAAGAAGACAAACAGAAAGGAATCACAGGAGAGTGGATTATCTTCGTCGCCCAGTGTGTTGTCTTCCGAGGAAGATGGGGGGAAGACGAAGCTAGGTGCCAGACATTCACTGCCAGTAAAAAGTACCAATATTCGTAAGTATATGCATATAGCATTCGTATATAATAACGTGAAACTATATATATATATATATATATATATATATATATATATATATATATATATATATATATATATATATATATATATGCTTTCAATTAAATCCGTTAATGATCATATTAAAGATGCTTAGAGAAATATTTTATTAGTGATACTTTTTACAGTGAAATAAATTTTATCTCTGAAGAGTATGTTTTAAGAGTTTCGTAACTATATCTTATTACGCAGACCATGGTGTAATTTTTTTGAAATCTTTGCAATAAAGATAAACTCACTTTTCATTTTTTTTATGACAGTAATACACTTGGTGCCAACTGTAACCCGTGGGATTCCACAAGGATCACTTTCTGAGATGCCCCTATTTAGTATATATTATCCATACAAATTTCCAGAGGTCGACACAGTGCTTTGTATGCGGACAAAGTTACTGTACTTTTAGTAAACTCTAAGTGGGCAGACGATAAGAACTTAACAGATCAGATGAGTACAACATAATTAGGTTGGGTCGTAGCACTGACCCTTGTGGCACTTTACTAACCGTGAAGGTTTATAGATTAGATAGATTATCTAGTAACTCTGGGGTGGGAGAGACGCGAGAGGGGGTAATACGTCATGTGTATTCTAAATGCGAATAACACATATAGTTTCAGATTGCGTTTTGGTGTTTTAAATAACATTTATTAGAAATTTGTGTAACTTTGCTTAAAATTTTTCGAATACGATCAGTTACGGATTTAATGTTTATTTTGTACAAAACAGCAGTTAAATCGAAACTATTGACTTAAAGACAATATCTTATATAGATTGTAGGTGGCGCATGCGCCGTGAGCTTCTATTGGTTCTCCGACGTAGACCAGACAGGAGCGACAGTGCTGGCACGATCGTGTCAGATTTAGCACTATGTCTTCAGATTTGGCACTCTAGCACCCCTTTACACTTTTCTGGCACATTTTAATTTTTTAAAGCTACGCGCCATTCTCAAGTCAGACACGGATATAAAGCATACAACATAACAAATTCATGAACCGCATTTGAAGTTTCCGTTGTCCGCATGCGCATTACCCACCCGGTCTACGCGTTACTCGATGGTTAGATTCATTATTATAGGTTGGCATACCTTTTCTACTTTTGCGTATTGCGTACTGTCAAGTGTTACGTCAAATGTCAAATCCTCAAATGTTTATGGATTTTTATTTTATTTTGTAAGCGAATATATTTGTTTTTATTTATTTCAGACACTTATTTCTTTTGTTAATTTTCAAAAAGAATAAAATATTTAATTTTAGGCTTAATTATCGTTTAATTATCATAAGTGTGCATAATTTCCCTCTCTTTCATGAGACCTTCTAGCCTTAAAACGTACAGTTACTCTTAAATTTGGTTCCAATTAAATCTGGGGATATTTTAGCACTCAAACCGTAAATTTAGCACCGAAACGTCCCTAAATTCAGCACTTATAATCTCATGACAGGGACAACACTGAGAAGCGATAAAAGTCAGTAGCGTGCTGATGATGACCCGGAACAGTTAGAAACTGCAGTCCACGCAAACCAATAAGAAATCACAAACTTACAGCAAACAAATAAAGGGTATATTTAAAAGTGATTACAGTGTAGTGCAATATTCCTAAAGATATATATATATATATATATATATATATATATATATATATATATATATATATATATATATATATATACCAGACATGTTGATAGAATTTGCTTAAATATTTCCCGCGTCGTATTCTTGACCGTACGCGAATATGCGATGCGAACTTTATGAGTTGTTAAGAAGTACGATGACACGCGCGATGAGCGGTTTATATATTACCCACAATAAGCAACTAGAATACTCTCGATCGCACGCGAGTGCTTCAAGCGCATCGGGCGGCTTCCCGAATGTTTATCTGTTTGTCTCGTTCCAACGACTAATTCTGACCCGATCTGTGATGTTCCACTGCGTACGCTTAATAATTTTATTTATCGATTTGAATTTATATCGTTATTTGAATTTTCTGAATTTCTCGCGGGCCGGATTGAAGCTGGTGGAGGGCCGGATCCAGCCCGGGGGCTGGGGGTTGCCCATATATGCACTAGAATATAATTGTGTCCAGAATTTACTTTAAAAAAATTATACTCAATAACGCAGCTTTAAAATTTATACCACCGCCGATGTTTCCAGGAGAGCTGGCGATATTTTGTTTTTTTCGCTATTTCAATTGACAATACCAAGAGAACATGAACGAAAATTTCCAACCATTTTTCTTTAAAATGATGTAAGAATGGTTTTAAAAGTAGCTTTTATTTATTCACGTAAAATAATAAATTGCATTACACTATGTAAATAAATATATGATAAAACATATGCAACAAAGTGTATACGAGAGCAAATAATCGCTCCCAAAAAAATTAAAGACGTTATAATAAATTGTGATGAGCTTCTACCAGCCAATTAAGAATTCTTGCCTTTCCTAAATACGCATTATTTCAGAAAAAAAGACATTCCGTAATAATGGGCTTACAAGAATATCCACAATATTACATTTCTCGTCCTTGCCTTATCATGCAGTAGGCATTTGCCTCGCTAGAACCTTTCACTAGCAGCTCCCCAACATCTCTCATTAGATCAACTACAAAAAATTTCAATTTACCAAAACTGTTGTTTTCTTCTTCAACAATTAAGGGCACTTCATTCCAGTATATCCTGTTATTTCCTTTTTGTAAAGTACTGGGGATAAATATTTTATCAGCTATGGCCTTGAAAAGAAGGGCTCTTTCACAGTGAAAACCACACCTTAGATAACCAATTGGAATCATGTTGGTACCTAGCTTCTTCTTCAGAGATGCGATGTGAAAATTATATTCATGAATCTTCTTATCTTGACCTACATATTCCTCTGTGCCAGACAATTGTCGATCTATAAATTCTGCAACTAATTGAATTTTCTCTTCGACGCTTAAATCAGTCTCAACAAGCTTATTTGCTTCCTTTATGTAGATTAACAGATATGGATCAGGGGAGAGTCTTCCATAATTAATTGTGATGGTGCTTTTGGGTAGAGTCGGAAAAATATCAGAACTAAACGATAACTTTTTACTACCCATACTTAAACTGCTTCTAGTGTCTTGGCTCAAAGATATGGATCGTTTTGATGAAACGTCGCTTGCGCCATCGAATAAGATTGATCCAAAAATATTATCAGGATAATGATGCACGACATAGATTGTAGGAATTGTTGAAATTTGTTGGGCCTCTAACATTTCAAGGAATGGAAAATCTTCATTCCATTGTCCGTTGATAAGATAAAAACAATCTCTTATTTTATCAGTCGGTTCAATTTTACTGGTTTCAAAGAATTTTAGTGGCAGGCAGAGGTCATAAATAGAATAAATAACTCTGTTTATTAGTGGAACACGTGCTTTTAATGTATCGCTTTTACTTTTCAAAATAGGGATCAATCTTTTCCGAATAAAAGCTAATGCTATTTTTTTGTAGATCAGTGTATTAAAAACGAAAGCGCAAAGGAATTTGAGGTAATATTCGCTAACATCTCCTTCCAATTTTGTCACTACAATGTTAGGAATTTCGTTTATCATCAAACATTTACGAAATTCAGACTGCTTCAGGCAGTAATTCATTAGCTCTATCAAGGGAATGCAAGCACAGTCTTCTTCGCATTTTATAAAGTGATCTATCAGAGTGGTATAAAATATCATATCTAAAATGGTATCTCCATGATAACTGTTTATAAATAAATTTAAAATTTCTAGTATTTTAATAAAACTTTCTAATTTAACTTCTGGTGGACCCTTCTTGAAATATTCCAGCAGATATACAATACCATCATAGTCATATAACATATCAATCATTTTTTGATTACGCATGGAGAGCTCATGGATAGTACTTATAGGTATATCATTTCCAGGATCTTCTTCGTCATTTCTCTTTAACATCCCAAAAATAATTTTCACTACAACTGGAGTTAACATCCTTTCGCAGCAATATTTATGAGAAGACATGTTGGAGATAGCGCTGCAGGTTTTGTTCATCACTTTTCTATCTGAGCTTCTGAAAAAATGTAAGATGGTCTCTTCGACAGAAAGATCAAAGAGCAATTGACGAATCGATGGAATATCAGACAGTTTTTCAAATATATCCGCAGCTACCAATATAAATTCGTCTGAACAACTGCGCACCCATTGTGATAGTTGCAAAAATTGTTTGGTAGAAGTAAAATACGTATTTGTTTCCTCGCTGTCCATACATTTATTGATTATAGATAAAGCTTTTAACCAAAATTCGTATTTAGTTTCATTCATTACAATGTCTATCATTTCTTCAATAAAACGCACGTCTTTCAGTTTCTTTTGTATGGCGTCGATGCAAGAGTGGGTTATTCTGTGAAATACATCTAAAACCAGATGAGCTATATAGGGTTCATTGTTTTTCATTACATCTAGGAAACACGCTGGGTTGAAATTCTCTGGTTCGGCTAATGCTGCCATTACATGTGGAGCTCCAATGAGATGATAAAATAACTTCAAAGAGTATTCCAAAAATACTGGATTATCTGAAGTTTCCAAAGTGTTGTAAATAGGCTTCAACAGATCGACTTTAAAAATCAAGGCAGGTGATCTGTTTGTAGTTGCTAACCTTTCAAGAATTTTTAATGAGAATTCTTTGACGTGTATATCACCAGTAGTCAAGTAGAGGTCGCATATATTTAATACGTCAGGGTCGAAAAGTTCTTGGTCTATTTCGTATATTGCCAAGTTGCTTTTGCGTAATAAAAGATCCACAAGTCTCAGGCATAGTCTCTTGATACAATAGTTCCTGTCCAAGAGTTTAAGAAGAAATGGTAAAATATTTTGTACTTGGATAAAATTTAGGTTATTTACATTTATTTCTCCATATTTAGAAAGGAAAAGCAATGCTTCTAAAACAACATCATCTTCGAGACTTTCCAGCAGTTTTATCGACGTTTCTACCTCTTTGACCGTATAGCTTTTCTCTTTAACTGGGGTCTCTTTGAATTCATCGATTACGACTTTCTGACTCTTATCTGATTTTTTGGATGATTTAGATTTTGATTTTTTCTTCTTTGCTGGAGACATTTTGCTTCTCAAATAAAAGAGACTTGTTGACAAAAGCTCGACAAATGTGTCAGAATAATTTGATATTTAGTTTTTTTTTTTTTTGTTAAAATCAAATAATCAAACAGCAACATCTTAGCAACAAGGTCTGATAAAGCAGAGTTATGACGTCACAACAATATACTGATTTACGGATTCATATTTTTCGAAAATTGTATGTGACTTTAGATTGCACAACTGTGTGAAGTTTCCATTAACTAAAATAAAAGAGATTAAAAGTGCGATACCTTACAAACTGCAGATTCTAAATTTTGGTAAATGTAAATACACCAATTTCGCAACTTTAACAGTTGTAGTTTCTTGTACACGACATTTTTACTTTTTACCTTAACGATACAGTCAATAGACAAAACTGTCAATACTGGGCGACAAAAAATCTCAAGTGAATGACCGAAGTGCAGACTCGCCACCTTTAGAAACAAATGTCCGTGTGACATAATGAATTAACGAATCATGGACTCTTATTAGATAGACTTAATTCCGCACCTGACAGCCATATACGCAAACCAAGGACAATCTTATTTTTCAGCTATCCACCTCTTTTTCCAGCAGGATGGAGCACCTTTACATTCTGCTTACATAGATCAGGTATTTCTGAACAGGTGGATTGGAAGAAGAGGGTCTATAGAGGTGGTCACCAAAGTCTCCTGATATCAATCCCATGGATTTTTTCTTATTGGGGGGGGGGGATAATTTACAAGAACATGTTACACAATTTAGACCACCGGAAGGAAACAAAATCGCCAAGAAATAGTTATTATCTAAATTTAGATTGTAACACCACCAGTAAGCAAGTTCTAGAGCTGGTCAGCTCTTTAATAGTTGGCTGGTGTGGTATACTTGCAATATGGTAGGTGGTAGTGGAATTTTCCTTTACGTGATAGTAAAGGATTTTTTTCACGCCCGAGAAGGTACCACCCCTTACATCAAGGGGCCGGTGAAGTCCCAACAGACGTTTCCGGTCCTGGTGTATGAGTCGGTTTCCCTTATAAGCAAAAATGATGATGGATCCTCCTTGTACAAAAGATTCCGGAGGTACAATACCCCTCCATTCGGCTCTCCGGTAGAGGGGTGTACAGGGGGCGCCAGCATCAAGATTTAACATATCCTTCTCGAATATATGTTCTAACCTGAACTCCGTCCACCATTTCCTCCAGGCTAACAGGCCCCAACTCCTCTTCCTCACCGAAACTCAAATCAGTGCCAAAACAGCCGCTAATCACCTTAATTTCCTGGGGTATGAGCTCCTTATTTCTTTCGATTGCATGGAGGAGTGTGCGCGTACGTCTGTAGCAATCTACCCTGTACCAGACTCACCAATTTAGAATCTGGAAGAAAATACATATTATAGATAAAACTCTCTCTCAGGGCTGCAACTAAATTCATCTGTTGCATTTACCGGTCACCTTCTGACAACAACTATGTCCAGCTCTTTGTCTACCTTTCTGAAAAAAACGACCATCTGATTTCTGAATATCCTTCATCCAAGGTGACTATTCTTGGTGACTTCAATGTACATAATAAGGAATGGCTAGGATCTTCAAAAACCGATCCACAAGGAACAGCAGCGGAAGCCTTTATAGTCAGCAATTCTTTAGCCAATATGGTTCAGCAACCTACTTACTTTCTTCGCATCCCAACACACAGCTCAAATCCCTTGGATCTCCTTCTATAAATCCTGACTTCTATAAGATATCAGTCACCGCCCCCTGGGTCGCTCAGTCCACGACATGGTCACTGCTTCCTGCGCAATGAAACCCGAAGTCACACAGTCATCACACCCACACATCGTTTGGCACTACAACTCCGCGAACTGGGACGAAATGCGAGATTACTTTTTCTCATTTCCAAGGGCGTCTGTCTGCTTCTCTCATCCTGACCCCTCTGATATCTCACAAAACGTCACCGAGATTATCCAAACTGGCAAGGAATTATTTATTCCACGTACACAGAAAACCTCTGCACTCACTCAAAAGCTCTAGTTCTCTAAATCCTGTGACAAGACCAGACTTGAAAAGGTCAAAGCTCACAAAAAGCTTCTACACAATCCCAATCAAGAAAACCGTCAAGCATTTAACGACGCAAGAACCCGCTATGTCCGCATTCTTTCTGAGGCAAAAAACTCGTTCAATAACCACATCAAAAACAAAGTCCTTTTAAGCTCCAGCGGCAGCAACCCCTCTGGACTCTTGCTAAATCTATTGGGAATAATTTCTGCAAGAGCACGTTCCCACCTCTTGTCTCAGGGGATGAAATTGTTTCTACCGCCCTGGGCAAGGCTGAACTTTTTGCTTCGTTGTTCACCGGCAATTCTACTCTCAACTCACCTCCAAATGTTCAACCATCAACAGTCCCTAATGTCGCGCATAAAATGACGGATATCATTTTCAAAACTAAAAAGGTACGAAAGATGCTCTCTTCTCTTAATACGAGGTAAGCCTCTGGCCTCGACGAGATCCCAGCAATTGTTCTTAAAAAATGCGCACCAGAACTTACTCCTGTCCTGACTCGTCTGTTTCAGACATCCTACAATAGAGGCATATTTCCTAGTAACTGGAAAACTGCTCGAGTACAACCCGTCCCCACGAAAGGATCCAAAGCGCTTCCTAGCAACTACAGACCTATTTCTCTCCTTTCAGTTGTTTCTAAAGTGATGGACAAGTATATGAACAGCGAATTACTAAAATGTCTTGAAAACACAGTCTAATCGACGACAGGCGGTATGGTTCCGTCAGCGCAGATCAACTGCCGACCTCCTTTCCTTTGTCACAAATTCTTGGAACAAGTCTATGGAACTACACAGTGAATCCCAGATTATCGCTCTCGATATATCCAAAGCATTCGACCAGGTCTGACACGCAGCGCTGCTTAATAAACTACCGGCCTATGGCCTACCACCAAAACTCTGTACGTTCACAGCAAATTTCCTCTCCAACCGGAGCATTTCTGTTGTCGTGGATGGTCATTTCTCTAAACTGTATCCAATTAATGCAGGAGTTCCTCAAGGTTCAGCTTTAGCCCCTACTTTGTTTCTTCTCCACATCAATGACCTCCTCTCTAGCACATCCAACCCAGTTGACAGTTACGCGGACGACAGCACCCTCTATTCAAATATACAATATTCTAAGCCTGTCTCTTTAGCCCAATTGGATGAGGATCGCAGACTCATGGAGGGTTCTATCTCCGTGGATCTCCAAAAAATATTAGACTGGGGAAGTAGAAATCTTGTACAATTCAATCCCACCAAATAACAGTCTTGCTTTCTATATCATAAGAGATACACCAGCCCTAGGCCCATCACAATAAACAACCAAGTTATTCAAAGTAATGAGTCCTTTTCACTTGTTGGCATTTCTGTGAATCGAAATCTCAATTGGCACCAACATGTCACATCAATTGCAGAAGCGGCTGCTAAGAAATTAGATTTCCTTTTCCGGGCTCGCAAATACTTTTCACCAGCTAATCTCTATATCTTATTACTTGACAAATAAGGCCAAACCTCGAATATTGTACCGACATGTAGGATGCCGCTGCCGCTTCTACACTCGCTATCCTGTACTCCATTCAGGAGAGATCTATACGGTGACCCTACCCTCACCCAAAGGCTGCATTCCCTTGCCCACCGACGTGCCGTTGGTGACCTATCTGTCTTTATAGATATCTGCAGGGGCACTGCTCAGAGGAGCTTTCTTGCATAGTTCCTCCACCTGCTGCCCCCAACAGATCTACCAGGAGAACAGAGCGAATGCACCCTTTTACTGTCCAGGTCACCAGACATAGAACATCTTGTTATGCCCTCTCTTTTGTCCCGAGGACTTCCAAGTTGTGGATTTCCTTGCGGGCACATGTTTTTCCTTCTCCCCCGAACCTCCAAACCTTCAAGTCCAGAATTAACAAGTTGCCTCTTTCCTCCTTGTCGACACCCACGGTACGATAGTATTTAGGCTGTAAGTCCTCGTGGTGTGTTGTTGAAATAAAAAAAAGCACAGGCTCTCTTATGGCGTAGGTTGCCGCCACCTTAAAAGCGATAGGTCTGAATTCAATTCTCAGACGAGTCAACCAGAAGTTGATTTAGTCTGTAAAAATGTACAATATGCCGTGGTCCTCAAATGTTACAGTCATTGAAAAATAGTAATAATGGACTTCTTCGTTTTAATAACACAAGCTTTATGAGATAATATCTAATAGTATTGTATTTTGTTAAGTTGTTTCAAGGGCCCACCACAAGTTCAAAGAAGTTTACGTTTGAGTACACTAGAACTCTACAAACGTTAAGATGAATCAAAACACCTTCAACAATACTTTTGGGCCAGTTGATCACAACTTTTTACTCTTTTTTTATGAGGTACCAAAAAACGAGTACAGCAGTTGTTATCAACGCCGACTTTGAATTAAATTTTAGTGAAACACTCTATAGTCATAATACTAAAGCTTGTGTTTTTTTTTTCAGTGTGTAACACCTACAACAATAACAATAACATTAACATCAACAACTCGAGATTACTGAAAAGAGTGACTTCAGTGCCAGCGGATATTTCACCGCCGCCTCCACCGCCTCCGCCACCAAACGTAAACAATAATGGCGACCACAATAACAACAATGCTAACAATAACATACAGACGTCTATGGACGATGAACCGAGAGGTGCCGAAATCGTCGAAGTTGTCGAAGAGCCAGTCCTAAGACCTTCAGATATCCTGAAAGGACAATGTAGGACAATGTCTGCATTAAGTAAGTATTACGATTAAATATCTATCAAAACATATCGAAGTTGACAAAATAAAAGCATATGCCAAACCTAAACAAGTTACTGCTACAACTGTAGTGGGATGAACAAACTTCTTTCAGGAGTGTGCCGTACAAAATTCCATAACAGAAACTGCGTAAATTAACTCAGTTTAACAGTTGGTGAATAATTCAAGTCATTGCGTCAAATTATAGTTTATTATCGTTTTTCTTATAACTCTATTGTTTTTCGTTTTTGTCGAGTTTGATATTATTTTATTATAACATGTTTTTTTGTTTTTAAAGTGCGATTGTGTCAAATTCTCCATGAATAAACGTCTAAAAGTGCAGAACAATTTTCTGTAGTCATTTTGCCGCCATTACATTACGCAGCGTTTTCAAATTGAACATGGTTTTCAGGGACCAGCAGAAATCCTTTTCATCGAGAGTTATTTTTGAAATGGGACCAAATTTGATGGTGTGTGGACCTATTCAACCACAGAATATATGACTGAGTTCCGTGTATCCGTGTACAGTTTCTCAATAAGCCCAATTGCTGAATTCACCAGGGGCCAACAGCTGACTTGAAGCGCTTAGCTGCTGACTGCCGATACATTCTAGAGGTTGGAGACTGATGAACGCACTGTTGACTTTCAGTACAGTTTTGTGACGTTTGCCTGTCATGTCGCATTGACAAATTGGCAACAGTTGAGTTCCAGCAAAATTCACCGAGATTGGTGAACGCACACATTGACATAACTATTCAACTGTTGGCGCCTAGTTGACTTTGCCATAGGGAGGGTTCACCAGGCACCAGCAGCTGCATTGTTATGTCAAAAAATGTTGACAAAGGGCAACATTTTTTCTGCATTTTTGACATAACAATACAGCGCTGGCAGCTGATGGCATCTAGTGAACTCGGAGCATTTCTGTTGTCGTGGATGGTCATTCCTCTAAACTGTATCCAATTAATGCAGGAGTCCCACAAGGTTCAGCTTTAGCCCCTACTTTGTTCCTTCTCCACATCAATGACCTCGTCTCTAGCACATCCAACCCAGTTCACAGTTACGCGAACGACAGCACCCTCCACTCAAATATACAATATTCTAAGCCTGTCTCTTTAGCCCAATTAGATGACGATCTCATGGATGGTTCTGTCTCTGTGGATCTCCAAAAAATATTAGACTGGAGAAGTAGAAATCTTGTACAATTCAACTCCACCAAATCTCCGTCTTGCTTTCTATCTCATAAGAGATACACCAGCCCTAGACTCATCACAATAAACAACCAAGTTATTCAAATTAATGAGTCGTTTTCACTTGTTGGCATTTCTGTGGATCGAAATCTCAATTTGCACCAACATGTCACATCAATTGCAGAAGCGGCTGCTAAGAAATTTGGTTTCCTCTTCCGGGCTCGCAAATACTTTTCACCAGCTAATCTCTATATCTTATGTACTTCACAAATAAGGCCAAACCTCGAATACTGTTCCCACATTTGGGATGCCGCTGCCGCTTCTACACTCGCTATCCTGGACTCCATTCAGAAGAGATCTACACGTCTCATCGGTGATTCAATCCTCACCCAAAGGCTGACATCCCTTGCCCACCGACGTGCCGTTGATGACCTCTCTCTCTCTCTCTCTCTCTCTCTCCCTCTCTCTCTCTCTCTCTCTTTATAGATATCTGCACGGGCACTGCTCGTTTTACGAAAAATTCGCTAAATAATTAAGATTGCGGCATCAAATGATCAGCTTTTAAATGTATGCATAATCTGATTCGAATAAATATTGATGCAGGAAAGTTGTTGAGGATGTGATATAAAAGTTTTGATACTTGTATATATAATAAAAATCCAAGATGGAGGTTCCAGTTGATGCACTTTTGAAATACATATAGTCTAATTTGAATAAATATTAATATCCGGAAGTTTTCGAGACCGTGGATTGAAAAGTTTTGTACTAATCTTAAAAACTAACATTTAACAACTGAAAATCAACATCTACAAGCTTCTGTTGTCACGAGTTGAGATATTTGTTGGTACATTTTAAACAAAGGTAACTTACTACATCTACATTAAGTGAGTGGTGAACGTGTCGCCACCTAGTTCGGAACCAAGTACTATGTTGTCACGCCCGCTCCAAATAACACAGAGTGTTAAAAAATAGAGACAGTATACAACTAACTAACAATTTAAAAAATTGTTAGCCCTGGCCCATTTCTACCCCAATATAGGGACAAAGTATGTAAGACTAGATGCATTCTCGCAACAATTAGAGCCGTAGACCGGTTTCGCTCTCATTAGAGCTCTTCAGTACGGCATACTAATTGTAGCAAAACTGCACCAAAAATAACGATAGCCGTGTTATTTTTGGTGCAGTTTTGCTACAATTAGTATGCCGTACTGAAGAGCTCTAATGAGAGCGAAACCGGTCTACGGCTCTAATTGTTGCGAGAATGCATCTAGTCTTACATCTACATTACAAAAAGTGTGTCGAAAGAGTTGCGCTTGCAGATAAAGCTGAATTGGATTATATGAACTTATTTTGTGGTCAAACACCCATGTTTGTTAGAATCTAAAATTCTTCAAAGATGCTCAAGATACAAAATTTCTATTAAACAAAAAAGTGTTCTAAGTGTAACCAAACTGCACCTGAAATATTCGGTAGAATAAGCCAACGCTCAAGTAAGACCGTGTCAAAATTGTTATTGTCCTCGCCATTTCAGACATGTATTCAATTATTTTTTCACATCACATAAAATGACCCAGATTATGTCATGAAAACCATCATTTGTTTAAAATATTGCAAAATCATACAACACTGATTTAGTAGCCAACAGAGATTCAGAATCAATAGAATTAGATTAGTATATCATACAGCGTGTTTCCTGATGATGTTCAGTGATTTCTTTATTGTTTAAACAAAATTGATGACAGTGGCTAACAAAAAACAGATAAATCATTCGAAATTGCTTGCCAAAATAAATTATTGTGATTGGTTCGATTTTGTGTTATTAGTGAAGTGAATTACAGTGTAACCGAATGAGTAACAATGGTATTTTTATAATGAAATATTATACAGCTTTTATTAATTATTTTTGCTAAATGTCACGTCTTAACCGTGAAAAACAATAAAGCACTACTTTAAATATACGAAGATCTTAATAGAAATTCTTATAGAGTTTGATAGATATTGCTTAATTCAATATTTTTATCAGTGTTATTTTTACATTGATAGGTTGATTGTTAAAAATGTCTACGTTCGTTACAAAAATACACACTAGTTGTTGGTTTAGCTTTTCTAATAAACAAAGGGACAAATATCACAACGAAATGCGAGAAAACTATGAGTATGTACAGAACTACTGAAAAACTTAATAAAACGCGAGTGTATGATAACTACTGAAAAATATATTTTTTGCGTTAATTACTTAATATTTCGTTACTATCGATAAGCGTCCGTTAGAGCTGTGTCTTTACACGGTCGAATATCGTTCACAACTAACTTCTGTCCTTCCTTAAAACTATAAAACTGACCTACCCTATGCTACAGATGCTTTCTTCATGTGTGGCCTTTTAGTGAATTTTCTTTTAAAAAATTCACTACTGGGGAGATCCCGACTTTTGAATTTTGAAAAAATGTCTTCAAATGACCGCGAACTAGTCCCCCTAGAACCCATATCCAGGGTCATTTTCAGTTTTTATATGTTTATATATATATATATATATATATATATATATATATATATATATATATATATATATATATATATATATATATATATAGTTACGTTGCCTGGTAGCCGATTGCTGTAAGAACAATACCACGACATCCGGCCCGATCTAGTCCACTCAGCATGACATCGACCTCACACAGTCACAGAGTTCAATTAGAAACTGCATCATAATCAATCCTAGTTTATAAGTATGAGTTATGTAGATTTAGAATTCATTCTTTACTTGTCCACGATTAACAACATTCATAGTTCGTTAGTTGTAACTTGTAATTAATCACTTTGTTAATTAATAGTACTTTTTGGGTTTAAATAAATTATTTTTTATCATAAAGCCAAAAGGGCCTTATTTAACTGGCGCTGCGAACTGTATCCAGTAACGACGTTTTGGCAACTTAAAAGTAGCAAAATTGTCGGTCGTTTTTGAACGTTTGTGCTGGAAGAACCATCCAAGAAGAAGAGCAAGGGCATTGGAAGAAAAGCCATAGATGACCAACAAAGCAGTTTCCCTTCTGTAAGTTGATCCATTTCTTTCATTTCCTATGCAATTGTGTCTTTTAAGTATTTGCAAAATTCATTTTTCGTAAATACAAATTATTTTTAGTATTCACAAAGTTTTTCTTTGGCAATACTTATATTTAAGGCATCATAAAAATCCTTTTTTTTTCATAAATGCCCTATAATTGATTATTAATAATTATTAATATTATCACAAAGCTATCTTCTTTCGTGATACCTATTATAATTAATATTTTGTTAATAGCGTTAACAAATTTCTTTTAATTTACTACATACAAGCCTTATTTTTTAAACGAATAATTATTGATATTATTACAAGGTACTTTTTCATAGTACAAGTTATAAAGACAAGCATTTTTTACTGTATTTTCAAATTTAATTTTTCGAACTTACATGAAATAAAGCAGAATTATTTTTATACAGTTTAACAAATTCTTAGCATTAAGTGATAATTACGTTAATAAATATATTTTATCTAATGAAATTTCTCTAAAATTAACGCAGTATCACAAGTTAGTCGTTGTTTAATAAAAACTTTGCATGCACTTAGTTAACCGTCGCATTTAATTTGATATTCAGTCATTGTACGTAAAAAACTGATGACAAAATAAAAAACCTTACAGACGCGATATTATACAAGATTCAATTTCAACAGAATCGTGTGATCCGTTGTAACTAGATAAAACGCTTTTGTAATACACATTATAACAAGCAAGCTTGTTAGCGTAGAAATTAAAACATTTAGTACAATTAGAGTAAATTTTTATCGTATAAATATCCACTGTAATTAAAAACTCTCTAGATAAACAATTTTAACGGAAATATTTTAAAGCATTAAGATTTTATGCAGTTATAATAATTTGCACCGTATTATTATTCTTTTAGTTATAAATTATTGATTACCTTTAGAATTAAGAATTTATTTTAAGGATTGATTATTATTCTAATAATTACAAATTTTATCCATTTATTACAACAAAAAATTAATAATTTTATACCCTTATTACCTGTAATTAATATTTAAAAAGAAAATCTCCTTTATATCTATTAATACATTACATGAGCCTTCGTGAAAGGTCTCCCATAAGATTTACCCGAATTTCGGAAAGAATCTTGCCAAATTTAACCCCAGATTCACTCATTTTTAATTCATCAGAAACCCCTAATTTCCAAAACATGTCAGAGGCATCAATCACCCAAATCTGTCAAGCTTCGGCGATGATTCCTGAGTACAATGGCGGACAAAAACAATTAGCATATTTTCTGAATCAATGCCGCACTTATATCCTATGTTACAAAAGACAAGGCGACACACCTGACGACCTACATTGTAACCGAATGATTATTGAATTCATTAAGGCCAAAATCACAGGTGAAGCCCGAGATATACTTATGAAACTAGACGACATTTCTTGGCAAAATATTGAAAATGCCCTTAAGGCCCAATATACAGACCCTAGATCAGAAGACCTTTTAATGACAGATCTACGAACTACTTATATGCGTAAAACTCAAACTGCCACTGATTTTTACAACACTATACAAGACAAATTAAAAATGTTAAACGAACATATTTCCCTACAAGCCCTAGACGACATTATAAAAACCTACAAGAAACAGCAATACGAAACAGCAGCTGTTACTTCTTTCAAAATAGGAATAGCCGAACCATATCACAGTCACTTACGGTTATTAAACATCCCTAATTTAGAAACAGCGTTGCTCGAATGCCATCGCATTGATAACGAGCAGATGCAAGTAAATTTCCTAAAAGTCATAAAAGACAAGGATGAATCTCATTTCCGTCAAAACGACAAACATCCTCAGCAACAAAAACCCCACATAATTAATAGGAAGGTAAACGACTTCTACCCCAATTTCCGGAAAATACCCCCACAAAGTCATAACCAACAACCAACGTTTCGACAACCCTTTCCAAGCCGACCTATCTCAAACTTAAGACCAATTCCACAACAACGAAATTACCCCACTAATTCACAAGTCTTCGGAAGAAGAATTAATAATCAGGCAACCCCTATGTCAATTTCTACTAACCTAACAAACAATCGCCCTCGTACAAATCACCCCATTCCTCAAATAAATAACAACCAAACTTGCCAAGAGCAGGAACAAGAGCCTGACTATTTATACCAGGATGATAATGATTATCAACCTGATGAGGACTTCTATAACGAGGAACTCGAGGGACCAGAGGAACCGTATAGTGAAAATCAGGATTTTCACAATACAGCCTCGGAAACACTATAAAACTTGACTTAAATAATATTGCCATGCAACCCAAACTACCCTTCTTCTGTCTACCCTCTCTAGGCCTACAAATACTCATTGACAGTGGTGCGTCTGATAGCATCATGAATCCAGGTCCGGCTTACGAATTTTTCAGCGAATATCTCTATCAAAAACCCTTCGCCATGAAATCCGTTGGCAAAATTTCCAGAGGTATTGATAACATTCAGTTCCCTATATTACAAGAATATGGCATTAAGTTCCCCTTCGATTTTCATGTCATGCAATGGCATGATCGTTTCGACGCCTTGATCGGTTCTGCTCACTTCCAGAAATTGAAAGCACGTATAAACTACGAGACACAGACTATAACGTTAGGCAAGACAGAGATCCCTTTCTATTTCGAACTTAACCCTCAAAATTTTAAGCCCTTTAAACAAATATGCGTAAATAGTATCAAAATTCCTGTTAACGTAGAAAATGGAACCGTTCTGATTCCCCAACTATCCGACAACACTGTAACTGTAGAAGAAGCTATAGCTACTTCTCATTCTGGCATTTGCACAATTCCCATTACAAAAAATACATCTGACAACGTCGAAGTTTACTTCAACGAACGAATTAAAGTCACTCCCTTACAAAACTATTACGAACTTAACGAACCAATAAAACAAAACCAACCTAACATTTTAAAACAATTAAGAGTAGAGCATCTTAATACCGAAGAAAAATCAAGATTATTTTCCTTATGCAACAAATACAAAAATATATTTTATCATGAAAACAGTGACCTTACGTTCACTAACTGTGTTAAACATGACATACGCACAAAAGATGACGAACCAGTACATGTCAAATCCTATCGATATCCCTACAATCTCAAAGTAGAGATTCAAAAACAAATAAAACAGCTATTAGATAACAAAATTATCAGACCATCTATATCACCATATGCATCTCCTGTATGGATCGTGCCTAAACGCATGGATCAATCGGGAAAACGTAAATGGCGTTTAGTTATCGACTACAGAAAGCTGAACGAGAAAACCATTAACGACAAATATCCCTTACCTCGAATAGATGAGATACTCGATAGTCTAGGCAAGTGCATGTATTTCACTACACTTGATTTGGCCCAAGGTTTTCACCAAATTGAATTAGGTGAAAGCAGCATAGAGAAAACCGCCTTTAGCGTTAATAATGGGCACTACGAGTACGTGCGCATGCCCTTTGGGTTGCGTAATTCTCCGAGCACTTTCCAGCGCGTAATGGATAATGTCCTTAGGGAATTCCTTTATAAATCATGTTTCGTATACATGGATGACATCGTCATTTTTTCTAAGTCCCTACAAGAACATTTGCTACATCTAAAACAGATCTTTTCAAAATTACAAGAAGTTAACCTCAAAGTCCAACTAGACAAATCCGAATTTCTTCGTAAGGAAGTCGAGTTTCTTGGGCACGTAATCACGACCCACGGAATCCGTCCTAACCCTAATAAAATCAAGGCTATACAGAACTATCCAATACCAAAATCCCAAAAAGAAATAAAGTCATTCCTTGGATTGATAGGCTACTATCGCCGCTTCATTAAAAATTTCGCAAAAATCCTCTTCCCCTTAACCAAATGCCTTAAGAAAGACTCCAAAATTGACATTAACGATACAGAGTACGTGAATGCCTTTAGACAAGCCAAAGACCTTATTACAAATTCACCTATACTGATGTATCCAGACTTTACAAAAACTTTTCACCTGACTACTGACGCTAGTAATATCGCTATAGGAGGCGTTTTGTCACAAAACGACAGGCCCATAGCTTACTATAGCCGCACTTTAAATTCCGCTGAAAGGAACTACTCAACAATTGAGAAGGAACTCCTTTCAATAGTCGAAAACACTAAGCACTTTAGGCCTTACCTTTTTGGAAATAAATTTACGATCGAAACCGATCATAAACCACTTGTATGGTTATTTTCTATTAAAGAGCCAAATTCACGTTTAGTGAAATGGCGTTTGAAATTAGAAGAATTCGACTACGAAATTAAATATAAAAGAGGTAAAGAAAACGTAGTAGCCGATGCTTTATCTCGTGTCGAAATCAACGCAGTTGAGGACGACGATGATCTGGCATCAATTTTTAATAATCTAGATCCATCAGAGCTTAGAGTATTAAACGACGACGATCTTAAAGATTTAGGTATTAACACTCAGGAAGACGAACGACATTCTGACTCACAAACACAACACACTTCTGCAGAAAACCCCGTCTTTACTATGCCCATTTCTGAAAACCCTTTAAATCACTTCAAATATCAGATAATTATGTATTACGGACCTCATAACGAAATAAAGACAGACAACTTATTTAAAAACAAATGCTACAGAGTATACATCCAAAGACAACACGAACTGCAACAGATGACTGACTTCTTAAAATCTTACATCAACCCTAATAATAATTACGGTATATTATTCTTGGACCCACAACTCGAACATTACTTTAGAATAATAGTTTCCAATCTATTCAGTAGTTCGGTTAAAATAATTAAATGTACAAAACGATTACAAGACGTAACGAAACTTACTGAACAAAAAGGAACAATACAAGACTATCACGAACAAAACCATAACGGCATTAACGAGACGTACGCACAACTAAAAACAAAATTTTATTGGCCTAGCATGAAAATTCAAATTAACGACTTTATTAATAAATGCGACATATGCCTTCAGGCAAAATATGATCGTAACCCTTACAAACCCCCGTTTCAAGGACCACTGATTGCTTCTAGACCCTTCGAAGTTATACACATCGACGTATTCAGCTTTGATAACTGCAAATTCTTAACCATCGTCGATCTGTTCAGTAAATATGCGCAAGCATATTACATTATCGATACTACTGCCCTGACCATTGTTAACAAACTACGTCACTTCTTCTCTCACCACAACTACCCTTCTAAGATGGTCTCGGACCCAGGCCGCGAATTTGAAAATGCTGTACTCAAAGAGTTCTGTTCCATATTTAAAATCAATTTACACATTACTACCCCTCAAAATCCAAATTCAAATTCTCCCGTAGAACGTTTACATTCAACATTATTAGAAAAAATACGTGTACTAAAAATTCAAAACCCAAAAGAAAGCCCCCAATCACTCATGATCACTGCCGTATTGATATACAACCAATCAATACATTCTTCGACAGGCCACTCTCCTTTCAAACTACTCTACGGCCCATATGATGACATACCACCGATCGATCCTCATCAAACAGTTTTCGAGGAATATAACAATAGACGCTTAAAAGAAATACTTCCATTTTACAAGTCTATTTATGAAAAGCAAAAGCATAAAGCAACAGAACGTCTCGAGAAATTCAACGAAACTCGAGAACAAAACATCCAAATTAATGAAGAAAACGTTGCAGTAAGAGTACCACCAATCCGAAAGGCAGATCCCCTTTATAAAATTCATTCCGACCCTATACAATTACCACGCAATAAAATACTTCTTCCCCATTCGAGAAAACAAACGGCTCATTTAAATAAAACCAAAAGAACTAAAAAGAAATTTCCTTCTTTACAGCCTGCTGTGCCTATGTCTGAGGACAGCCCTACTCCTTCAACTTCAACCCATCCAAACTAACGGCTATTTCAAAGAATATATTGGAATCGCCAAAATCCTAAATCACTACCATAGATTTTATTTTTATTTTAATCTCACCCTTATAGATGAAAACTATAATCAGTTAATATACAACGCTTATCAGATTAGTGAAATTAAGTCAAATTCCATCAACAAATATTATACACGAATTCTAAACAGTCAACTAAGAATCATAAGAAATGAATTACAAAAGCTAACACACACTAGATACAAACGCGGTCTCATAGATGGCGCGGGATCGGTTATAAGAATGATCACTGGCAATTTGGACCAGGAGGATCTAAAAGAAATCAATAAAAACGTAGAATCGTTGTATGCTAATCAAGACGAGATAATGGTTCAATTAGATAACTTGAACTCGTTTGCCAATATAATGACTCAAAGATTCGAAAAGGAACAAGAGTCGATTAACAAAAATTTAGACTCGTTAAAAATCACCCTAGATGTGATGCAACGCGAAACGGAATATAAGGCTGTTGTAGAATTTCAGATAGCACTAAGTTCAAAATTACTAGAGAATATAAAAGTATTACAAAGAACAATTTCACTTAGTTTCAATCAATTAACCAACATAGAAATATTTACTGCAAAAGACCTAAAGGTCATTAGAGAACATCTGAAACTCATTTATAATAACGATGAATTAATTAGTTTTGACCAAAATCACATTTTCAAAATTTTAGAATTTACCAAATTTAATGTTTTATCTGTAAAAGATACAATTGTGTGCCTCCTGAAGGTTCCTATCCTACATCCCACATCAGGAGCATATTTTCGAATCATTCCAACACCTCAAACCAATAAAGTCCTTGTACCACCTGCTTCCTTCTATTTGGAAACACCACAGAAAAATCTGTGGACAGCAGAACAATGCCCAGCTGTCGAAGAAGCCATAATATGTACTGACCAACCCCATGAAGAAAGATGCAAATTAGACAACGTATCAACATGCCTCTTTGCCACTACAACCAATTCTTACACAGCATCCGTTCAACTCCGAAATGGAAATATCTTACTGATCACTAACCAGAAGACCAGCATCTCAGAAGAGTGTCCGTCAAGACTAGACAGACAAACTACCACAACCAACACCCTCGTAGCCAGTCAAGAACGATGCAAGATATCTATAAATGGAGAGACTTATAAAGAAACCAGTCCAAACATTACATGGGTCCCCGAGTTGATACAACCCTTACAGCCACAGCCGCAACATATCATAAGATTCAATCCAATTCATCTCAAGGAAGCCAGCAAGCTGAAAAGTCAGATGGAGCAAAGGAAGCATCACAATGTACTGCATCCTTTGGTACATTCAACACACATGGGAATGACTACCATAATCACCGTCATCCTAGTGGTCATCTTGTGTTACATCTCCATACATACGTTCAAGAAGAAGGCCATGCTACGCAAATCAAAAAACCTATGTGCAGCTGAAGAGCTTACTGAAAAGAACGAGGACGTCCTTCACATTAGGGATGGAGGAGTTACGTTGCCTGGTAGCCGATTGCTGTAAGAACAATACCACGACATCCGGCCCGATCTAGTCCACTCAGCATGACATCGACCTCACACAGTCACAGAGTTCAATTAGAAACTGCATCATAATCAATCCTAGTTTATAAGTATGAGTTATGTAGATTTAGAATTCATTCTTTACTTGTCCACGATTAACAACATTCATAGTTCGTTAGTTGTAACTTGTAATTAATCACTTTGTTAATTAATAGTACTTTTTGGGTTTAAATAAATTATTTTTTATCATAAAGCCAAAAGGGCCTTATTTAACTATATATATATATATATATATATATATATATATATATATATATATATATATATATATATATATATATATATATATCACACCGATAACTCAAAATAAATACCTTCCTTTTGCAAGTGGCCTGGACAAGTTCGTTATCCAAGAAAATCAGCCCAGGCTTTCCCGAAAAATTTTGTGTTTTCTTTCGACAAAAATTTATATCTCTGGAAATGACAAAGTGAGGGCGACCAAATTTTGTACGCTGGTTTCTGTCATAAAGAGTATCATATGTACCAAAATTCAGATCTCTATCTTAAAAGACAAAAAAGTTATAGGTAAATTAATTTTTAATTAATTAAATCTGATTCAAGAAAGTTAAAACGTAAAAATTTATTGATCAGAATGTGAGGGAAAAATACTACAAGAAATGACTAACAAGCTCCTAGATATATGTCTCGGTGGTTATTTTTTTTGATTTCGTTAAAATACAAGCAAAAAATCCATTGTAAATCAAAATGGTTTTATGTAAATTGTAAAACCTTGAACAATGGGATATTCCTGCTAGTAAATGCATATAGTGCGTAGCTCAGTGGGCTAGGTCACTGTACATCGTATAATCGACTCCCAGATGACGAGTTCTAATCCTGGTTAGTGACTTTACTTTTATTTTTTTTTAGTCTTATTTCACTTTACAGTTATCTAATCTGATTGTTGTTATTCCGATGAATTATTTAGCGAGTTTTTGTATAAAAAATAATTTGATAAAGAGGAGATAAAAGTTTGAAGACTTAATTCAATTTGAATAGCATATCTAGTTGTTTGTTCTTATGAAACCGTTCCATATTCAATATAGTCGTAGACTTTTCCCGTGGCTTCACAAGTGCTTGTTTTAGGGAATTTTGTTAAAAAAAAAATCACTAACGAGGAGATCCCGACTTTTGAATTTAGAAAAAATTTCTTCAAATGAGCGCGAACTAGGCCCCCTAGAACCCATATCCAGAGTCAGTTTCAATTATATATATATATATATATATATATATATATATATATATATATATATATATATATATATATATATATATATATATATATATATATATATATATCCGACGGATAACTCAAAAAATAATGGACCGATCTTGATCAAATTTGGTGAGTACCTTCCTATATATATATATATATATATATATATATATATATATATATATATATATATATATATATATATATATATATATATATATATATATACATATATATATATATATATATATATATATATATATATATATATATATATATATATATATATATATAAAGGGTGGGGTTTTCCTCAAAACGCAAAAAGTCGTGATTTGAAACTTGAAAATTGACAACATTTAGGCAAAGAACCTGAAAGAAATACGGATTGTGTAAATAGTGTTCTGCAAACCCTTAAGTTTTAGCTTCAACCATCATTGCTCTTCATTTTACTAAAATATTTCCGGAAAATTCATCTCAAAGAGACCCTTTCTCTGATGCTTTGGCAGTAGTTTTGGTTAAGTTTATGGCTTAACGGTCTATAATTTTTAGCTAATTTTCTTAGAAAAAATTCGTTAATGAGGAGACCGCGGTTTTTGTATTCTAAAAAATTTCTTCAAATGAGCGCAAACTAAGTCCCCTAGAATCCATGTCCGGGTTTACTTTCTGTTTACATATAGCTTGCTCGGAAGATCTGGATCAAATTTCGTCCACAAAGATTATCGACCTCGGCAGGAGGCTGGCTTTGTTGGGCGAAATATAGACTATTAGGCGTGAGCCACAATAGACCTTATGGTCGCGGTGGAGGGACCGGTATGGCCCACTCACAATCTAACCTAACCTAACCTAGGTTGCAAAGATTGTAATCTTAAACACGTTGGTCAAACCAAGAGAAACATAACCACCAGATTTCGTGAACATCTCGCACACTTACGATATGGTACGGTAGACAAATCATGGCACAACATATATGGGATAATAATCACCACAATTAACAAGGAAATTTTGAAACTTGTCAAAAACGTAAGACATCAAACTAGGCTTGACGCGTACGAAATCGTATATATATATATATATATATATATATATATATATATATATATATATATATATATATATATATATATATATATATATATATATATATATATATATATATATATATATATATATATATCAAGATGGATTAAAAACAAAACGTCATTGAACCGTGCGGCACCTTTGACTTCAAGTCATTTACTCTCCCTTTCCCTTTGACCAGCCACTCCTAATCTATCGGGCAGAATAATAAAGTATTGTCAATAACTCGGCCGGTCTATACAGATACTAGGCTCTACGTTGTGTTCTCGGCTTAAAAATCCTCTTCGTTTTCTTTTGTATCCAAGAAGTCAATATAAATACTTGTTTTGATGTAGAGTTTTAGTTAGAATATTCATCCTCTATTGAAGTTTCATTGTGTGCAAAAAGGTCGTTTTTGCTTTAAAAAAGATGTGCGGTACTTATTGGTTTGTCGCCAAATGTGCTTGACTGTGCTTATCACAGGATCCAGTATTCACATAGTGAATTTATAGATCAACAAAGAACGTGAGCTTGCTTGCGGCACCTTTCATTTTAAGCCCGTTATCCTTCAAATTCGATAAAAGCTCATAAATTTGTCAACTAGTAGATTAAAGTAGTTCGTCAACCTCGTCCGTTCAATATAGACACAATAGACAAATGATGGGTCCCCGACGACAATTTCATCTTCGGTTTAGTTCGTCTATCTAGGTGTCATAGAAATACATTTGTAGCTGTTAAGTTAGTTTAGAATTTTTTCACCCTCTTATGATGCTAACGTGGTTAATGAAGCGATCGTAAGGTCTTTAAAAATATGTGTTGTAGTGATTTGGGTTCTCCAAGTGTACTTATTAGTGCTCATCCCAGGTTCCAGTTTTTACATGGTGTACTAGCTGCTTGCTATTCACGAATTCCAAATTTATATTTAAATCATTATTGATATATGATTTTTGTAAACACAACTTTCGTCTGTTTTGATTGGTTCATTTTGAATATAGCAGGAATCAATTTATTGATTTGTTGTAAGAAAGCTAATTGTACTTAATTTGACAGATTGTAACTATTTAACAAATAATTTTTTACCGGATTGCTACTATAACGCATTTGCTGCGTCCGCATTTTTTCGTGAAATACCGCGAAATTTCGCCCTGTGTAGTGAATAATTACAAACCAGCCATATGTCTAGCTTCTAATGAAAATCGTTAGTTGCAGTCTGCTTAAGTAGGTTTATAATTTCCAATAACAATAACGTTAACTTTCGGTTGTTGATATTCTCTCGTTTAAATGAATGGGTACTTCAATGTACATCAATTACCTATTTAATTAAGAAGAAAACAGGTTAATTCCTAGGTGAACAAACTCAGCTCTACTATCACCAGAAGAAAGGTAATAACGTTATTATAGTATGGGAAATTTCTCCGGAATGTGATTTATTGATACTACGAAAACATTTCGGGACGCAGTAAATGCGTTATAATAGTGAATTTTCATAAGAATTTTACACTATTAGCACGGCATAGTACTAAAAGTAATACTTTTAATTTAAACAGACGTCGAAGATCGAGTTTAGAAGTCCTAATACAAGCTCATTTGAAGAATTTCTCTTTTTCTAATATCATAAAAAATATTCAAATCTCATGTGTCCTTTTAACAACAAAACAACTGTTAATGCCCAAAACTCAATTTTCTATGACGCTAGAAAATTAAAATTTAGTGAATCTAGGTACTGTAAGTCTCTTTAAACGAAAAATTCTTTCTCCTTTCAGTCGTCTCTAAAGTGACAGAAAAGTATATAAACACCGAATTACTAACATTTCTTGAAAAACACAGTCTAATCCACGACAGGCAGTATGGATTCCGTCCGCGCAGATCAACTGCCAACCTCCTTTCCTTTGTCACCTATTCTTGGAACAAGTCTATGGAAATACACGGTGAATCCTAGATTGTCGCTCTAGACATCTAGACATATCCAAAGCATTCGACCAGGTCTGGCACGCAGCGCTGCATAATAAACTTCCGGCCTATGGCCTACCACCAAAACTCTGCACCTGGACAGCAAATCTCCCCTCCAACCGAAGCATTTATGTTGTCGGGGATGGCCATTCCTCTAAACTGTGTCCAATTAATGCAGGAATTCCTCGAGGTTCAGCTTTAGCCCCTATTTTGTTTCTTCTCCACATCAATGACCTCCTCTCTAGCACATTTAACCCAGTTCACAGGTACGCGGACGACAGCACCCTCCACTCAAATATACAATATTTGAAGCCTGTCTCTTTAGCCCAATTAGATGAGGGTCGCAGACTCATGGAGGGTTCTGTCTCTGCGGATCTCCCAAAAATATTAGACTGGAGAAGTAGAAATCTTGTACAATTCAACTCCACCAAATCTCAATCTTGGTTTCTATCTCATGAGAGATACACCAGCCCTAGACCCATCCCAATGAACAACCAAGTTATTCAAAGTAATGAGTCCTTTTCACTTGTTGGCATTTCTGTGGACGAAATCTCAATTGGCACCAACATGTCACATCAATTGCAGAAGCGGCTGCTAAGAAATTAGGTGTCCTCTTCCGGGCTCGCAAATAATTTTCACCAGCTAATCTCTATAGCTTATATACTTCACAGATAAGACCAAACCTCGAATATTGCTCCTACATCTGGGGTGCCGTTGCCGTTTCTACACTCGCTATCCTGGACTCCATTCAGAAGAGAGCTATACGTCTCATCGGTGACCCTACCCTCACCCAAAGGCTGCCATCCCTTGCCCACCGACGTGCCGTTGGTGACCTCTCTCTCTCTCTCTCTCTCTCTCTTTTATAGATATCTGCACGGACACTGCTCAGAGGAGCTTTCTTCCATAGTTCCTCCACTTGCTGCCCACAACAGTTCTTCCAGGGGAGCAGAGCGAATGCACCATTTTACTGTCCAGATCAGCAGGCATAGAACATCTTGTTATGTCCGCTCTTTGGTCCCGAGGGCTTCCAAGTTGTGGAATTCCTTGCCGGCACATGTTTTTCCTTCCCCTCCGAACCACCAAGCCTTCAAGTCCAGAATTAACAAGTTGCTTCTTTCCTCCTTGTCGATACCCACGGTACGATAGTATTAAGGCTGTGGTGTGTTGTTGAAATAAAATAATAATAAAAAAACATAAGTTTTTGTAAAAAATGACGATCCTAATTAGTTCTTAACAAAAATTCTTCGCAAAGCCTGATCCTGCGTACGTAGTTTCCGAGGTGTAGTTTATGTAGCCTTATAAATTTATAGGGATGTAACTTATGATGACAAACAATTCTTTGAAACGAGGAATAATAAATTTCTAAATCATCAGATGCTGTTCTGATTGAAGCACGTGGATATGCTTGGAAATATCCCAAGGCGTTAATTGCAACCTTTTCATTTCTTGTCATAGGTTTAGTTCTCACAACAGGCTTAACTACCTTCCCATCATAAAGAAAAACTTCTGGACGCAGCTGGTGCGTTATGGTAGTGAATTTTCATAAAAATGATTTTAATAGCTAACATGTTTTTTTTAAGAAAGCAGGCATCAATCTATATAGTAGAAACAATATACGATGTTTCATCAAAATAACTTTATTGTTTGAAAATGTACAACAATTTCCGAAAGTAAACTTAAATTGTTCCCGAAAAAACTGGTTTCCTGGTCAACCTTATAGGTTAATAGCAAATTGAGCTATTCAAATTTGAAGCATTTAATGAAAATTCGCTACCATAATGCACTTGCTGCGTCCAGAATTTCTTTTCTTAAAAAGATGTATTATATTTCGATGGAAAATGCAAAAATGCAATAATATATGACGTGTTCGATTAAAAAAAAATTTGAATCACCAACGACTTATGGGCCATCCTGTAATTGTGGAAATATTTTTTAAGATGTAGCTTAAGACACCCTATAATTAATGTATATCATTTTTTTCGTAACTTGCATAATAACAGATATATTGAGCTTTAATGATTTTTTACGAAAATTTGACAAAAATGATATACCATTAAACGATAAACTCTATAGCCAACACTACTGACAAAGCATCAGAGAAAGGGTGTATTTTAAATTAATATTCTGGGAATATTTTAGTTGAATAAAGGACAATGACGATTGAAACTAGGAGTTCAGGCTTTGTAAAGCATTCATCTTGAGACATCTTCTTTCCATATCTGATATTAATTTCAGGTTCATTGCCTAAATATTACCAATTTTAACGTTTGAAATCGCGACTTTGACGTTTTTGTCCTGTAACCTACAGAGCTAAATTTTAGTACGTAGCTTACCTATGATGACATGAACCCGCGCACCAAATTTGGTTGCCCTGACTTTGTCAATTTTGGAGATATAAATTTTTTTCGAATGAAAACTCAAAATTTTCCCGGAAAATCTCGTCCGATTTTCCTGACTAACGAACTTATCCAAGCCATTTACAAAAGGAAGGTATGTGCCAAGTTTTATCAAAATCAGCTCATTATTTTTTGAGTTATCGGTGTGATATATATATATATATATATATATATATATATATATATATATATATATATATATATATATATATATATATATATATATATATATATATATATATATATATATATATATATTTATATTTAAATTAAATTTATCAAAATTGAAAAGTCAGGATCTCCCCATCTACGAAAATTCACTAAAAATGATTTTTCGGTTTACAAAATTTCCCTTCGTCATTTTCGGTAGATGTGGATAATTGAATTTGAAGGTGGGGCATTTTAGGTCAACTGTTCTGTTATTTTCCCCATAAATTGCAAACAACTCAAAGACAACACCATTCGGATAATGTTCCACGATGAAAATTGCACGAATTAATTGAAACAGTGAAATAATAATGACAGAACGCGAGTAGGTTTGACATATGACATTTTTTCCAAAGCCTAAGGAAAAAAAAAATAATATTTTTTAAAAATGCCAATAACTCAGAAAATACTAAAGATAGACAGGCATAATGTTAATAAAAGTGGTCCCTAAATTTAATTATACATTGGTTTCTGGCGTTAGAAATGGCAGGTGCCATTTGAAAAAATTAAGTTTTTGACATTTTTTGATTGTCAAAATTGAAACATCGCGGTAGGCACATGAAACATAGCAAAGGTGTCAATAATGATACAAAATGTTGGCTAAGCCTTCAAAAATTGAATTTAAAAATCATTTATTTATTTCCAATGGCTCAGGAGTAATGAATTTCTTAGTAGACTCCTGCAACCTCGATTTTTTGCGTAAAATGTGACATGTGTCAAAACTGTGACAGATGTGTATTGATTACTTGGACGCGCTGACCTCAGAATTTGACACAGAATCCAAATATTTAATCAACATGGGATATTTCCAAAAACAAAGATGGAGTCGATTTCCCGTATTTCCGGAAGTGCCGCCATTTTGGAAATATTTTATTTAGACTTGCAGTAGTTGATTGTGGCTGGGTACCAAATTTGATAATAATAGGATTTCGGGAAATTAAAAAGGTTCTAATGAACGGGCTATGTGAATCACCCTGTATATATGTATATATATATATATATATATATATATATATATATATATATATATATATATATATATATATATATATATATATATATATATATACATAAAAATTCAAACGGACCTTGGATCTGGGTTCCAGAGGCCCTAATTCGTGCTCATTTGAAGAAATTTTCCGAAAGTCTCACCATCGATACCTCTCTACCGGTGAATTTTCTTAATGAAAATTCACTAAAAATCACGAAGTAGTGTATTGTGGTGACATTTTTTAGTGAATTTTTATTTAAAAAAATTCACTAATAGAGAGGTATCGATGGTGAGACTTTGCAAAAATTCTTTCAAATGAGTGCGAACTAGGACCCCTAAAACCCATATCCGGGGTCAGTTTCAATTTTTATATGTTTATATATATATATATATATATATATATATATATATATATATATATATATATATATATATATATATATATATATATATATATATATATATATATATATATGTATGTATCCGTCTGATAACTCAAACAATAATTAACCGATTTCGATGAAACTTGGCAAGTGGTTTTCTTTTATTAATGGCTTGGATGAGTTCGTTGGCCAGAAAAATCGGACGGGGTTTTCCGGGAAAATTTTGAGTTTTCTTTAAAAAAAAATTTTTTCTCCGAAAGTAACAAAGCTGTTTTATTGAAATTTACTATATATGTTGCCTTGGGAGAGATCTTACTACGTACTGAAATTCAACTTTCTAAGTTTATAAAAAATTGAGTTATTCAAATTTTAAATTTTCTTTCGAAAATTTTTTTTTCTTCTAAAATTACAAAGTTATTTTAATGAAATTTGGTAGATATCTTGCGTTAGGACAGACCTTACTACACACCAAAATTAAACTCTCTAAGTTTATAGAAAATTGAGTTATTCAAATTTGAAGCATTTAATATTTAACATGAAGTTTTTACCACAGAAATCGTAGAAACGACGAAACGATTTTCACGTCTCTAGTATCAGGATCACATGAGAGGATAGGCAGTTTTTAGTATAGTGTATAATGCATGTGGCGTCTGGCGATCGCTTCAGGTCGGTATTGCTATTGGCACATGAATAAGATCTAATATCGCTTGCGTCCAAAAGAAAAATCATGGAAGTTATGCGATTACGTGCCTAATGGACAGTCAGATTTAATCAACAATACCCATCCCTTTCTTTTAAGTTAAAGGCAAGAATTTTAGGCTGTTATTGTATTCTAATTTTAAGAATTTAAATAATGAAGGGAAATATTTATATAATTATATAGTGATAAAACAAATTATTACGATATTCACTCTATATAATTTTAATATGAACCGTTTCGTTAAATGTGGCTTCTTCAGACACAAAAGCAAAATGCATGTAGTAATTAACTACAGATGCAAATATTCATTTGTTTTATTATTTACGTTTGAATTGCATTTACATCAGAGATTATTAGTGAATTTTTATTTTAAAAAAATCACTATTAGAGAGGGATCGATGGTGAGACTTTGCAAAAAAAATTTCAAATGAGCTAGGACCCCTAGAACCCATATCCGGGGTCAGTTTCAATTTTTATATGTTTTTATATATATATATATATATATATATATATATATATATATATATATATATATATATATATATATATATATATATATATATATATATATATATATATATATATATAGTATATATATATATATATATATATATATATATATATATATATGTATATATATATATATATATATATATATATATATATATATATATATATATATATATATATATATATATATATATATATATATGTATCCGTCTGATAACTTAAAAAATAATTAACCGATTTCAATGAATAATGCATTGGATGAGTTCGTTATCCAGGAAAATCAGATGGGGTTTTCCGGGAAAATTTTGAGTTTTCTTTCAAAAAAAAAATTGTCTCCGAAAATAACAAAGCTGTTTTAATGTAATTTACTATATATGTTGCCTTGGAGGAGACCTTACTAAGTACCAAAATTTAACTTTCTAAGTTTATCGAAAATTGACTTATTCAAATGTTAAATTTTCTTTCGAACAAAATTTTTTTCTTCAAAAATTACAAAGTTGTTTTAATGAAATTTGGTGAATATCTTGCCCTCTGAAAGACCTTACTACATACCAAAATTAAACTTTCTAAGTTTATAGAAAATTGAGTTATTCAAATTTGAAGCATTTAATAAAAATTCACTACCATAACGCACTTGCTGCGTCCAGAGTTTTTTATTAAATAAAATCGGTCGCGTTTAATGTGTCTCGATAAATTGGATTCTGAAAAGTATACTGATTGGTGCTCATCAGAGGTTTCAATGCTAACATATAAAAAAAAACAGTACTGCCGAAACCAGGGATCGAACCAGGGACCTTTAGATCTTCAGTCTAACGCTCTCCCAACTGAGCTATTTCGGCTGATAATAAACTACTTTGCTGAGAAGAATACTTTAGACGCCAGTCATATTTTAGATTTAAATGCATTAGGGCAAAAATTAGGTGCTTTAGAAAGTAATACCATAGCATAAGTTATGCTGTGGTAATACATCAGCTCTTGACAGTCTTCATACATTTAATTGGCAATTGCTAAAGCAATGCCACCTGGCGGTTCGAGCTGAGGACTACGGAATCGACATACTACTATTGGGTTTTATACGTTTACTGATACCGTACAACGGAATTTTCAGTCATACTGAAAATTAAAAGCAAGTGAAATGACGTTTACTACAAAAGACTTAAAAATTTATAGATGCTAAAAACGACATAACTATATTTTAGTGTCTTCATCCAAAAGCTTATCAAACATATAAATACGTAGATGTTTGTAAATTAAAGTAGTTACCATCATTTTACTTGCACATCGTCAATACGTGGGGAAGTATGACAGCGGTCACAAAAATTTCAAAAAGTTTGTTTCGCTTAAACGTCGAAAAAAGTGTCAAAACATATAGAAAACATGATTTGGGATTGAACTTTTTTGTCTGCTGGTGTGTATGTCTGTCTCTTTGTAGCCACGATAACTTTAGAACGAGATAAGATATCTTCTTCAAATTTGGTATACAGTTAGCACCCGACAAAGGAACAGTTCGAATTGCTTTTGAATAAAATCGCTCAAGGGGGTAGGGGATGAATAGGGGGTGATTTGGTGAAAATTGACATTTTAGTGAATAATTATTTTTAAAAAATCACTAATAGAGAGGTATCGGTTTATACGCGGTGGCGCAATGAAAGCGAAACAAACCGATTTGCGTCCAGAGAATTTTTTTTTAAGAAACGCTGAAACACGTCAATTTTAATATTGAGGAGGACATGTTTTAACATAAAACTCAACTTTGTCACATCAACCCCTTAAGGGTGGTGATAACAACCTTTAAATTTTAAATAGGAAACATGGGTCGAGTGTTACATCATTTGAAAGCTCTTTCTTTTCTGAATTCAGCACACTAATTTCTTTGGAAGTGTTATCAACTCGTTTAAAAATTATTCACAGTTGGAGTTGTAAGAACGCGTTTCATTCATTGTGATAAGAAATTCACTAATTAGTCCATTTTTCGTTAAAAAAAACTAAAAAACAAAACCAAACGTTCAAAAATGTTTATTCAGTTGAGTAAGTGTTTAAATTGTTGACCACCAGCTTCCATACAAAAGTACACATTTTGTTCAAAATGAGCTCTTACATTCTGGAGCATTTGTAGAGTTATTAGACGGCATTCTTCAACAATGCGTCGTCGTAATTCTTCCAGAGACTCAGGTTCTGTTGCGTAAATTCTACTCTTTGAATGGCGCCATAGAAAGAAGTTAAATCCGGTGATCAAGGGGGCACTCAATAGCACCTCTGGGCCAAATCCATTGCTCTTGAAACTCTCTGTTCAAAAACTCCCTAACACATTGTGAAAAATGCGGAGGAGCTCCATCTTTTTGAAACACTAACTGATTTCCTTGATAGCGATCATCATTTTCAACAATCTCAATTAGTATAGAGGGTAAACGATATCTTCTAGTAACTCCAAATACGTTTCGCCACTCAAATTGCCATCAAGAAAAATTGGTCCGATTAAACGGTCTCCAAAAATGCAAGTCCAGACATTCAATTTCTGTGGAGTTTGAGTGTGGACTTCGTGAAAATTTCTTGGATTATTTATCTGCCCAATAACGACAATTAAGACGATTGGCTGTAGAGTTTAATAAAAACGTACAGTCGTCTGATATACAGATATTGAACAGAAAGTTCCCGTTATCAGCTATTCGTGCAGTCATAACTTCACAAAACTCCAGCCGCCGATCAAAATCATCTTCATTCAGTTGTTGTACAAGATGAATTTTATACGGGTGAAATTTATGATGCTTCAATATTCGCTGAATAGTTCTTCTTTTGATGTTTGAAACAACGGCCAATTTTCTCGTGCTCAAAGTTGGGTCTGCAGCAATTTGTCCTAAAACTTCAATCTCAGTAGTCTCATTTCTAACCGGAAATTCACGTTCAGGATCCCGTTTTTCGTTGGCTACTGAACCACTTTGTCGAAACTTTGCAACTAACTCCAAAATGTTTTTTTTTGTGTAAACATGTCTGTTCGGATGTCGTTCATTAAACAAATTTGCGGTACGGTTGGCACAGTCATCGTTTTTTGAAAAAAGAGTAATTATTTCAACTCTTTCTTCTACAGAATACACCATTGTGAAATTAATTTTCGGTAGTACTAGCAAGTATCAAACCGACCGATAAACTGAAATAATAAACCGCATTTCTCTCATTGCGATAAGAAATGTTCTGATAGTCAATTTTTTGTTTACAAACCAACAAAACATTGACTATCAGCACATTTCTTATCGGAATGAGATAATTGTTACGTATACTTTGAATATAATATCCCGGGCATGAAGCCGATCTAATGTATCATGTAAACAAAACATCGGTTGAGCCCTAGATGGCTAAGAGCTCGAAGAATGTATGTTTTTTATGTTTTATTTTGACATTTGGAGAAACAACAGTGCACAGATTTCTATCATTTGCGTGATACTTGAGATCGGCTTCATGACAGGAATATTACATTTAAATTATACGTATCAATTACTTACAGAATTAGTATGGTAATTGCCATTGAAACACATCCCACGAGTGTTTCAGTTTTATATGACATCTTATGTTAAAGATAAAAGAAACTATTTAGAATCATTTTTATAGAGACTTGGCTTGATTTTCTTTACATTTCTGCTATATTATGCGACAGCATAATATATCTATGCTGTGCCAAAACTGTATTTGGTGCCGTTAATAAAGCTACAAATATAGTGTATTTTAATAATTGATTGGATTCCCCAGTTAAATATCAATCACTTGGCAGATTTTTAATTTCATGTCTGTCATTTTCCATAATTGCGGCCGAGATTTCACGATTGTAGGTTCGGGTAGTATGTTTTATGCCTTTTTTTTTAATGTCTGGTATATATATATATATATATATATATATATATATATATATATATATATATATATATATATATATATATATATATATATATATATATATATATAGTTTGATTACCGTTGATGTATGGTTTATACATGTTGTATGGATCAATCTACGCGTGGCAGTCTATCTGTCAGGCATTGGACTTTAACCACTAAGTCGTCTCAACGCATGTCTTTGGGATTTTATTTTTAATTTGGAAAAAACTCTAAATATTGTGTACCAGATTACTTAAAATTCACAATATGGGTTTATTTGCACTATTTCTAGCCACATGTAAAGTATCATTCCAGTTACTCTGATACTTACAAAAATATAGCGTTTTCAAAAAGTTTTCCCCGATTTTCCATCGGAAAAACTTGAGCATAAAGGCTAATTAATGAACTCGACCTCGGTATTCGTCCAAACAAGATTTTTGCCAAGTTTCATTAAAATTAGTTTAGTATTTTTTGAGTTATCACTCGGATACATACATACATACATACATACATATATATATATATATATATATATATATATATATATATATATATATATATATATATATATATATATATATATATATATATATATATATATATATATATATATATATATATAATTTTAACGGACCTTGCTTTTGGGTTCTAGGAACCCAAATTCGAGGTCATCTGAAGACATTTTTCCGAAAGCTTTTCACTGTGACCTCTGTATTAGCAAATTTTTCTTAATGAAAATTCGCTAAAATAAACTATTAAGCTCCTAAAAATATGATGAGATTAGAACCGTGTAAATTAAATTATTTAACCAAATTAACTAGTATAATAATTTAATTAGGCTAATCAAACTGTATCTGCTTATATGATCTCGAAATGAGTCACAAAAAAATTGTATACACATATACCTACATTTATTTACTTAATTGAAAACTTACAATTTCACTCTTATAACACTTACTAATCAAACCAGAAATAATTATCTCCTCGACAATAAAATCAAGTCTGCCGCATACCGTTAGCCCATATGTTCAAGTCTAGCTCATATATTATTCGATTTCCACTTCTTGCAGCTTCTAGACGGCTCAATTCATCGTGCTCGGATCTCACCATCGTCAGTCTGAGCGCTGACACATCAGAAGACAACGGTACTGAAAAACACGGCCCCAATTTAGTCAACAAGCAAAGAGTATTGCCATTTATACCACCTAGTTTCCCTGGAAGTGCCGATTCGAACAATCTGATCAAGCCATCGGAGTATCTCAAGAGTATAAGCGATAAGCGATCAACCATATCTTCGATTAGTAGAAGATCTTCGGAGAGTGAAGAAACCATCATCACGGTCACGGAGGAGAAACGTGATAACACTGTTCAAGGGCCTCCACCCCCTCCGCCCCTTGAACAGATGCCAGATCTTAATCAGAATGGTTTCAAAGCGAGTTCACCGGAAACAATCAACAGTAATAATGTCAAGAAACAGCAGCAGCCCTTATCTGCCATTAGTATTCAGGATCTTAACTCTGTGCAGCTCAAAAGGACTGAAAAAATTGTGGCGTCGAAGACCCTGTCGGCTCCAACGAGAAGTATGAGTCTTCAGTGTTTGAAAAGTGAACCCTTCCTTACCCAGAAAACTGATTTAATCGCTGAACTGAAGCTATCGAAAGATATTACAGGAATTAAGAAACTCAAGATAGAGAGGGCGAAAGTGGAAGAACATAAAGAAAAGGAGTATTTCACGGAGATTAAGAAGCAGTTTACAGCGACCAAGTTTGTAGAGAAGGTGAGTTTCAACAATTTCTACATTATATTTATTGTGTTAATTGAATTTATAATATGTTACCGGTTTGTTTACTTTTCAAACATTGGTAGTGACCTACTTATTTTGCAAGTCCGTTTTTCTGGTATTACTGTTTTATCATCATATTTCTTTTCTAAAATGTAGTTGTTTTATTATGCAATGTTTGTTCTAGATTTTAAATAGCGTGCAGATTTACTTGAATAGATAATAAATGTGTATATGTAAATATAACGGATTTATATCTTATATTAGATAATATACATAGCGTCAGTGGCGGCGTAGCATAGGTTGGCACCCGGGGCGGCTTTTTATTGAGCACCCCCAAAATAAAACCACAAATCAAATACTAAACGTGCTTACGTGACATTTTTTTCTAAAATATTCGATCACATTATCAAAACTTACTTTCCTGTCCTTTTCAATGGACAATATTTTAAGCTTGGTAAGTCGCGCTTGGCTCATTGTAGATCTTAAGTAAGATTTATCAATTTTAATTTTGAGAAACTTCTTTCACAAGAATCCACCGAAACACAAATTGTTAAAAAAATCTTAGAACCAGCGCTAGACTCGGAACAGACTCTGAATAGTCCCATTATACAATTAATTTCAGAAGCTCCAAGGTAGTCCATTAGACCGCTTCTTGGGAAGAAATGCTGGCGGCTTTCAAATGGCGCCTCAGTCGTAAAATCTCCAAGATAATGCCCTCTGCAGAAAATTCATCGTATATTTTCGTCAGATTTGGAACTATACCACGAAGTTGTTCTTCTGTTGACGTAAGCGGAGTTTTATGCTGTACAGCACCAAATGTTTTGAGAATGTCATCCAATGCCTTGTAACGATGGTCTAGTTCTCCGTAAAATCTATCAAGACATTCTAACATAGCTCTCTGCATCTCTTCTGGCAATGTTAGTCCAGCGTCTTAAGCCATTTCTCCTGGCATAAGTTTTCGAAATCACCTCCTTTCTCCTCGTTCAATCAACATATCCAAGTCCTCACATTGTTCAGTTGCGTAGGAAATAGCTCTTTCCACTATTTGCATACGTTGGTTCCGAAGAAAAAATTTTAGGACTTTGATTTTTATGACATTCTTTTCCAGCGATAGCCCAGTTCTTTGTATATACTTTTGTGTCTGGTTAACTTCTTCTAGGACTTCACACCAAAAAGAAAGGTAGCATAAAAAACTGAAGTCACTCAAAGCTGGTAAGAATGTGGATGCTGCTTCTCGTGTATCGGCGTTTTCTATGCTGCTGCTGGGATCACACATGTCTTCGAGTGTTGGTAGAAGTTTCTCAAAATTATTCTTCAATGGTTTAACAGCGGCGTGATGAGCACTCTATCTTGTCTCTACTAGTCTTTTGACCGATACACCTACACTTTTCATTAGAATTTCCCATCGATGTGTGGATGACGAAAAGAACGTGTAAACTCTTTCTACTGTTCCGACAAAATTTACACTTGAACTAACACTCCCTAAAGAGTGCACTCCATACAGATTTAGCAAATGATTAGCACAAGGCATAAACAACGCTTTAGGATTGTGTTCTTTGATTTTTACTTGTACACTACCATGAGCTCCTGCCATGGTTGCAGCGTTATCATATCCTTGAGTGTATGTCCAAGTTATCACCCTCCAGCTGCGTAAGGATATTTTCAGAAAGTTCGACTGCAGTCTTTCCAGCTATTGGAAAGAAACCTAGAAATGATTCCTTTACTTCAACTGGATCGCATTCAATACGAACATATCTGATTACATAACTCATCTGATAGACATGTGATATGTCTGGAGTGCTATGGAAAAGAATTGCGAAATATTTTGCTTTTCTTGTGTCGTCCAAAATGTTATTTTTCATCTCTTTCCCCAAAAGGCTGAGGAACTCATTTTGGATGTCTTTGGATAAATAGGAATCTACCTGTTTCATTTTTGTACAGGCGACAGCATGTTCAATTCTTAGCATATGTTATTTTAGCACTGGGTGAAATTTCGACAATAGATTAACTAATTCTAAAAAATCCCTCTATTGTTTGATGAAACCCCCTCTCTATGGCCTCTAAGAAGAAGATTTTGACGTGCCAGGAAAAGAATAACATCAAGTTCATGGTTGATAGTTTTTTGCAGCCTTAATCCATTTTTCAAGATTTTCCATTTATTAAAACAGAAGAGATGGTTATCCAAATCCTCGTGTTCAGACACTGTATGATTTAGTTTTCACAATGCATTAAACCCATTAAGACATAATATTTTTTTAACACATTCATGTAATCTTGGATATATATTTTAATCCGTATAATACGTTCTAGCTCGTGATCACCTCTTTTGTTTTGGTCGATCTTACTGAATGCAGTATGTATAAGTCACAGTCACGCGAGGCACAGACTCTTTGACATTCAAGAACAGGTTCAAGGATCCGGATCTTCAAAAAGATCTGGAGCCGGTGATCCGACTCTTCGAAAAGATCCGAATTTTTCATCACTACTGACTGTGATTGTTTGTTTTAAGTGACACATGGCACGGCGCGGACGTAGGGAGGGGCCGAAATCACTTGCCCTTCCGCCCTCGCTGTCCTCCTCGGGCAGATGCACCAGTGGCTGGCTACTAAGCTACGCGAGTGAGTTGTCACCACGTTGTCACCCCTTGGGGCATGACACCCGGGACGGACCGCCCCCCTTTACGCCGCCACTACATAGCGTTCATATAATGATGCACGCGGTATACAGTGAAATAGTCTGCATTCACTGTTGACTCTAAATCTGGTTTTGGTTTTTTCTAAATCTTCGCAATTTAGAAAATATAGTTTCTTTGACCCTTTGAACTTGTATCTTTGCAATTTTCTTGTCTATTTCCTATATGCAATGGAAATCAATGCTTTACAGGGCATTGATCGAAACTTATTAAAAGTATTAGGAGTTCTGTTTATATTTTCCTGAAAGTTTTAGCATGCAAGTAACGACTCATGATCTATTCAACGAAAATACTTTCAGTATGGCAGTACTTCCGTATATACCGGAAGTAGACATCAACTTTATTATCTCAAATGAAATGGTATAGGTATTTTGCATTTTTGAATTATAAACGTTATTTTAAAGCGACCTTCAGTAGCATTCCCTATACCTAACTTCATCCGTTTTTGAGTTTTTGTGACTTCTTTGAAAATTTTTGAATTTACTTATTTAAAATTATCTACCGCCGCCATTTTTAAAGCGACAGCGTAGGACTTATTCCCCACGTTTTTCCATATAGCCGCGTAGTGACGGCTAAGGTCATGACTGCCTTACGCAGTATTTTTTCAACGTGTCCATTCCAGGTTAGCTTAGAGACAAATACGACCCCAAGATATTTTACCCCCCTGGCCATTGGAATGTTCCTACCGTATAGAGTGAGAGTTCTGTGGCTCTCCCACTTCCTCCTCCTCGTAAACGGTATGACGGTTGCTTTCTCGGGGCTCACCCCGAGCCCTTGACCAACCGTCCACCCTTCCACCATTGTCAGTGCTGTCTCCATGCGCTCCCACACTGACTGTGTAACCTTTCCTTGGACTATGATGACAATGTCGTCCGCATAGCCCTGTACCTCATACCACCCTCCCGAGAGCCGCCCCAGCAGGCCGTCCACGACTAGGTACCAGAGCAAGGGAGACAGAACGCTCCCCTGCGGACACCCCGCCGCGACCCCCGCCAGCAGAGTCCCTCCCGCGAGTGAGGTCAAACCGCCCTGTTTCTGAGCATGGAACCGATCCACCTGCAGCAGATCTCCTCTATTCCACGCTCCCTGACAGCTGCCAGAACCGATTCGAACGAAGTGTTGCTGCACCCTCTATGTCTAGGAAGGCCCCCAGCGCCACTTCCCTGTTCTCCAGCGCATTCTCCAGTTTCAGCACCAGTTGGTGCAGTGCTGTTTCTGTTGAGAATCCTGCTCTGTATGCATATTGTCCGCAGTGTAGGGGATATGTTTCCAGTACACCGCCCATAATGTGCCGGTCGAGCAGTTTTTCCACTGTTTTTAGCAAGAAGGACATGAGACTTATTGGCCTCAGGGACTTTGCCTGGTCTGTTGGACGCCCAGGTTTAGGAATGAATACAACCCTGGTCAGTCTCCATCCCCTCTGGATGTACCACAGAGCCAGGCTGGTCCTCATAATGAGGGTAAGCGCCGTGGCCAGTATATCTATCCCCTGTTGGAGCATGATGGGCATTATTCCATCAAATCCTGGGGATTTGTATGGCTTAAAGCTGTTAATGGCCCATCTGATTTTGCTTCAAGTAACCACCTCTTTAGCGACTGTCCAGTCCACTCTAGATGCCCGCCTATAAGGCGCCTCTATTTCTGAGTGTTCCCAGTCCGGAGGTGATTGGTTTATTATGTTACAGCCGGGGAAGTGCGCCTGGAGTAAAATTTTCATAGTTTCCTCCCAAGAGCTTGTAAAACCTCCCGTGGATGTTCTAGGGGAGCTTATTTTGGTCTGGGTGCCCTTGGACAGGATCTTGTGTAGTTGAGCACTCTCGGGCGTGTTCTCCACTTCCTCGCAGTGCCTCCTCCACGACTCCTGCTCGGCGTCCCTCAGTCTTTTGTTATAGGTCGTTAGGGCCTGTCTATATTCATCCCATGCTCCCGCCCTTTTGGCCACGTTAAACAGCTTTCGAACCTGCGTGCTCCTTTTCCTGAGGTCCTCGTTCCACCACGGGACGTTCCTGGTGAACGCCCTCATTTTCAGGGGGCAGTTGGCGTTATAGGCCGAGGTGATTGCGTCTTGCAATTGGGCTGCTGCAATTTCGAGGTATATTGAAGTGTCTATGGTACTCTTAACCCCCCGCAGTTCCACTGCTAGGTCTGCCCTGTAGGCTTCCCAATCCGCCTTGCGGGGGTCCCGGTACCATACCGTTTGTCTTTCGACTTTGGCGATTTCAAATCGGATGTATCTGTGGTCTCAGCTACTTACTTCCCCAGACACAGTCCAGTTCTTAACAAAGTCACCCAGAAATTGGGTGGAAACTGTTAGATCTAAAACTTCCTCACGCCCTGTTGTGATGAAGGTCGGTTTATTACCTCTATTCAATATGTCTAAATTAAATTTCATAAAGAATTCTAAAAGTGCCTCACCCCTATAGTTTGTGTCCCCACAACTCATGGTGCGCGTTCGCATCCATGCCGATGATGGTCTGCCATCCACCTGCTCTGCTACCCACCATCAGCTGCTCCAATTCCTTGGGTGGAGAAGGGTCCGTACTGTCCCCTGGGCTGACCAGACAGTAATGTCCCGCGGCTCATCCGCTCATCCACATCGGATTTTGATCGTTGCCAGGTCCCTGTAACAGAAATTTATTAAAGGCAGAAACTCTATTACTTCCCTGACAAAATGCAGGCCCTCAGGTTCTCGCTGGATCTGCGGTAGGTGAGCTTTCCAGTAGCTCTGCCGAGTCCCTTGATCTCTCCTTTATAGGAGTACGGTTCCTGGATGAGGGCCACAACCGTGTTCCTCAGAGCCATCAGTAGTGCGTCCGTGGCTGCCCTACTGTGTTGGAGGTTGACCTGAAGGAACCTAAGTCCCAGCAACCGCTGGTTGCTACCCTAGTGGGCGGCAGGAGTCTGTAGCCGGAGCCACTCTTCGAGCCTCATTTATTTTTATGATATTCATGTTGTTCCCACGAGAATGGGGGAAATACTGTTCACACAACCAGAACCCTCTGTGTGGTGCAAGGCGGGTTACTCTGGAGGGTTGCCCGGTACTCCAGAGGTTCCGTTCACGACACCATCACCCTAGAGCCATCCATCCCTAGGCACGGGTTACGTGACACTGTAGATTGGGGGAGTTTATGTCGACCTTCTTGTCTAGATCCGTCATGTTTAGTTATCAGCAGGGTCACCTCGTGCAGGATGCGGCTCTTTACCGCGCATGACGGTCTTGGGGAAAGCTTCATCGAAAGGTTATCTTGTTGTTTCCACTTCCTCAGCTTGCCCCCTGGAGTCCTTTGGCCCGCGACTCTTCGACCCCATCACAAGCCCTTACTTCCCATTTAAAAATTTGGGGGTTACAACTGTCACTATAGAATGGGATTAAATGTAGGGGTGAAGGTTTCACGCTGCACGATCTAAAATTGATGTGTTTCGGGATGTTTTATAAATATGCACCATAATTGAGATACTGAATTTACTCCCTTTGGCTGTTCCACACACTATAGTTTGTACCAATTACTATTGCAATTTGTAATCATAGATTCCTGATAAGGATAACACGGGCAACATTATACCCGCATGGAAACGTCAGATGTTGGCTAAAAAGGCAGCTGAAAAAGCGAAGAAAGAACTAGAAGAGCAACTTCAGAGGGAAGCTGAAGAAAAAAGGTTACAGTCAATACCACAATGGAAAAGACAGCTGTTGGCCAAAAAGGAGGAAGCTGAAAATAAAATGAAGTAAGTACCCAGATCAAGTACCACACAATAATAATAATAAATACAGTTATTATCTGCCTTTGTCTACAGGTATATACATATACGAAATGGTACCAACATACATTTGTTCAACTTTAAAGAATAATAAATACAGATGTAGAGACTTCTTTATTGGCTTCACCAGTGCTTATTTCTTCTCTTGTGAAGCCAGATAAGAAGTTTCTACAACTGTATTCAGTACTCAATACAATACAATACTTTATTTGTTCCATAAATGCCCTATTGGGTGTAGAACACGTCAATGCGTAAGTACAATTATTAAAATAAAATGCAATTATTAAAACAACATTCATTGAAATAGAACACTGTCAATACAATACTAATTCCATTATATAAAACATACAGACAACAAAGCAACCACACACACGCGTATACACCCCTCAAATATGTATCAACCCCTCAGAAAAAGCATGCAATTGTGAACGTTGCCATGCCAATGTGAAAGTTATAAGTCTTGATCTCCGTCACTGAAGAATTCATTGCAGGAATAGTAACACTTTCTCGATAGAATATGTATTAGTTTCTCTTTCAATACTTTAAAATCCATCCTTGGAGGAGGTTTTCCAAGAGAGAGGTAGGGGATTGAATGGTTTTACCATCTCATATTCTGCATTTGTCTCAACTTTTGTTAATGGTGTTTCTGGAAGCAGGAGTTGCTGATTCAATTTGAACCTTGTATGATTCTCATGCTCAGGCAGGTATTTCGAGAAGAGCCACATATTTTGCTTGACAAACAGGACACATTCCAATATGTATACACAATGAAGGGTCAGTATCTCTGCGAGATACCGCCTGGAGGATTCCCGAGGTTCCTCTATGGACCTGACTCAAGACTTCTGCAGTATAAATATGCGGTCCACATCCACATAGTTTCCCCAGAACACTGTCATACTTATGTATTGCATACACATACGCATAATACACCATGTACCCTCATCCACACTTCTCTGCGGCACATTTAAGGCATATGAAGAGCCAGAGATCTTAGGAGCAATATACTCTGTGTTTCCTCCAATTCATAGCATTGTACATTATCAGACTAAGAAACTTGCAGCTTTGTGAAATCTGCAACCAAGTGCCACCGTAATTTATCGCCATTGATTCTCCTCCACGTTTTTCAGCATTCATCTTCATTTGGTTTGCACTAAACCAAGCGTAAAGTTTTCTTATGACAGAAATCATCTGATGTTCTAGCTCATCTATCTGTCGCATACGTAGGATGATCGAAGCGTCATTCGCAAATAAGATTGTTTTGTGGTTAAGAAGTGTAGGCAAGTCATTAATATAAATTATAAACAGCAGTGGGCCCAACACTGACCCCTGTCTTAACTGTCTCTACTGAAGAATAGATGGTTTCATCTGTAGTTGTGTGTTTACTACGGATACACTGTTTTCTGCGAGTCAGGTATGATTTCATCAATTCCAGCACCGTTCCCCTTACACCAATCATCTCTAACTTTTCGTAAAGTATCTGACAGTCAACGGCCTTGAACAGATCTACGAAAACACCAACAACCTCCTCTCCACAAGTCATAGCCTGAAGAACTTCTTAAGTGAATTGATAAATTGCTCTTACTTCTTTGTCTCATATAAGCATTCTGCAAATCACTAATTATATTGTATCTTTCAAGGTGTTCCACAATTCTGGTGACAATAACTATCTCGTATACCTTTGCTATAACTTTTTTAGAGGTCTCATTTTTATATAATTTGCTAGGGCTACAACCGTCGTCGGCACAATATTCAGACCAGGGCTCATTTCTTTGGAAGACAGAGCTTCTTTGTGGATCACATAATGTGTCCAAATACATTGTGGAGATTTTTCTTTCACAGTTGGTTGTATACTTTGGAATCCTCCATACATACAGGAGCATCATCGGAGCATATTCCGCAATTTTCCCACTCTATGTTGGCCTCGTTTACAAAATCATTTAAGATAGCAAATAATGCAGTAAATGCTCTTGCTTTGAGTTATATTGGTTTGCATAATAGTAGTTCCTCTACTGCTGACATGCCATAACAAAATCGAACATAGGCAACTAAATGATCATCTTTATTGCTATCTGTTGCCTCATTAAGCTGAATTTAAAAGAAAATTGTCACGCAACTCCCAAAAAACTTATGCTGTACATCTTCAGCAATATCACCAATTCGACTGGCAAAAGTATCATTTGATAGAGGTATGGACTGCAATTGTTTGACAAAATTATTTCCAAACATAGTTTACTACGATCTCAATTGGAGCTGGCAGAATAAGGTCTTCACCAATGGTGTGTGATGCTTTTTACATCTGGCTATTTGATATAAAACTGTGCAAGGGGCAAAATCCTTTTTAAAAATGGTTTTGCCTTTCATATGGTTTGAATTGTAATTAAAAGAATTCTAGGGGTTTGATAACGCACTCACCATGAAGCGTTTCCAAATGTCGTTTAATATTATTAGGTTCCATGCTGTCTGTTGCCAAAATGTTTGAGCAAATGACACACAAGGGCCTTTCTTCTTCATTTACTTTAGTGTTGGTAAGCCCAAACTTTAAATACTCTTGAGACTATTTTCTTGACTTTTTTTCAGAACTACTCTCGTCTATGCACTTGTTAATGCTTCTCTGTCGTCAAATGCTCGCTTACGCCCACTTAAAATTTTATCCATGATTATGTATACACTGTATGAATCTGCTGCTGCTCGCATATCGTGAATTGCAGCTAACACGCAAATTACAACATACACATTATCGGTAGAAGGATCGACTCGACTGACACTGGCTGGAATTGAGATACAGCATTCATACACGCCGCGCAGGCGTTCTAGAATGTTCCAAACGCTTCGGAACTTTTCCCGAAGCCGCGCGAACGTCCGCGATGCTGAACCTAAAACCGGGGGGTAGGGAGTGCGGGCGGGTTGGCCTCGATTATAATTATAATTGAAAATTGGATCGCAAATGCTAAAAGTTAGAGAAATACTGGCTTAATGTAATCACCAGAAACATGAGGTGTCTTATTGTAGCACCTGCTATTTTGTTAAAATGTTAATAAATGTAAATGAAACGATCCTAATAAAATACTGCTACGTTCTACGGGGTTCTGGATTCGTCGACTAACAAAACACAGCTTTTCAAACGACTAATTTATTATAATTGACTATTTTCCAACACCAGTATCGACGAAAATATTTCTCTCTATTATTAAATGTCCATAGACTTATATCCCAGTAAACACATGTTCGTTAATTAAACGTTTGGAAGGAAACTGCTACCTTACGTTTACTTTTGGTAAAAATGTCTCCCGAATAAACATATAATTAAACCAAGATAAAAACATGTTTTACATGTGTGTTTTAACGTTTAAATATAGGTTTTTCTTACATGTTTATTAACAAGGATTTTACAACGTTAAACTACTTGCCGTTAATAACGTAAAATATACATTGTTTTATACACGTTTATTAACAAGGGTTTTGCAACGTTGATTTAACCATCATCTGTCATGAAGAATATACGTTTATAATTAATGTTTATCAACGGGATCTGTTACGTTAAACTGCTTGTATTAACGACGTATAATAAACGTTTGAATTACAACTAATACATACCTACCAAATGATAGTTTTTCAACTCAGCTGACAGCAGAAGATGAGTACGATTAATTTTAAATTAATTTTAAATGGGCTTTATAAAAATGGATTAGCTCACAAGTCAAATGTCAAATAAAAATCACTTTATTTAAAAAACAAAAATATATTTCAAAAAACTTACATTTCATTATCAAAAAACTAAAATAATTAATACCACATTGTAAAAATATAACAAGCTTCTTCAATCATAGCGTCTTTATCATGAAATAAAAAATATATTTCCTAAATTGTTTGTCAACTTCTCAACCAAAATAAAAAGTATTGCTCCATTAGTTTTTTGCTCTTGACATTCTCAAAGTAGCTTATTTTAACCAATCCTTAACAGCACAAGAGATTGCTCTGTCGCTTCTTTCACGCTGGGGAAAATTTAACTTTGCAGCATCTAAAATTATAAACTAATAAATAGAAATAAATGGGTCATGAAATTGTGATTACCATATAGTACTGCCATTAGTCTCGTGGGTTCGAACAAAATTATATATATATATATATATATATATATATATATATATATATATATATATATATATATATATATAGGTGTACATGTATCGTGCAACTTAAATTAAACTGTGGAAAATAAACAAGTACACAAAATTTATAAATGCTAAACTCATAGCTAACACTCTCATTCGAAAGTTTGATTCACGAACAATCAAAATACAGGAAAAGAAGGTGTATTCATAAACGTTAGATATACGTCTAATGTCTCAACCAAATTAAACTTGAAAATATGAGAAAGCAACCAACATGGCCGATTTTAAACACGCCGGCTAAACTCATATGTCTCAATTATTTATTCTACCTAATAATGCTCTATAGCACTCAAAATACAAGAAATGTGATTAACTTCGACAACTTTTGAAGACAATTATTACATATTGTGATACAACTTACCTTGATTTAGTTCAAGACATAAAACTTGACACTTTGAGCTGCACAAACTGTACCTATTTCCAAAACTTTTAAGGGAAATCGCTACAGGATGATAATCATTCTTTGTAAAAGTGTATAAAACAATTATAAATTATAGAACATACCACCATTCACCACAACATACAAGTGTCACGTACTGAATATAACATTTAATAACATCTAATTCTAAACACCACATTACACACTGCACACCATGTTACCTGTTCTGTTTCTATTCGTTGTTCGTTCTCGTTCGGCATGCGCACAAACACCTACTAATTTACAAGGACATAAGTAGTTAACTTTTGGTAGGCGAACCTTGTTGAAACTACGTCTAAAAATTATGTTTAAACACACTAATTAATAACGTATTTTACAACGATATATTGTTAAGTACTTTGCCTTTTTAACAAAAATTAGAAAAACAGTGATTTTAAATATATCGTTTATATCACATAAAATATTTCTCACTTAAAAAATGTCCGGTAATATACGTATATTTTATGTATGAATCCCTACTTCATACATGTGTTTGATAGGCGAACTGTGATGAAACAACCTTTAAATATTATGTTTAAAAACACTTAATTAATAACGTCTTTTACAAAGACAAATTGTTTAGTTGCTTTTTTTTACTAAAATTAGGAAAACAGTTGTTTTAAATATAACGTTTATATCACATAAATATCTCACTTATAAAATGTCTGATAAAATACGTGTATTTTATGTATGAATCCTAACTTCATGTAAGATTTTGGTAGGCGAACTGTGTTGAAACAACGTTTAAATATTATACTCTTTATCAATAAGGTCTTTACAACGAGAAAATTTTCACGCTTTTTTTTTCACAAAAATTAGGTAAATACCTGTTTTACATATAACGTTTATACCACACAAAATAGCTTTCGCTTATAAAATGTTTAATAAAATACATATATTCAACGTATTATTCTCAACTAAACGTAGTTTTTGATAGGCGAAATGTGTTGAAATAACGTTTAAATATTATGTTTAAAAACTATTCATAATTAACGTCTTTACAACGAAGAAATGGTAACGTTGCCTTTTTAGCCTAGAAATCAACGTTAATTTTTATAACTGATAACGTTTTTTCAACCGTCTCTACGTAAAATAGACGTTTATTAAACGCACCTGTGTTTATTGGGATTCCACTATTCGCCTTCTATGATCGCTTCTTAAACACCAACACTTACTGCTGACTCACTTAATACTCTATGATCACTTATTCTACACCACACTGATTCAATACTGAACTCACTAACTCTAGGTACCGTTCATCTATTTATACTCTCCGTAGAGATTCTAGATCTTCTACACTTTTCTATACCTGTCGTTTCTGGTCCCTTCTAGAAGCATAATTCCAGAGTATTCGCTCTTACCAACACACTTTATAACCGACATCTGACCATAGAATAAACAAAGTCCATAAACTTAATTCTGATAGACAAATGTGACACTACATTATTATTTTTGTTAACAGATCAACCCTGTATACACCTAAGGTAGTGGACGACGTAAAAGTAAAGGCTCACGACACAAAGGTGCACGACACAAATGAGTGCTTCAAGTTACACCAACAAAGAGAAGTTGCTAAGAATAATGAAGACATAAACAATAATGACACTGTGATAGTCTCAAACATTTATGATCAAAATGAAGAATCCGACGAAGACAATCGCTCTATTATCCCTTGGAGAGCGCAACTTCGAAAGACAAACAGTAAATTAAACCTTTTAGATTAACTAGTAGATAAATATTTAATAATTGTACAGCAAATCCTAAATATGTGCTTTTCGTAACTCTGGGCTTTTCATTTTCCCTCCTTTTGAAGATGAAAACGCGATGGGCGCCAAAATTTCCCTGCATTACTATAAAAAAAATCTGGACGCAGCAAGTGCGTTATGGTAGTGAATTTTAATGGAAATGTTCTGTCACCAAATATTTTATTATACATTTTTTTCTTGTAACATATAAATCTAGATTTTGGTATGTAGTTTACTTTTTATATCGTAAATTTACCTGCCAAATTTGGTTACCATAGCTTTTTTATTTTTTGAGATAAAAAATTTTTTTGAAAGTAAACACAAAATTTTTCCGGAAAACCTCGTCCGATTTTCCTGGCTAACGAACTTATCCAAGCCACTTACAGAAGGAAGGCGCATACCAAATTTAATCAAAATCAGCCGATTATTTAGAGTAGGGAATTTAATAACAGGTCTAAACTCAATTTTCGTGACTTCTGACACTGTGAAGTGTCAGTTATAAGAAAACTAATTGACGTAAAATCCATTTTTGTTTTCTCCAAGGCTAATAAGACTTGGAGCAATGTCTTACCAAATTTTGACACGCTGCGATTACCTGAATCTGACAGGGAGATTTTGGCGTTTACATCGTACCTAAATCTATAAGTAAGGTAGTATGTTTGAGAAGAAAGGTCGTCAAGATTTCATTTTTTTACTGGAGATTAATGAATCTCTAAAAGGGGTGGTAACAGGAGCAGCGCTGCCAATATTTTTGGGGGTCGGGGGATACAGCAAGAATATACAGTAATTATACATATATAGTCTGTCCCCGGATCGATGCGTAAACAGGTAAAAAATAGGAAAAAATGCAGCTGAAATGGCATCTTCCTGGGTTGTGGCCTGCTTGGATAGAGGCTAATTTGTGCCAAAATTTTAGTTTCAAAAAATCAAGTATGTCTTGTAAATTTACCAACAAGTTTTTCTTTCTCACTAGTCGGTGCACAAAATAAAAGATAATCGCAGTTTAGAGCGTGGCGGCGGGTGAACTGTACAGGGGGGTCAAATATTTATAAGCGGCATGTGAGAAAAGGTAGATAACTAAGAAATCAATGTCAATATGTATGCATATGCATATCTGCATAGGATGCTGACGTAATGTTAGCGATTTTTCAAAATTATTCCATACATCGACTGAGTCTAGCGAATCTGAATTATCAATATAATCGTTATCTTATCATGATATCGATGTATCCTAACATGTATAAAACAAAACAGCCATGATGCAATACCACTGACTGATCAGGAAGTGTATGCATAAAGTTTTCTTCAGGCTAGTAGGCTACAAGGAGGGATCCACTTCAGTCGGAGATCAGTACTCTAGCTGCGTTCGGCGAAGTTCGTACTTGTCGACACGGTCCATATGCACATGTGTTTATTTATGACCCAATACGATCCCTCATTTTCAGCAACGGCAATCCTAAAATTTGTTAGTTTACATACTCATATTGATAGCTGGGTACTGACATTATTATCTATTATTTTGGTCACACACTATAGTAAAGTGCTTTTCTGTAAGAGATGCGACAATACATTTTACAAGAAAAAGTTTTCAGATAAAGAAAAACTGGGTAGGAATGTAAAATTCAAATTCCTCAGCCCACTTTGATATTTTGTCGCATTACTTAATTTTTTTTTACTTTCCATCTTAAAGATATCTAGAAGTTTCGTTTAGAAAAATTGTTGGGACTAGTCCGTTCATAGGGATGTACAAATAATCAGAAAATATTTAAGGGAGCTTTTAAAGTGTATTAAAAAGCAATACTACAATATTTGGTACTTTATTGATATCGTATAATCTCCCTACATTTCTAATGGGAACAAGAGGCCTTCTAACGGGAACAGCCACTTTGGGGAGAGGAGCTAGCCCCTCTAGGTATGCCACTGCTAAGGAAAGGAATCTGAGACCAGTCATCATCTCCTGAATTGTTTTAGCACCTATTTAGGAAAAATCTGTACATACATTTTGTGCATATAACGTATATTACTTGACTCTTAGATTTTGTTTTCGCAAGGCTTTTTAAGTATCTCGTAGTCACGAACCGCTGAAGAACGCTCACTCAATTTTGCGACTTTCTAATGCAGTTTTGGCTTCTGAATTCACTGGTGCATTCAATATTCACGTAACAGTTTCCAAAATATCCCTAGATAAATTTTTGATAGCTACACAAAAAGCGGCTATATTGATAGGTTACGAGAAACGTGAGGTCGATTAGGGATTTGTAAGGACAATAATGAGAGCGAAACCGGTCTACAGTTCTAATTGTTGCGAGAATGCATCTAGCCTTACATACTTTGTCCCTATATTGGGGTAGAAATGGGCCAGGGCTGACAATTTTCTAAATTGTTAGTTAGTTGTATAATCTCTATTTTTTTAACACTGTGTTATTTGGAGCTGGCGTGACAACATACTACTTGGTTCCGCAACTAGGTGGCGGCACGTCCACCACTCACTTAGTGTTGATTTGTAAGGACTTTCACATTCCCCTGGATTTTTTGTGAGTGTGCAGTGTAATTTCAGTTTTGCTTGCCCTCTACCAAATGGGCTATCCTTGCTATACAGGATGCTTCAAAAATGATGGTCTATGTTACAGGTGCACATTCAGCACAAAAATATAAGACTATTTTTCATATAAACATGGGTCCGCAAATGCTTAGTTTTTTAAATACAGCGTATTAAAGTTATTTGTTTCTGTCAGTTTTTCACGAATAAGTCCGAGTCAAATTAAATTTTTGGCGTGAAAATTGGCATGTGGGGGTTTTCGAGGGCAAGAAATTTAAATATGTTATTGTTAATAACACTGCTGGCAGAGGCCGCCATCTGTAAGACTATGCTTGCATTCAGTTGGCTATAATTTTTTGACACCCAGTAATATCGACCTACCGTATATCTACATTGCAGCCCTTATCAATTGTAAGCCAAAAACGTATATTTGATCGAAATCTCTCAGACACACCATTTTCGAGATATTTCAATTTTTGTATGTCAATGTCGCTCAAAAGTTAATTTTTCTCAAATAATTATTTGTATTGTCTGCAAATTTTAACAACAAATAAAAAAGTTTATAACATTTTATGATACCTGACGACAATAAATCTTCAAAATGGCCACCGTCCACTTCAATACACTTTCTTATTCTGCGGAGCATACAACGTCGTACTATGTGAAATATTTCTGGTGTATTTCTAATTTATTCGCATCTAAGTACAATTATTTGCTGCAGATCATCAACATTTTCAACATTTGCTTCATAAACAATACTTTTAAGATCAACCCATACATAAAAGTCCATAGGATTTAAATCAGGGGATCGAGCCGGCCACGGCTGAGGTCCACCGCGTCCGATCCATCTGCGTCCAAAACTATTGCTTAGGTAATTTCTGACATTTAGGGCGGAATGTGGAGGTGGCTCCGTCATGCATAAACCACAGGTTATGTTTCATGTCAAGAGGTACATTTTATAATAACCCATTTAGATGGTTTTGCAGGAATTCAAGATAAGTTGTAGCATTAAGTCTGTGAGGTAAAAAAATTGGCCCTATCAAATTACACCCTACAATTCCAGCCCATACATTTAAGGAAAATTGCTGTTGATGATGCCTTTCAAAAACTGCGTGGGATTTTCGTCAGCCCAAATATGGCTGTTACTAAAATTGACGATCCCGTCGCGCCTGAATCCAGACTCGTCAGTGAACAATACACAATTCAACAAGTTCTCTACATTATTATGTTGAAGAAACCATTGGAAAAATTGTAGGCGAGGTATAAAATCTCTTTCAGGCGATAGAGCCTGCACACGTTGGATGTGAAATAGACGCAATTGTTGCTCGTGAAGAACTTGCCATATCGTTACATTGGATGCTCCCAGATGACTGGCCATTTCCCTAGTACTTATTTATGGATTTTGTTCGATTTCATCCAGAACAGCCTCTTCAAAATCAGGATTTCGGCACTTCGATTAAGGGTACCTGGTCTTTGCGGTGCTATCGGGGCGGCAAGGCCGCGGACGAGCCCTGAGGGAACAAAAAAAAAAAGGGTACCTGGTAAAAAAAATTAACTATATTCGAAAGAGACAGATCGATGTATTAGATAATGTACCTGTTTCTCGCAGACCGATGTCAATCCGTTGAAACATTCTTCTGTCTGGAATTCTTCGATTTGGGCAGGCTTCTTCATACATTCGTTTCGCCTCATAACAGTTACCAAAAACCCGTGAATACATAACATGCATGTCTGTTAGTTCATTGTTGATAAAGACTTCCATATTTAATTAGAAAAATTACGGGCAATACAATTAATTACTTAAAAATAGTGAGTAGTCTCAAACGTAAAAGTCAAATGTAGTATATGTCACGACGAAAACGCAAAAGTCAAGTCCCGTAACGATGGAAACCACTTTGTTAAATGGTTTGTTCAAAATTTGTTATCGTGGCTTTTTATTTTATCCTCATGATTGTGTCTTGTCAGTTCTTTTTTCTGGTAAGATTTTAATATTTAACTAGAGAATAAGAAAATTAAGTTTATACATACTGATAGCAATTAAAAGGTGAAAAATGTGTTTCTATGATTTGTCGCAGAATTAATTTTTAAGTGACATCGTCATACAAAAATTGAAATATCTCGAAAATGGTGTGTCTGAGAGATTTAAATCAAATATACATTTTTTGCTTACAATTGATAAGGGCTGCAATGTAGCTATACGGTAGGTCGATATTACTGGGTGTCAAAAAATTATAGCCAATTGGATGCAAGCATAGTCCTACAGGTGGCGCCATCTACCAACAGTGTTATTAACAATAACATATTTAAATTTCTTGCCCTAGAAAACCCTCACATGCCAATTTCCACGTCAAATTTTAATTTAACTCGCACTTATTCGTGAAAAACTGACAAAAACAAATAACTTTAACACGCTGTATTTAAAAAACTAAGCATTTGCGGACCCATGTTTATATGAAAAATAGTCTTATTTTTTTGTGCTGAATGTGCACCTGTAACATAGACCATCATTTTTTAAACAGTCTGTATATGATTCTCAGGAAACTCACAGAATCTATCACTAATCTAAACTATATCACATATGTTCAGAAATTTAATTAGAAATATTCTTGAAACAGTCCATTACACGTGAATATCGAATGCACCAGTAAATTCAAAAGCCAAAACTGCGTAAAACAAATCGAGTTGTCGATCTTCAACGGTTCGTCAATACGCGAAAATGGCCGTGTTCATCATGCGCCAACGGCTGAATGTTATGTCAAGAAATGTTGACAATTGTCTGTTGCGCCTGATGAACTCGCCCAACTGTCTTTAGGAGAAAGCCATACCTTTGTTTTTATATTTAAAATGGCCTTCTTGATTATTTGATTCAAATTCTAGTAATGCCTACATTATAATTTTGCCTCGTGTGTATATGTTGGTGGATGAGTGTTTGCCTGCTTGTTTGGTTGAGTTTCTTGTAGAAATATTATTGTATATTCTTAATATTTTCTTTAGTTCTGATAGAGGACTAACAGCTGCATATATTGATAGTATAATCTGGATGTAATTTGTTTTTAAGGCAATGTGAAGAATTTCTTCGAGCTTGATTCTGTTTGCATTAAAATAAAAAGTGAGTCTCAAAAGTCACTAAGTTTATTGTCGATATTTTAAGAGAAGTATGCAATAATAGTTGTTAAATATTATAAGTCAAACAATGTGATTTCTTGTTATATTCCTAGATTTGTTTATATACCTACTTTAATACTTTAATTATACATGGATGTCCCTAAAATTTAGGACATATGTCCTACCGTAAATGTCAAACACGAAAATATAACGATTTAAGTCAACTTACAAGGAGTTACATTTTTACCATTAATTTTTTTTATAAACAAATGATTATTATTATGTTCTATAATTATACCACGAAACATTACTGCAATTTTTTTATACTCATAAAATTTGGTATATATGCTATGGTTTTTTTGTAAAATAGAATTTTGTGAAAAATTCTACGTTAAATTGTCTGAAAACGTATCCCAAATCTTTGTAATATGTATATGAGAATTGGCGAAATTAGCAGAATGGTCATAAACACCATACACGTCACAATAAATATTTAATGAGACAAGATGCAACCACATTCATAGCAATGAAGTGAAGACTGGAACCTGTGATGATCACTGATAAGTAGGTACACTTGGAGAACCCATATCACAACAACTCGTGTTCCCAAAGACGCGACAATCGTTTCACTAAGAAGGTTAGTGAGTTACAGTTAGAGTTAGAGAATTTTTCATTCTCTGATGACGCTAACCTTGTTAGTGAAACGATCGTCGGGTCTTTAAAAAGATGTGTTGTGGTGATTAAGGTTCTCCAAGTAAACTTTCATTGACCATGGTACAGATGGGTCATGTAGTAAGTAGTAAGCACTAAGAGAATTTTAGGGCTGGAAGTTAATCAGTATAAGAGGTGTCATAATTCACTGAATGAAGATTAGAATCTGTGATGAGCACTAATAAGTACAATTTGGAGAACCCAATTCATGACAATGCAGTTTTCAAACCTGACGATCGTTTAGCTAACGAAGTTATAGCGTCATCAGAGGGATAAATAAAGTAACCAAAAAGATTGTACATGTTGCTACACATTTGAGGAATGATTTGCCCATTCATATATAGTCGGTGACTTTTACTTAAACATAGCAACTATTAACCTAAAACATTGTAATGTAACTTACACTGGAAGGTACCCGGCAGTGCTTTCAATATTGATTTTCTGAGGCACAAGTGAAATCGACAATAAAAGGATAGGTTATCTCTGTCGCACACACACACACACACACACACACAGACAGAGAGAGATGAGGCTCATTTGTAATATTTTTAAAATATTTCTTTCTGGTTTTGATTTATCTGTAGATTAATACGTTTGCTAACGCTAACAACAGTTTAAAAAAAAACAGTTAAATATTGCACATAAGGTCAATGAGTAAGAAAAAAGTAGCATCTCCTTTAATGGCGAGTGTCTCGGGAGAGATCCGCACATGGCTGCCAAGGTCATATGCATATGTTATTTATCAGATTTATCGGTGCTAATTGCTCTATCGGCCTCCCTGACCTGACTTTGACCTGACCTGACATCACAAAACACTCTGGGTACGTCAGGTCAAAGTCAGGTCGGGCAGGCTGATAGAGCAATTAGCACCGATAAATAACATATGCATATGACCTTGGCAGCCATGTGCGGACCTCTCCCGAGACACTCGTCTGTAATGCCCCATAAGAGCTGTCAAATGTCAAGCTGTCAAACTTCAATATGTCAACTTAAAATGTCAAGCCAATGAAATTCGGAGAAAATTAATAAATTAACAGCCAAATGGTTATGTGTTATGTGATACCAGAAATTGAGAAAAAACTTTTATTGTCTTGAATAGCTGTTTTTAAACAATTAAATTTTTATGCATGTAGTGTGTGCAGTAGAGTATTTGGTAAACTTGCAGATTACCTCCCGAACGCTTTTTAAAGAAGTTTTTTCAGAAACGTGCCTAGAACCCCTCGTCTGGATGCACAAACCACACGAAAAATTTCTTGTCCATACCCGGCCAGGAAGTTACGGGACGAGGAGTAAATAGGGGTGGCCGGTACTGAAAAGTAAATATGAGCAGAAAATGCGAAGAAAACGGCTTGAAAGCTGTCTTTCGCATCCCGAAGCCATGCCTCCCCTAAATCCTGCCTACCCCACACATCAACCCCTATTCGTCCCAGGTCCGATAACTTCCTTGGACGGTATGAACAAAAAATTTGTCTTGTGGTTTATGCAACGAAGGTGGTTGTACGCACACGAGAGGGGGAAGGAGAATCCCTACGACGAATAAGCACCCCCCACCCTGACACAAGTGGAATGTTAGAGGAAGGAAAAGCCATATTACATTACAAGGTTGCCATTTTGCCAGTAATTACTGGCATTTGCCAGGAATAAAGAGTCCTGCCAGTAAACTTGCCAGGATTGACAACGCTAGGAATTTTCCAGGAGCAATGAGATGTCGATTTGCAAGTAACCCCCAACATTTGCATTTGTTATTAAAAGATCATATGAATCACTACCTACCGATTCAATCCACCTGTGTATTCTGAAAAGTGCCCATGCTGATTAAGATTGAGGCGCTGACGTAATTTTACATCATTCGCAAAATCACAGTAATCACCCCATAATTTTACAGATGCAGACTTAGGTACCCATTAGGACAAAGATAATGATCACCAGAATAATAAACTAAACTATTAAATTGCCAGGAATAAAATATTAAAATTTTGACAGGAAATGCCAGTAATGCAATCAAGTTTCGCCAGTAATTTTGTGTCAACGTAGTGGCAATACCGATTACAATATAAGTACCAAAGTGTGTACAGCGAAAAGAGAACAGCCCATAGAAAATACCGTCAAACGGCCGTAATTTACAACAACAAAAAACCATAAATTTACTTAACACTTACCTTTCGCGTCTCAACCAAATGAGGTAGGTCCGGCACTTGGTGCAAACCACCTTTGACCTTGTAATTTAACAGCCTGCTACATGGCAATTTCCTCATCGCAAAAACCGTAGAAAACAAATACATCTACAGACTAAGAACAGGCCACACATGCATACCTTAAACCACTACAACACTAATGGTCATCAGCAGAAGGTAAACAATGCACAATATCAGAAATAACGTCTACAACACATAAATATATAAGAAACCGTCTAAACGTGTACCCGTATTAAAATGGCAACATCTTGGTGTTGCCGACTGAAAGCGAACTGATAAACTGGCAGTTGATGCTTATGGCTCATGCGGCTAGAATATTCCAGGGATTCCCAAAATCAAAGTGAACTTTACGTGAAATGTAATGTTTAGAGGGAGAGGAGTGTCACGGGACAGGACCGTACTGGGAAATTATAAAAAGTGTGCAATGTGTAACGAACTTTAAATGTCAATAACTCCGCAAAAAGAGTAGAGCAAAAGGTGTGAATAGTGTCAACATACATGTAAGACACCAAACTTTTTCTATCAGCACTCGTTTTGTATAAAACTGTTCAGGAGATAATCTGCAAATTCACCGAGTATTTTAATATTTCACAAATTATGTCAGTTTAATTTATTAATCTCAATTATTTGGTTTCAAACTTGTAAGAAGTAATGTATGTGTATTACTGTATTAAATTACAACAATTTAATTATATTTATAGTCTCTTGAAGATGTGTGACACATCGAAACCTTGAGAAATAAATGCAGTACACTAAAATAGCCCAAAATATTTGGTGCTTTATACCCATTGTTAACGGGAGCGTTACGATATTTGGAGGAATAAAGTCGTCGAACTAAGCGTATTTGAACATCGGTAATGGTTTAATTATAAATTACTCACAGAGATTTCAACAATAACATCATAAATAACAACTAAATGATGAACCTAACGTAGACTGTTACATCGTGAATCTTAATTGAACAGTATTTTATATTTACATAATTAAATCACAAGTATCGCGTCGTTACATTTTAAGCAAACTAAATTAACCGTTTACATCGTAAGAACTTATTTAACTAACTTATTCTGACTCACTAAATTAATCTCCTTTATATTTACCAACAATAATACTTATATTGTTTCTTAATTAGTTTACGACCTTCCAGATTGCTGACTTCAACATTCCTGCGTACCTTGTCAATTTACTTTGTTTACTGTTTACATTCTAAATGTGATATTTTCAATGTCAATAGATACAATTCTGACCTCTAATTATTTGCAATATTTACATTCCTTGCTTAAAGCATTAAACTAAACTACTTTTAATTATTATTGTAGTGTTTTTAACAATTATGTTTCTAAGTCTATTACGGCCCTTCTAAAGACCTTTCCTGTTCTCTGAACACCCATTAAATAATAGTGTATCACAAGTCGAGCAGTTATTTCCGTTCAACCATATATATTTTGCTGGTTTAGGAATATTAGAAGACACAAATTTTCCAGAAATGTATTTCATTCAAAATATGACACAGTGCATTAAAAAAGTTAGCACATTGTATTTACTAGACGTTTGATTAAGCTAGTTTGTTTGCAGTTATAGCATCGACATAACTGCAACATATATATTTTCTGTGGATAATCATGCATAATTATTTAGTAGAAGTCTTTTAAGGCAGCTTTATAATGATTACATCTCGCAATAGCTGGAGTTTTTTATGTAAGTTGGCTTAAGTCGTCATAAATTGGTGTTGAGAATCTGCGATGGGTATTTTTTCCCACTTTTGAGGGACACCTGAATATATTATGTATAAAATTGTGTTTTGTAAAAAACAGATTTGTGCATTTTTAGATGTAAAATTAGCTGTAAGATATTTCGATTTATAAATTGTTCGTATTTTGTTAAAGGTTTATTTAGCTAATAAAAGTAACAACATAAAATAAACAACAGATACGTTGATATGAAAATACGGAACGTATGTAGTTTTTTTGTAAAGAAATAACCAGCAGATAAAATCAAATTTGAATCATGAAATATCTATAATACCTACATAGGTAATATTTTTGTATACTTTAATAATGCTTAGCATCACTTTGTTGCAAATAAAATAATTTGAAAATTATGTAGCTCTTGTTTTATTTTATTATTTCAGATAATTTTTTATCTATTCACATTCGTCTTGTCTACAGAAAATGATATTGGAAAGTGTACACACAGCGAGTGCGTTATGTTATGATAGCGAATTTTGAAATAATAATAATAACATGCTTTTATTGACAATTACGTTACATGTCAAACGGCAGAGTTCAGAGATATTTCTGTTCTTCCACTCAACCGATCCTTAATAATATAATACAATTAAATGGTGGTAGTGACTATTTACAGACTCATCAAATAAACAAACAAAAGAGAGAAAAAAAGAAGACAAACATGAGAAAAAGAAGAAGTAACCTAACTAATATTAACAAATAAAAATAAATACATGTTTATAACTATAATTAGCAGGAAAAAGTAAGAAGAATAAGAGAAAAGAAAAAAAACAAAAAAACATTGGTAGATAGGTACACATATCTTATGTCTATACTACAAACAGCAGACATCCAGGCAACATACAAACTCTGCAGCCAAGAAAATCCTAAGCTTCCCTCCAGAAGCAGCCCCTTCAACCTTCGTTTAAAAGCAACAGCTGATAGTGACTTGTAACAATCGGGAACCTTGTTTTAAAGATTCGCTATATTGTAAGAAAAAGATGATGAAGAAATGATATACTTTTTTTACAAAAATTATATATACAGGTGATTCAAATTCGACGCTCACCATGGAGATCTGGCCTATTACTGAAGACCACCTATTCTTATGGGGGAAACAATTCCATTTATGGAACAGGCTAAGTATCTGGGGGTTAACCTACATAAGAAGCTCGACTGAAACGTCCAGTTAGAGAATGTATCCGCAGGGTCAAACTATCCCTGTGGACATGCCGAAGAATCTGTGGAAATAACTGGGGAACAAGCCCACAACAGATATAGTGGCTCTATGTAGTGGTTATCAGACCGATGATAACCTATGGAGCTATAGTTTGGTGACCTAAGGCACTTCGTGGTATCGCGAGGATCAAACTGGCTCAGCTACAGATAGAAGCTGATCTAATGATAACGCGATAAGCACCGCTCTGGATGTCCTCCTAAGCATTCCACCTCTTCACATTTGGCTGGAGAGGGAGGCTAGGTGGACAACATACAGATTAAAACAAACGGCGGATAGCATGCTGAAGGCAATCAGATTGAGAAGGCCCGGACTCCTCAATGACCTTGAGAGTCATGAGGTTCTGGGAATGGTCAGACCTGATGCCTACAAAGATCATTAGAGATATGTCTTTCAAGACCGTCCATCCGGAAAGGGAGGACTGGGAACGAAACCAAACGACCCTATTGAGAGCCGATCTCTGCTAGTACATTGACGGACCAAAACAGATCTGGCGACAGGTTCCGGCGCATATGGGAGCAACACTGATGCAAGAATATCATCTAGCCTCGGAAAGTATGCAACCATACACCAGATAGAATTATATGCCATCTCGAACAACGTTCTTTTCATGACCTTCACTGATGGAATTATTTTCGTATTTATTCTCAAATGAATAGGCCCATTATATTAAAATACGATGCAAGGAAATTCAACTGCGTCTCATTTTTATCTTTTGAGGAGCCATGATATTTTCTACCTCAATCAATGGTTCCTGGGGTGTTCGATATGTACGCAGTTAAATCCTCTTTACTGTCGCTTAATAAAATTCTTAAAAATCTCTAAGCCAAGGACAGACTGTGTATTACCAAGTAGCGAATTTTCATAATACATCGTGATGACTGTTCATTCGTTTACTTCCTATCAAAAATATATCATAGCCATTGAAAATTTTCAAACCGTGGGTAAGACTATTTAAAATGTAAGCTGACTTAAAAAAAGGCGAGCGTAACAAACATTAACTGTGACGACTGTCGAAACGTCTTTACCTAAAGCGCAAATATCGCGTTTTAACAATGTGAATCGCCGACAATGGCCTAATAATCTCCGGAGGCCGGACGTAATTCCCTGAACTGATCGCATACGGCTGACATTGAACTCGCTGACGAACGTCGCTTTAGAGAAATATGGCAAATTACAAGGAAACCTCGTAAATAGCACAAATATTTTACCACAAAAATCGGTAATTTATCTTGTAAAGTACGAGAATGCGGTAATTAATTTCTGGGAATAATTGACCGTAAATTTCCACGGTAATTTACCAGTTCACATCTCTGCTGGTGTTATTTAATGTTTGTTTTTGTTTCTTATTTATTTAAACAACAACGCTTCTCGTGACTTGATCGTGACTAGACCGCCACCGGGTTCAAATCAACTCGCAGTCAGCCGTTTTGCCAGTGCCCTCGCGCTCTCGGGAAGACTCCAGCTTCGGGAACGCAACCCCTTGTGCTTCCCGAAGGAAACAAAGAAAAGCTTTACTACGCAGACTGAAAACGGCAATACTTCCCAATAATGCCGCTAGGACAATCGGGACACTGGGTATCGCCAGACCGTTTCGATCGCCAGTAAGGGTGGAGACCTATTTCAGCCCGAAGTATCCCAGCTGTCATCCAGGACCACGAGGGCTGCGCCACGGGAGACCGCTTTGGGTGATTTTTTCGTTACTAGACCGCCACCGGGTTCAAATCAACTCGCAGTCAGCCGCTTTGCTAGTGCCCTCGCGCTTTCGGGAAGACTCCAGCTCAGGAACGCAACCCCTTGTGCCTCCCGAAAGAAATAAAGAAAAGTTTTCGTACGAAGATTGAGAACGGCAATACTTCCCAATACTGCCACTAGGACGGTCGGCACACCGGGTCTCGCCAAAATGTTTCGATCGCCATTAAGGGTGAAGACCTACTGCAGCCCGAAGTATCCCAGCTGTCTTCCAAATCCAGGACCACGATGGCTGCGCCACGGGAGACCACTTTGGGTGATTTGATCGTGACTAGACCCCCACCGGGTTCAAATCAACTCGCAGTCAGCCGCTTTGCTAGTGCCCTCGCGCTCTCGGGAAGACTCCAGCTCAGGAACGCAACCCCAGCTACCCCTAAGCTCGCTAAGCGCCCCGCTCCCCCCCCCCCCCCAATGCAGTGCTCACCCCCCACCCAAGAGGCCGAGTCTCGCCGGGCTGTTTCGATTACCAACACTACTGGAAATCTATCGCAGCCCGAAGTCCCCTTACTGCAGCCGGTCACCGAAACCGTATAGGGGCTGCTCCACGTGAGACCGCTTTGGGTGATTTGATCGTGACTAGACCGCCACCGGGTTCAAATCAACTCGCAGTCAGCCGCTTTGCTAGTGCCCCCACGCTCCCGGGAAGACCGCAGCTTTGGAATGCGAGCCCCGGCTCCCCCAGGTCGCTCCGCTGACACCGACAGAAGTGAACAATGCGGTTGTTTCTCTGAAATAAAACCACTGACAAACACAACATTCAAAACCTTTTCCACACCTGGACTTTTAACATCACCTCTGGCGAAGGCCACTAAGCGCGCCAAGGTGCCCGTCGAGAGAGAGAGACGCCGATCCGTGGAAAACTCCTTTCATACAGGCCCTGTGCTACCGTACAGCTATAGAGACAGCGACCTACCTAAAATAATCGGACAAATGAGCGGCCCGCTGAAGACGGCGTTCTTCGCTGGTCACCGCTGTCAACTCCCCTAAGCCGGTGTAACTAACAAGTGGCTGCTTCCTACTCTCCTGCAGTCGGTCTGCTGGATTTGCTATCAATACAACGCACACAAGACTAAAAGACACAAATAAACGAGAACCGGACGGTGGCTGCTTACTCTCCATGACTGCCTCTGCGCTCGCTGAAAAGGAACTAAATTGTTCAGCGCGTCACGACGGACCTGCTGGCTCTCGCTGCAGAGTCACGCACAGTCCACAATTCTGCGCTGCGAGGTGCGCGTACGTCAGGTCAGGCCATCTGACCCCGCTTTCGTGGATTTGCATGCCGAAGGCCCTGCTTAGGCGATCATACTCAGGTACCGTGCCTGCCTCTTCACCGGCTGACGCGACGCGCTCTCGCAACTATATTTTATTAAATATTTGCGAATGTTTTAATAACAAAATTAAATCAAATTAGAAGCGGATGGAATGGATCTATGCCCTTGTTAATTAATTAGATTATCTAATGACGATTAAGTCACTTTGTGACATCATGTATATATATATATATATATATATATATATATATATATATATATATATATATATATATATATATATATATATATATATATATATATATATATATGACAATTATTCTATTATTGAGGGTTTTCAAAGAAATAAACAATTATGTTGCTCTGTAACAAGAGTATTTAATTTTAATCACTATTTTACAATAATATACAATATTTACACCTTACCTGTAACAAGAGAAACGACAATTAAAGTTTCTTTCTCCGTTACACCTCTAATTATACTTTATTTTAAATAATCTTCTAGTTTAATTATTTAAAACAATACACGCGTGTTTTCATTTTCTCTCTGTTTCTCTGTCTCCTTCTCTATCTCACTGTCTTCATCAGTCTTACCATCTCTACTACCAACTACTGTAGCGCGGCAGATTCAATCAAAGAAAGTATTTCTTTACATCTCCCCCCTTGGGCTGAAAACTCGCAATAACAGCTGTTTCTCGAATTATATATCTTTTTCTGAATCTTCTTTGTTTGCTTCTTCTTCAATTTCTGAGATCGGTGTTAGTTTTGTTATATGGAATAGGCCTGTCTCTGATTTTTTCCTTCCTGTGTTTAGCTTGTATATCGTGTTTGATATTTTCTCTATTATTTCGAAAGGTCCTATTCGTAATTCGTCTAATTTTTTTCTATTTAGTTTATTACCGTTCTCTATATATACTTTGTCTCCTATATTGAGTTCTAGTTGTTTTCGGTTTTTATCAAATAGTTTTTTATTGTAATTATGTGATCTAATAGTATTTTCCAATGCTAGTCTTTTATCTCTAATCCAATCTTTCATATGTTTCTTTTTTTACTTCATCTATATATATTTTCTTAAACTCTTCTGTCATAGAAATCCACACTTTTCTTGATTGATGTCTCTTCTTCAAACTATTCTTTGCTTTCAAGAAATTTTCTGTTTTCATCAATTCTGTATGGTTTCCCATGTATTTATTTTCTCCTTGTAAAACATACCTCAATCCATCTTCTGTTTTTATTGAGGTTATGGCAATTGTATTTGACTTCTCGTCTTTCGGAGAAGCGACTATTGTAAATTCAAATTGCAACTTATCCATATCTAGTTGACTAAAATTGTCGTTTTATAAGACAATTATTCTATTATTGAGGGTTTTCAAAGAAATAAACAATTATGTTGCTCTGTAACAAGAGTATTTAATTTTAATCACTATTTTACAATAATATACAATATTTACACCTTACCTGTAACAAGAGAAACGACAATTAAAGTTTCTTTCTCCGTTACACCTCTAATTATACTTTATTTTAAATAATCTTCTAGTTTAATTATTTAAAACAATACACGCGCGTTTTCATTTTCTCTCTGTTTCTGTCTCCTTCTCTATCTCACTGTCTTCATCAGTCTTACCATCTCTACTACCAACTACTGTAGCGCGGCAGATTCAATTAAAGAAAGTATTTCTCTACATATATATATATATATATATATATATATATATATATATATATATATATATATATATATATATATATATATATATATATACCCCACAATGTACTTACTGCTTCAACACTTTCTTGTTATTGCAAATGGATAACTCTTATTAGGTGCCTTTTATTATAATTTTTTTCGAATATCATAAAAATCTGTTAGTTTGGCGATTTAGTTTGCCTTAAAATGGTCTCATAATTCCAAAACAAGGGTTCCTTTATATTAATCATAGGTATACTATATCAACACGCAAAGGTGTTGAGCAAATTGCCTATTGCATAAACTCAAGTGATGAAATATATTCGGCCAGTATATTATTATACATAGGCTTAAATGAATTGGTGTATGCAGGAGTTGCATACTCTTAGGAGCTGTCGGCCGAACAATACGCACTCCTTCCAGAAAGGCGTAGTGTTATCCTTCTTGACACATTCTCTACTACATTTTTCATCAAGTAACTCAAATAAAAGAAAAATGATTTTCTACTTTATATTTTTCAACCAATAATATACAATGAAGTAATATACAACTAAATTACAAACATTAGTCACTAAGTTAACATAAGTTTATCAACCGAAATTATAACAATTACTATTTTTTTTTGCTGAAAAAACTAAGTTTAAAAATTAGAGAAATAAATACAACTTATTTAAAATTACAACTAATTCGATACGGCTAAATCCTGAGATTACGATCTAAATTATTACACAGGCAACTTTATACAAAAAAGAGTTAAACTTGTCTCATTCACAATTTTATTTTATTTTTTAACTAATATTTCATGAAAGACTGCAGATACAAGCGATTAAATCGTTTTTATTGTTTTATTTCGTTCTTATATGTTTACCAGGGAAGAACTTTGTGTCAACTTTCGTCTCTTTTTACTTGAAGCATTATAGTATATGAAAGCTATTTTAATAACTGTTTAAAAATGACAAGATAATTGAATCTGAAGATTTGTGGTTTTAGTTCAAGAACCCGTGACATAAACATGAAAGCTTTTTAAAGGCTAATATTTTAATATTGGGTTATATACAGTTACCCACAAGTCCACAAACACTTACCAAATAGGTTCCCACTTTAAAACTGATTTCAATTTCCCTAATGTTTCCCAGACTTAAAATCCAAATTTTCCATGGCTTAAAGAAGTATTTTTTGGGCTTATTCAAATAATTTGTAAGATCAAATGATTAAACTAATAACCTTACAAAACTAACTAATAAAAAATTTGTGGTATTAATACCACATATACTGGTCGTAACCCATTAGTGCATAATTTCCCCTATAGGGGACATCTTCTAGATGGCGTAACTGTACAATGTGACACATAAAATAACCTCAAATGGCCATGTCATAATCCCTCGAGTGTCAACTTGCTTGTAAACAAGTTGTTTTGCAAATAATTTGTATCTTTTGTATTTGGTGAGTGCTAATGGACCCATTTCAGTACAGCAGTAGGCCTGGCGGGTAAGTCTTTTGCTAATAAATTAAATAAATACTAGGCTAGTCACTATCATTTTGAGCTTCACGTGTTAGCATAACCTCAAAACATTGTAGTACAGTACCTGTACTCACAAATACGATTTTGTTGTTTGAAGTAGTTATAACTTAGTAATTTAATTGATGTCCGTATGCATGACGGTTCGTTATTGTCAAAGTTTCAATCACATGTCTTTGTTTTTTAGGCTGTCACTTCCTGAACTTATCACCTTCAAATTGAATTGATTGAAAAAATTGAGGTTCTGTCGACAACTCTGATATCTGTTGCAAAATGCGATTTTTGATGACAGATTAGAGATGGGAAGAATTATTTGAGCCCCTTTGTCCATTTATCCGTCTCTGTAGCTCTGATGATAAGGAAGTTAGCTATTGTTCCCCATTGTCGAGAACACCCAATATAACCACTATAAACACCTGCGAGTACCAGCGAAGCCTGTGGTTTCCACAACCAGTTCCTAGTTACTTGTGTCACATTGTGTTCCGCTATATGGAGGTAAAATAAGTCGCTGTACTCACTACAGATGGGGCTTCTGCATCTATCTTATTTTTCATAATATTATACTGGCCTTTAGGAAACCATAACAAGTTTTTATCACGGATTCTTATGCCATTATTGAGTTGTATTAAAACAATATCATTTTAAATGTCACATCCTATATGTACATGTATTTTAATGGATTTGTATAAGTATATACACGATAACTATATTTATAATATATTTGCAAGGATAGGCACATTTCATACATAAAAACTAAAACATACAATTAAAAGATATGAAGCAAACAATCCTTCACATAAATAGAATGTATTTACAAAAATAAACTATCATGCAAACTTTTACGCTAGCAAGTTTTAACAAAAATATTAAAGAACACAATCGTTAAAACAATAAATACATAATGTAATTATCGTAAGAATTATTATCTATACAAAATAAAAATAACAGTACGCTATTTACATGGGCACTAGCTCTTTGTAATTCTATAACAGAAGAAATATAAAATACATAGGCAACATATCCGTCTCCAGTATAAAAGGTTGGGGCAGGGAACACTGCTGAGAATTTCGAAAAAGCCAAAAACACATCGATTTATCCTCATTTTTACTTCTTTTTACAAACAATTTAACAAGGAAAACAGCAGGACTAAAAAAAAAGTTGTTTCCCAATATCCAGTGACCAGCAGAAGATTTTATAATTTTTCAAAAACTAATCGATGGCTTAAACACAAAATATATACAGTATCCGGTTTACAGATTACCTGTGCTGCGAGAAATTGTTCAAACTTTTAAATCAGGAATAGAACGAAATTTCAATTATTTTTTTTTCGTTTCCTCTCTCACAAATATAATGAATATCCCTAATAAAAACCAACAACCATCTAAGCACGGGTCTGTCTATTATAATTTATACGTTCAAAAATAATTAGGAAAATATTTTAGTCTCAGAACAAAACATGCTTATTTTGGAAATTTTCACTGCGTAGCAACATATGGTATCACAGTTTGGGGTTCGTCCCCTGAAATGATTAGAATATTTATCCTCCAGAAGAAAGCTGTCAAGATACTTGCAGGTATAGGGTATCGAGATAGCTGCAGGTCTGCGTTGAAGACAATGAGTATACTCACCATACCATCCGAATACATAATGAGTTATGTTACTTACGCACATACAAATAAAGAAAAGTTTCTCACTGGACAAGAATTGCATTCTTACCTTACAAGAAAAAAAGATGATTTATTAGTGCCGTTTCACCGACTTAAAAGAACGCAAACTGGAACAAACTATCACTGTGTTAAACTGTACAATAAGGTACCTAGTCACCTGAATTCACTGGACAAAAACTGCTTCGGGAAGGGAATTAGAGATCTGCTGCTGGAACACGCATTTTATTCTGTTGATGAGTTTTTAGAGATGTGATTGTTGTTTATTTTGTTTACTCTGTGATTTTATTTGTATATTTTTGTGTCTTGCGATAGGGTTTATCTACTGAATATATATATATATATATATATATATATATATATATATATATATATATATATATATATATATATATATAATAAAACTGTGAAATTCGAAGTTAGACTCATATACTCACGAATTGCGACATCGCCGCGAAACGTATCCCTATTGGTTTATTTTAAATAATATCGTAATATTATTTAAAATGAATCAATATGAATCAATTTCGCAATTCGCGAGTGTATGAACCTACAGTGGGTTGCCAAATTATTAGGGACAGTAGCAATTTCTTTATATGTCAAAGTTTGGATGGATTTAGTCAGAGAATTGGTTGTTCCTTCTTGAGTTTATTATTTTGTTTGTTTATTGTTGGTAATTCTACTATGTTTTGCGAGTGGCTACACTGCAAACAAGCTCAGCTTGTTAATAATTTGAGGTTATTGTACACGCGGCAGTGGTTTTGTGCACACAGTGATTCGTGTAAACCAGATTCTACAACTTTTTCAGTGTTTTTTCACCAGTTTTTGAAAGTTCAGCATCATTAAAATGTAAGTAATAATTAGCTATTTGTTAGATTGGCTGCTTTTGAAGTTCAAAATCATTTTTATTGAGAAGATTTTGATTTTTTTTTTTTTTTTTTTAGAATGGGCAAGTCAACAGACACAGCTCCTATGAAAATGAGATAAATTGAGACATTACTAACCCATTTTTTTTTTGTTCCCTCAGGGCTCGTCCGCGGCCTTGCCGCCCCGATAGCACCGCAACCCATTACTAACCCATACCTCTCATTCTCAGAGAGAGATAGCAGCAATCACGGGTGTTTCCCAGTGTTTACAGAATCAAGACAAAAATTGATCAAAACCTACCCTTGGAAGCCAATCGTATTGGGAAAAGTGGCAGAAAGAAGATAACCACCCCTCACGGTGACCGTAAAATAAGGGACGTGTGCCTACAAAATAGAAAAATGTCTGTGGATCAGATCACCAGACTTGTTAACCAAGATGGAATGAATGTTTCAAGGAGAACAGTGCAAAGACGATTGGCCAAGGAAAACCTCATTGGTCGTCGCCCAGCCAAAATGCCACGCCTTACGCAGGCAATGAAGAGGAAGCGCTTGGAATGGGCCAAAGAGCACAGAAATATGTCTGTTGAGGGTAAGTATGGCCTCCATGATTTGATATGTCTGAATGATTGCTTTATTATGACCGTGTTTAATATTGCAACACTTTACAGGTGTGCTTTTCCGATGAGTCCACCTTTCAAATTTTGATGCGACAAGAGCTCATTTGTGAGGTGACACCCTGGAGAGAAATTCCGTCCAGACTGCATAATTAAGAATGTTAAACATCCTGTAAGCGTTATGGTATGGTCTGTAATCTCTGCTAAAGGCATCGGCCGTCTTTATATCGTAGAAGGAACCATGAGACAGGACCAGTACAAGCGTGTACTTCAAAACTGCCTTCTTCCTCAGGTCAGAGAATGGTTCCCTGATGACGATAATTATATCTTCATGCATGATTCGGTACCATTCCATAAGGAGTATAACAACTATCCTAGAAGAGAAAAATGTCAGAGTTTCGCCCTGGCCAGGCAATTCCCCGGATATGAATCCAATAGAGAAAACTTATGGGAACTGACCAAACGTGAGATTGACAAAACTGAGATAACAAATAAACAGCAACTCATAGAAACCCTCATTAGAGTCTGGTATTACTATCCCAAACTGCAAGATAATACGAGGGCCTGCATTGAAAGCATGCCCCGGCATTTGGAAGCTGTCATTGCAGCCAAAGATGATATCACTAAATACTGATACTGTCACCCTAAAATATCTAGCCCTGTATTTTGTGATTAGAATGTATATTAAAATAATAAGTTTATGTTGCTTTCATGTTATGAATGAAACAGAATAATAAAGAAATTATTACATCACTTACAACTATGAATTTGAATCAATTTCCCATCTAAAACTGCAAATTTTCAATTTTAAATAGGTGTCCCTAATAATTTGGCAATCCACTGTAACTTTAGAATCTGTACTGTACTGGTATGTATGCAGAAGCAAAATGAACTGTCACAGATTGCTTATTCTGTTGTAATGAATTCTTATTCATCTCCAAACCTAAGAAGGCCGAGAAGGATCCATATCCGGAAATGTTTATGTTAAGCCCATACATTTTAATTGCCTCTATCTTTTCACACTTTATCTCATTCGAGATTGCATCGCTATTGTTTTTAGGTACTTGTTCATCTTTCCATTTCTTTCTTTTTTTTTTTTTTTTTTTTTTTGAAAGAAGAATGAACATGTCACATTGTTTACATGAAATTGGATAACAAACACTTGAACTTGAACGCTATTTATTTTGTTGAGATGGTCGATCAGCACATCTTGCGGACGTCGAGACACCACGCCATGCCAGTCGCATGAAACTGACAGATGGTGTACAGGGTTGCCACTGCCGCCAAAATTTCTGTACTTACAACAGAGGATAAAACGTACTAATGTAGAAAAAGTCACTCTTCAGATCCGTCGTTCCATCGCCTATGGTGGTTTGGGGAAGGCTTCAACATGTCACATTGTTTACATGAATTTGGATAACAAACACTTGAACTTGAACGCTATTTCTTTTGTCGAGATGGTCGATCGGCACATCTTGCGGATGTCGAGACACCACGCCATGCCAGTCGCATGAAACTGACAGATGATGTACAGGGTTGCCACTGCCGCCAAAATATCTCTACTTACAACAGAGGTTAAAACGTACTAACGTAGAAAAAGTCACTCGTCAGATCCATTGTTCCATCGCCTATGGTGGTTTGGGGAAGGCTTCAGCCCCTTAGCCTCACCCCTCCATATCCGCCACTGTGTGTTATATATATATATATATATATATATATATATATATATATATATATATATATATATATAAATTTTCATATGTTCATATTCTTCGTGTTATTCAATTAGTCGTATGGCAGATCCCCTCCACCGGTAGCCCGGATAATCGAAAGTATACTGTACTACAATTTTAGATTTTCTGTTTTGGAGTTTAGAAAGCAAATTTTAAAAACTAATCAGTGGATTTGTTTTTAAAATTTGCTTTGAATTGAGAATTAAAAGAGCTTTCCAAAAAGGTGCCACTCAACCTACCTTCCCTATTCAAAGTAAGAGGGTGAGAGTCACCCCCCGGCTGAATGCTGCGAATTCTGTTTGGATTAAAAAAGTGTGTGCCTCGCAAACAAAATTGACGTGTTTTAGTTCTCAGCAGTTCTAACCCTGGTGCAACCTTTTACAACTGACAGGCTGTTGATTTTTTTAATATTTCAAAATAGAATGCTTTAGTTTGTTGCGATTATCAGAAAAATAAAGGTAAAATAAATAACATACATATATTATGAAAATATTTTAAAATACATTGCTTTCAGTTTTTTTGCGATTCTTTATCAGAAAAAAAAAGGGAAAATAAATAACATACATATATGAAAATATTTTAGGATAAATGGCTTTCAGTTTTTTTTTTTTTTAATTTTTACAGAACAATCACCTGAATATATGGAAAATAATGTTTATTTTAGAGAAATGAATACTTTCAGTACCTCAAAAAATCTTTTATGTGATAAAATGTGTGCTTTTAAGACACTTTTTAGAGGTACATATTTCTCTGTTGTCAATATATCCAATTAGTTTTTAAAAACTTCTTTTAATGAGCTGATAGACTAGTGGTTTTTTGTTTATTTCATTTTTGTCAGTTATCAGTTATAAGAATAATAGAAAATCTGAAGAACAGCCAGTCCGTGACAGACCTAATGTGTTCAAATGTTTACAATGAAACAGTTCTCAACTGTACGAAAGTAAAATGACCAGAATTTAATGTCGTGTTGCAAAACAAATGAATTTAGTAAGCTGTGTGAATAGAGTAATATACACTGGCGAAAGAAATTAACGCATCACCATAAATTTATCATAATTTTGAGGTTAAGTATTTTCCAAACCAATCATCCAATTTTGATCTATTTAGTGAATTTTCGTAGAAAAAATTCACTAATGGGGAGATCCCGGCTTTTGAATTTTGAAAAAATTTTTGCAAATGAGCGCGAACTAGGACCCCTAGAACCCATATCCGGGGTCAGTTTCAATTTTTATATGTTTATATATATATATATATATATATATATATATATATATATATATATATATATATATATATATATATATATATATATATATATATATATATATATATATATATATATATATATATATATATATATATATATATATATATATATATATATATATATATATATATATATAAATATATGTATCACACCGATAACTCAAAAAATAATGGGCCGATTTTGATAAAATTTGTCATGTCCCTTTCTTTTGTAAATGGCTTGGATAAGTTCGTTAGTCAGGAAAATCGGACGAGGTTTTCCGGGAAAATTTTGAGTTTTCATTCGAAAAAAATTCTTATCTCAAAAAGTAATAAGCCGATTTTAATAAAATTTGGCATGTACCTTCCTTTTGTAAATGGCTTTGACAAGTTTGTTAGTCAGGAAAATCGGACGAGGTTTTCCGGGAAAATTTTGAGTTTTCATTCGAAAAAAATTTTTATCTCAAAGAATAATAAGCCGATTTTAATAAAATTTGGCATGTACCTTCCTTTTGTAAATGGCTTTGATAAGTTCGTTAATCAAAAAAATCGGACGAGGTTTTCTGAAAAAATTTTGAGTTTTCATTTGAAAAAAATTTTTATCTCAAAAAATAAAAAATCTATGATAACCAAATTTGGTAGGTAGGTTTACGATATAAAAAGTAAACTATACACCAAAATTTAGATTTCTATGTTACAAGAAAAAAAAGTTATAATAAAATATTTTGCGCCAGATCATTTCTATGAAAATTCACTACCATAACGCACTTGCTGCGTCCCGAGATTTTTTGTTGTTGTATTGTACAATGACACATCTATGATTTTACATCATTGATTCTTTCACAAGTTCATGTTTCTTTTACATGGGTGGTGTTATTCAGATATTCGATTTTCGAATATTTTCAAAACACCTGCGAATAACAGTTGCATTACCAACAAATCCCGATTAGACTGAAACTATAGCCTCATTAGTTTTTAACAATACCTTTTTTGAAAAACTTGTGAAAGAATCAATAACTTAGTAAAATTCTAGAAGAGTAATTGTACAATACAAAAACAAGATAATCAAAATTGGATGATTGGTTCGGAATATACTTAACCTTAAAATTATGATAAATTTATGGTGACGCGTTAATTTCTTTCCCCAGTGTAATTATGTGTCTTTTATCGTAATGGAAGAAAATAAGTGTACAAGTGTCTGATTGGTGGAAGTCAATTTTGGCTTGATTGATTGTCTATTTGCAGCTGTTCCTTGATGATACAAAGGTGGTCTGGGTTTTACTGCTCTGGTTGTTACGCCAAAAGATTGTAGGCAGAATTTTTAATAACTACTGCTTTTTGGCAAACTTTATTGGATCAGGGTTTTGCTTTGAAATTGACATGTTTTGGTTAATGAGGAATATAGGTTTACATAAGATAATAATACCACAGTTGACAAAGAAGGCCACCCATCACTCATCAGAGTCCAGTCTTTCCACATTCGAGTGAAAGAGCTGACTGTCTCAATACGAGACTCGAACCCGTGACCTCAGAGTCTAATTCTAGAGGTTACTGACCTCGTGAGCTGAGCTATTCATGCCTTAAGATAACTTCAGTATTGTAGTTGGGGCATTCTGTGAGATTATCATTTCGAAAACACATCTGTCCAAGAAAATGAAGAGTAAAAATTCCAGAGGGAGAAATTTGGGTTTTAGATGGAACTCGGAGATGGGGTTGTTTGTCTTGGAGATGGTAATGAGCCGCATTCAAATTAGCGTTCAATCCTCGGATGTTGGTATACTCAATTGTAAAGTTGCTGTCTTTGGGGTTACAAGCAACCGCAGTAGAACATTTTCATTTTTTTAACCGATATCAAAAAGAGGAGGAGGTTCTCAATTCGACTGTAATTTTTTATGTGTTACCTCAGAACTTTTTTCTAGATGAACCGATTTTGATTATTCTTTTTTTAATTGAAAGCTTGTGCTTCTCACATGGTGCCATATGAATTTGAACAGGATCTGACGTGAAAGGACCAGTAGGTTTTGAGTTATCCTGAATGATGTCAGTTTTCTATTTTTTTAAATTTGTATTTGTTGTCTTTTGTCATGTTGTGGCTTTGTAGGTTTTGATTTTGGTTGGGTGACTTGTGGTTAGGCAATGTTGGCACTATAATGAGATTAATTTTACACGGTATGACCTAACATGAACTCACCCTGACTTTGACTTGACCATAACCAAAACTGTAACACAGCAAAGGGAAGAGAAACCATTGGCTATATTAGAGGAGATCCATTAGCTAAATATAGATCATGTCACCATCAACTAAGTGCAGATTGGAACCTGTGATGAGCACTGATAAGTACACTTGGAGAACCCAAATCACCACAACACATCTTTTTAAAGACCTAAAGATCGTTTCGCTAACAAAGTTAGCTTCATCAGAGGATGAAATATTCTGTAAATATTCTTTAGAATATTTACAAATACTAACAAAGTTAGCTTCATCAGAGGAAAAAATATTCTGAAGAATATTTCCAGGATATTTTATCCTCTGATGAAGCTGTGTTAGAGAAACGATCGTTAGGTTTTCAAAAAGATGTCTTGTGGTGATATGGGTTATCCAAGTGTACTTATGCCTGTTGGAGAAACATAATTGGTACGCCCCTGTCTCTTTATTTTCATTCGATTGCAATATCCTTTAAGTTTCTACCTGGAATTAGTTATCTCTGGATTTCACAATCCTTTCCTATTTGCTGGTAATCTTTATCCTCTGTATCGCATTAGGTTTACACATGAACAATGCCATACAAAGAATACTTATATACCGTTAGATTCATCATTGTAAATAGCTTGAGCTGTCTTTGACGTATTCTTTAGATGCACCCAGTGGATTTTCTTCACTAGGAATAATGCTTCTACCTAGTTGGCCATTCTGTATTACCGACATTATGTTATGTCAACTACGTCACCTAGCGTTACGTGAAAGCTCGATAAAAGCAAGCCTTTCGCAAGGTATAAGTCAGTTCTACGTTCGATCTCCTCTTCTTAAATTCTTGGGACTCAGAGTTCCCAATTTTCTACTTAAACACCGCTCGCGTCTTTAAGCCAGTTCAGTGCTACAGTTCTACGCCAGATCACATTGTCGCTCCTTCTTCGCTCCTTGGAACCCAGAGTTCCAAATCTTCCACTTAAACATCGCTCGTGTGTTTAAGCCAGTTCAATTCTACAGTGCCGTCCTACAACGAATCTCATCTTCATCGCTTTTTGGGGATTTCTAAGATCCTGATCTTCTACCTAAACATCGCTAGTGTGATTACGCCACTTCAGTTCAAGCTCCAATCTTCCTACAGAAATTCCGTTCGTACAGTATTACAGTGAAAAGTCAGTGTTTTCTTCCAAATTAGAAAGTATACGCGCAGTTAAATGCAATAACAAGTAGCTAATAAGATTGTGAAATCTCCTGAATAACCAATTAAATCAAGTGTAAAACTGCAAATTGTAAATAAATGTTAGGTTCAAAGTGTATATAGTAACAATACAACATATATAAATATAAAAAAGTGTATTATTGAAATCTTCTGGAATCCAGTGCACCTAGAGTTATAAATACAGTCCACATACAGTCCACATATTCAACATATTCTTCTTCCAACGGTAATTAGCAAAGCCGACTAGTTAGCGAGGGTGGGATCAATCCAATGTCATCCTCAAACTTCAACAACACGGGATAAGCTATAAGTCTTATCAGCAGACCAACAAACTTTTTGACGTAGCCAACCTTGAAAAGCGCTACCACTTCAAAGAACTGTAAATATTAATCTGTGGTAGTCTGAGGTGGAATATACACAAACAAAATTATCAGATTAGAGTAACCAAATGAGATCTTCATAGCCAGAAAATCCCTTTTTGCAAGGCAACCTGGCCAATTACAGATATCGAAAAAATTCAAATGGGATCAAGGTATATCACATTTATAGTTTCAAAATAACTAGATCGCTGTAAGCTCTAAAAATACTAAATTGGGGTCTATTGTCTTTGTGAACCAGCAATAAAAAAAATTGACAAATCAAAAAACACTTAACTGGGTATTGCCAAATTTAATTCCATTTTTCATGGCTTACTGAATATTGTTTATTTTAAAACATGACATAACAGCTATTGCATCCCCATCACCCCAAAATGGAAATATCTACTTAACAAATGTGTTTAAAGCCAGAATGACATCATGTAGTGTGTGCTGGTGTAATGGTTGAATTTATCAGAACGTGAAGGGTGTTTAAGAATAAGTTTCTCGCATAACAGAAACTTAAAACAATTTATTTCTTGTCTCAAAGTGCTTATTCTGTAAAAATTCAGATAAACTCGGAAAAAAATGCTCCTTTTTCTTATTCAAATCACTATGTTTGGTAGTTTTAAATAACACAATAAGGAAAACACCATAAAAAGTATATTTCCAAAAATTAACTCAAGAGTGAAACCAGAGTAAACATAATTTAAAAAAGAAGTGCAGATAAAATTTGAAAAATTAACAAAACAGGAAAACGTACATATTTTGAATTGTTTCTTGTTGTATCTTTACTTTGTTTTTTATCTGTAGATTAAGAGAAATTAGCTATCACAGCAAATAAAATTATAATAATATTCAAATTTGACATAATTCAAAAAAAGTGTAAACGGAAAACAGAAACCTTACACTTGGGCTGAAAAGAACTAGCTTATGTACATTCTGAACAGAATTTTTCATGCCTTTTAGATAAGTTTTGATATATCAAAGCGTCATCAGTTTCAAAAAACAATACCTACTTATTGACTTATTGACTTATTCTTTTTCTTTTTTGTTTTGAAGGTGTAGAGATAAAAAAAGGTATATATTTCCCTACTTTTGTTATATAATGTTGGAATTATAATATTATTTGATTTATAATTAATTATAATTTATTCAGTTTATAATAATGATTGACGTTTAATGTCAGTTTTGATCTTATATAAAATTAATAATTTTGGCAAAAATATGGTATGTCGAGATAGAGTGATAGTTAAGATGGTGTATTGAAGTGGTTTAGATCTATTATAAATGAAGGCAATGGGTGAAGCATTAGATTGAAGAAATAAAAGTGAAGAAATTTGTTTACCTGGTTTGTCAAAATTTGAAGTTTGCTGAATTTGATATACAATTGTCACATTGCTTTAGATATAAGTTTTAAAATTATGCAAATGTACACCACAAGTCTTAGACTTATTGTATAGGCATACTATATAATTTTTATCAATGAATAAATAATAATAATAATAATAATAATAATAATACAGTCCAACCGTGAATTATAAATCCTCAGCTGATAATCAAATATATTTTTCATAATTCACGCTTGCTTAGACCAATCATAGACAATTTATTTTGAACACAGCCAATAATAGTAAATAAGGTAAGGTGGGGCAAGTGCGTCTACGGGGCAAGTGTGTCTATGGGTCAAGTGCGTCCACAAGTGCAGCTTTTACCATTATATTTCACATTTTCACATATACTGCACTGCCATCTATGAACAGGGCATCTAACTAACATATTCTTACAGATTTTACCGGGTGGTGGGGTTCTGATTTGTTTTTGTTGAGACGAGACACGTGCAAAATATCATTGTTATTTTCGGTTGTGAAACGAGTTGGTAGTGTTGTCATAATCGACCAACATCTTTTATTTTTATTTATTTATCAACCTATCTAAATATGAGAACATAACAAAAAAGCAAAACATAACCTGTACACCATATGTATGACAATTCAATCAATAACACCTCCCAAAATGCCTCTAATTGAACGGTCAGAATCAGCAAACATATCCAAGAGCCCCGAACACTCATTTGCAGTTCTCACCACTCTCGACATCGGACTGAAAAAGCCATAATTGGTTCGATGGAAGGGAACCACAAAAACCTCACTTGCTCTCGTGTGGTCCGGAATCCTTAGAGAGACTAACTCAAGCAAAGAAGGACTATAAATATTATTCACCAATAATTTATGCAAAAAACAAACATCACTGACAATCCTTCTACCACTGAGTGACTGCAAGTGCAGCCGATTCTGCAAATAAGAAAAGTTAAGATCATTTGTCTGCAAGCCCATTCTGTAAGCACAAATTCTCAGGAATCTATTTTGTATGGCCTCAATCTGCTTGATATAAATATTGTAATTCGGACTCCAGACTACAGAGGAGCATTCCAACAAAGAGCGAACCAGACCACAATACAGCCTTCTCAAGCTATTGCATGAAAAATCCAGTTGATCTATGAATAAACCCTAACATTTTATATGCTTTAGATACTATGTATCCTATGTGATCCTTAAAAGATAATTCCCTATCCAATACAATGCCCAAGTCTTTAATCATTTCCTTCCTCTGTAAAGCACTAGAGCCCATGAAGTACACAAAGTCAATGGGAAACTGAGCTCTTGTGAATGTAATGCAGAAACACTTATCAACATTCAGAGTCAGAAGATTGTCACCACACCACCGAGCAAAACGATTTAAGTCTTCCTGTAAAAGTAAAGCGTCCTATCTGGAACGAACAATCTTGAAAATTTTGATATCAGCAAACATCAAAATCTGACTATGCTTAAGTGAATATATGACATCATTGATAAAAAGATTAAAGAGGACTGGTCCACAATGTGAACCCTGAGGAACTCCTGAAGAAACAGTAATACTATCAGAAATGAAGTTTCTGATCTTTACACTCTGGGACCTACCCGTAAGGAAGCTGCGCACCCAAGACAACAAATTGGCATTAAAACCCAACAATGCAAGTTTTGACAATAATAAGGTGTGATTAACCTTATCAAACGCTTTGGAGAAATCTGTATACACCGAATCAACCTGTAACATATCCTCCAAAGCTGAGACCAATACATTCTGGTAAAGAAGAAGGTTGGTTGTTGTAATCTACAAAATTATACAAGTTTTTGAGGTGATTTTTAGTGATTATATAGGTTTTTACGTTAAATTAATTGTTCTTAAAGTATTTTACTTCTTTACATAAAATTATGTTTTTAGGGTTAGACCACACTTGCCCCAGCCATTTTAATTGCCGGGGCAAGTAGTCTATTTCATTGGGGCAAGTGCAGTCTGTAGAGCGCACTTGCCCCGTTTAAATTTTTTAAATAATAATTATGCTTTATTCCTTTTCAGACAAACAATGGTTCGGAATTACATGTGAAAAGGTAATAGAGGATCAGGATATTCACAAGAGACACTTGCAATAGCAATAGACCTTGTCAAAAGTGGTTCATTTATAACCTACAGAGCTAGCAAGATATGCAAAATACCTAAAAAATACTCTTGCTGGTCATATCATAGGGGTAGATTAAGATTAAGAAGAGGTAGATTATTAAGATTAAGAAGAGGTAAATTAAGTTCAACCTATGGTAGGACGACAGACTTAACTCTTGAAGAAGAGACATCCCTAGCTGACTGTATTCGCTGTATGGAGAAATGGGGGTTCGGCCTGACGAGAGAAGAAATAATACAAATCGTCACCGATTACGTCAGGCTAAACAATATAAAAACTCTGTTTGAAAATGGAATCCCGAGCAAAGGCTGGTTTTTAAATTTTAAGCGTAGACATAATCTTTCCATAAAAAGTCCCCAAAGTATTAAATTTGCCAGGAAAAAGAAGTTGATCCTTTTTTAATATATTACTATTTTGATTTGCTTGAAAAGACAGTAAAAGAACTCGGATTGGAGGATAAGCCATCTCAAATTTGGAATCTGGATGAGATTAGCTTCTGTTGCGATCCTTCCAAAACAAAAATAGTTGGCCAAAGAGGACTTCCATCAACTCGTACAACAAGTGGTCCCGGCAAACAAAACACTACTGTTTTAATATGTTGTAGTAGAATTGGTGACAAAGCACCTCCGCTTATAATTTTTAAAGGCAAGAATGTGTGGGATCAACCTACTAGCGAATTTCCTAATACCACATATGCGACCACTGCTAACGGGTGGATGGAGTGTGCTGTTTTCAAGAACTATTTTGTAAAAAGCTTCATTACACATTTATCCAAAGATCAACCAGTTTTAGTAATTTACGACGGCCATGCTACTCATTTAAGTTTGGACATTATTAAAATTGCTGTAGAAAATCAGATTATCATTTTAAAACTTCCACTGCATACCGGCCATTTGCTCCAACCTCTGGACCTAAGCGTGTTCAAGTCTCTTAAAAGTCGTTGGGATGCTAAGTTGGTAGAGTGGCAGCGAAAAAACGCAGGTGTGAAGATTCTAAAGCGTATATTTTCAAAATTAGTTGGCGAAATATGGACGGAAACTAAGCCAGAAATAATAGTGAATGGATTTGTCAAGGCCGAAATTTATCCAATCAACCTAAATCTCGTACCCGTAGAACTATTCGATCCAACTGCTTTTCCGTATCGATGATGTCACCTAAAAACGACTGTTGGAGCTGTTCAACAAAGACTCCCGAGAAAACCTTGAATTGTAGACACAGGGAGATGGGACGTCAGGGAAAAAGGGTTAGATCTCAACGGACAAAACGCTACCTCTACAGGAGTCTCAACTGAACGTTTCTCGAGTAAAGACCACGCTAGTTACCGTAGCTTATAATTATCTTAAAATAGGTCATAAAATCCTTTTTTCGTTCTCTACAATATCTGATAACAGTCAGTGATGCTTTTATGTCTTTTGATTGGATTTTCAATTTAAATTAATGAAGTATTTAACAGAAGAACGCGTGTTAACAGTGATCCTTTGTTCATGACCCGGTAAATCCCCAACTTTACTCATAAACAGTTTCACTTTACTGCCGAGCTCTGAAACAATTGGGGTTATAAATTTCATCCAAGTCAAATTCTGTCGTAATTTCTGTGGAAAACTTCCATCGAATTAAAGCTAGGGGCCAAGTTGTATCCTTCAGTCAAGCATCCAGAAGCACCTGCCCTATAAAGATTAATGGAAAGTATCACGCATTATCTCCAGCCTTTCCCTCTCGTATTGTAATGGGTAAGCCTATTCTGGGTACTGATATTTGACCTTCCCTTGGGAAGCATCTTCAAAGGTTTAGCAGGTATTTACAGCTGACGAAGCTTGGTGAGTCCATAAAAACTTTACTAGTGTGAGCAATCAGAACTTTTTAAAGCCGCAATTTAGCGTGTGAACATTTCTAACATGAACTTTCAAGGAAACCTAGTTAAATTTATGTCTTTTTCATGTCAGAGAGCTGTTTGTTGAGGCAACCGTAAATTTCTTGTTTATTCTTTAGAATTTTGTCAATATTGTGATTTTAAATACATGATACTCAAATTGTAATCAACAGATTTTGCTTGTGGAATATTTTAACCTGTAGATTTCTTAATATTTACATTTACAATCATTAGGATATGAATTTTACATGAATGTATTTCTTAAATGTAGTTTCACTCAAGGGACTGGCCAGTTAAATATTCGGTGATCCCATTTCAAAATTCATTGAAAAATCAACAGAATTGATTGATAAACGTCAAATCATTTGCATATTAATTTTTGTTTGATTCTGAACTGTAAAATACAGCGTTTGATTTTTAATATACCTTTAGTATGTAATATAAATTTTTTATGTAACATATAACCGTGTTTATCTTATTATTTTGTCACATACCATATATAATGATAATTTCTTTTTTCTTGAAACTATTGCTGTTTATTTAATTTTTTTATTTGTGTATGGAACAATGTCTATTTCTATCGATTATCTAGATATCTTAATTTTTATATAAGCTGGCACTAGTCTGGGGCGCCCACAAATATAGGACTTCAGGCAGCGCAACACAGAAAAGAGCGTGAGTATCACGATCTGTCAACCTCCTAAAACTATTGCTAATCTTAATAATAATGATAATCTGATATATAGATATTTTAGGGTGGGGTTTTATAGGCAATCGTGACCTCACTATTGAGCAGATCTATATCCACTTGAGGTCAATCACAATATACCACGTCACAAACAAATTTTTATTTGAGGGAAGTTACAAGTTTTGATGAACATCTTACAAAAACCATTGAGAAAAAATGTTTCGAAGGTTTATTTAAAATGACAGTTTGAAAACAAGAAAAATCGTTCCAAATAAGCCCCACTCTACAGTATTAACAGAAGTGCACCAGAAAAACCAACCATGAATTTAAAAAATAATAAAGCAAATCTAATGAAATAAAAATCCTGTAGGTATAGTTTTAAAAAAAATTACAATAAAAAATATAAACTTCAACTTCTTTAAGGTTCACTTGACCTTGAAGGTGCTAACTGATTAGCTGAAAATAAAAGATTATCAATACAGACTGCAAAAAGTAAATAAAACCAGGTAAAATATTTAGGTATAAATTTATTACATAACAATAAATTATAATTTTGTTTTAAGACCACGTCGATAATTTATGGATAACAATGATAGTAGTTCAAATGGAACGACCAAAAATATTTTAATGCCAGCGGTTGGATTTGAACCTGTGGAAAATTCATAGGTCTAATGTCCTCACAAATTGAACCACCTGGCTCTTTATTATTATTATTTCATAATAATTTTATTTTTATTCTAATAGAAACTATAAATTTATTTCATTCAAAATGGAACTGAATTATACATATTTTTATTTTATAAAAAAAATTTAGGCATAATTAATAGTTGTTAGATAATCAACATGCTTCAATTCCTGATTTTTAGCTAAATAATGATGGCTGTGTAAAAAAAAATACACAAAAAAAATTAAATAAGACAACTGAAATAATTAAAATCAATACTACTGTAAAAATTGTGAAAACAAAAATGACTAGGTATAATGACGATATAATTTTGCATTTACTTTTTACATATACATAACCCTACTTTCTTCAAGAATTTCAATATCTTTTTGCTTTGCATGAAATCAAGAAACCATCAATTTGACATACGACAAGTATGACAGATTGTCACAACACGTCAAATTAAACGGATCTAATGGCATGAAACATTCATTCAGATTTCACTCTATCGTATCTTACCTACTCACTATTTCTCGTAATCGTATATAATTAGAATGGTGTATCTTGTCTCACATGTATCGAGGTCGTTTGTGTTGTGTGGGGCTGCCCATGATAACATCAGATGGACTAGCAGGACGCTTACAGTGCCTAGCTATCTCACCCGTTATGAAGGCGCACAGATCTGCTTCTCTGCTTCGACAGGAAATCGGCGAGTGTGCTAAGGCTTCCCGGAACGTGTGGAGGTTAGAATCCAGACCTACCAGTGATTCCGGGGGAGTCACTCCGGGTGGTGGAGATATGTTACGGGGTCTCGGGGACAACCTGCTAGGACATAAAAAAAATGTTATTTCAGTATATGTTCAAATTGTCAGGCTTTAACGCCCTTGGCGTTCAAATTAATAACAGAATAACTGCATGAACGGAACGTGTGGAGGTTAGAATCCAGACCTACCAGTGATTGCGGGGGAAGCACTCGGGGCTGGGGAAATATGTTACGGGGTCTCGGAGACGGCCTGCTAGGACATACAAAAAATGTTATACTATGTGTATTTAAATTATTAAACGCCTTTTGCATTCAAGAATAAAATAACTGTGTGAACTTTCCATCTAACGGTAGCTCCACTACAAATGGCTACTGAGCCAATACTGAGCGTCCCACCAGGCTGTATGTGATGGCTTCTTTGAGTGTGGAGGAAGCAACAAAAACAGCCGCGTGAACAGTTTCCCTGCGACACCAGGCCATTGAGATCGTCCCCGTACAATACTTGTAATCTCGGAAATACAGCCCGGCCATATTTAAGGGAAAAGTAGTTCGTTACATCTCCGTTCATAGTTATTATTAACTTATATATCTTTATTTTGATTAATTTAAGTTCAATGTTTTCTGGTTGAGTTCACAATCTTGTAAATAATCGATAATGTTTATTTATTGAATACATGCCCAATGGGGTTAATCCCATTAATAGAGCACCAAACCAAAAGAACAATATGGAAAAATATGAACAAAAATTACTTCCAAAAACAAAACTAAAATACTGTGCAAAACACCACAAGGCAGAAATTACACAAAACAGTACATATAATGGTGCTAATAACTTACAAAGTAAGACATAGCCACCCTAAGAATAGCTGCAGCTTTATCCGAGTAGAAGTCGCACAAGTTTGGAATGTCCTTAAAGTCAGAGCTCATATAAACTGGTGATTTCATATACAAGTTAGTCCTTGGTATTGGAGGCTTAAACCCCCCACCACTCTAGATGCAGCCCATGGAACTGAGAAATTTAATTGCATCAATAAGTCTGGACAATCAACTTTACCATGAAACAAGTTATGCAGGAACATCACAGATGCAACTTTTCTATGCGAATACAAACTGGGTATGCCAGCTTGCATCAGCAATTGGCCATGATCACATCCTCTCTGTGGGTAGGTACCAGATTCCCTATATACAAGGTGTCTTAAAACTTACGCTGAACATCTTCTAGAGCACCAATCTGAACACTATAAAAGGGATCAAAAACCAAGCTACAATATTCAAGCCTCGATCGAATGTAAGCAAAATAGAGAATTTGCAAGCTATCCAAATTGGAAAATTATCTGCCATTCCTCATAATGAAACCCATCCACTTCAAACAGGATGCCATAATTGTGTGAATATGTCCAGTGAAACTTAAATGTTCATCATATACAATGCCAAGATCCTTGTGCGTTTCAGTCCTAGCTAATGGTACACCACCCACTTTGTAGGGAAAAGCTATACAGCTGGTTTTTCTAGTGTACCTCATCACTTTGCATTTCGAGGCATTTTATTCAAGTCTGTTCTCAACACACCACAGCTGTAAGTTGTCAAGGTCCACCTGGAGTCTTGAACAGTCACCAATATCGTGAACAGTGGAGTATAATTTGAGATCATCAGCAAATAATAGATGATTACCAGAAATTACAGAGCTTATGTCGTTGATAAATAACAAATAGAGGAGTGGGCCAAGATTGGAACCCTGTGGAACGCCAGAACTAGCAGTGAACGGTTCAGACTTAAATCCATTATAAGAAACATATTGCACACGGTTAGTAAAGTTGGGTCCAAAGAATGCTATCAGTCGTCCATCAAGGCCCACCAATTGCAGCTTGTAGAGAATTGTTGAGTGGTCAACATGATTGAACCCTTTGGAGAAGTCTGTATAAATGACATCCACCTGACCCCGTCCATCCAAAGCTTCACTTACATACTGTGTGAACAGGGACAGGAAACATTGTAAATATTGACAATTTTTTAGCCTCAGAAGGATCCGTCCACTCCCAATCCATAGCAACAATTTGAAAATAAAAGTTCTGAAACGGCGGTAATTTTTCAATGTACCAAATCCTTTGCAACACACTAGGCGAACGTACATCCACTTCCTGGCAACGCTGACTACACACTGTTGTTTCACATGCGGTAAAATGTGCAACACGGATCCGTGCCATGCTCGTGAGAACAGGGCGTCACGGAACATCAGCACACAGCGGGTTAACTGTTGTAATGCAAGCGTAACGTAAATAGCAATATTTTAACAAGTGGAGTACCAAATTGGAAGGTCAAGTTCAAATCATCTTCAATCAGGTTTATTCAAATACAATATTTATTTATTTACCTATTTTATTTATTTATTTCAAACACAGAAGAATTGAAAACATCTAGGCTGTCCTCCAAAGTTGAATATATATTACACATTTTATAAACAGGAGAAGACCACATACGCTGCATACGAACCGTTAGTGGATAAAAAGTCAATGGATGACGTGATCCTAGACGTGGTATATTAAAATTAATGTTCCAACAGGGGTGGGCAGTCAACTTGGCAATTAATTAATTTATACAAAAATATTAAAGAGCTACACTTCCTTCTATTCTCCAAAGTCTGCAAGTCAAAACGTCGTAATAAATCACTGTGTGGAAAGCTAATACAACGGTACTGACAATCCAAACGAAAACAAGTATACTTGAGAAACTTTCTTTGAATATTTTCGAGATTACCAATGTGTGTAACATAAAAGGGAGCCCATACCACTGATGCATACTCCAGAGATGACCTTATCAGAGAGCAATACAACAAAATAAATATATCTGAAGAAGCAAAATACCTATTTCTAATCAAAAAGCCCATTCTCCTGTAAGCTGAATCAGTGGCATGCTGCAAATGTTGCCTGAATGAGAGAATAGGGTCAAACAAGATCTTTAACAGCAGATGGCCTTCCTAGTAGCTGACTATTTACGCTGTAATCAAATAAGATGGGGCACCTCTTACGTAAAAAGACATGACACAGCATTTACCGACATTAAGAGAAAGTCCATTGCCACCACACCAACTATCGAATAGATTTAAACTACTCTGTAATTTAATACAGTCATCAGGATGATTGACGTGCAAGTAAATCTTTATATCGTCTGCATATATTAAGTAAGGCACTTCCAAGATGTTTGATATACCATCAATACAAATATTAAACAGAACTGGATCAAGGATGGAGCCCTGTGGCACTCCAGAACATATTTCAAAGCTATCTGATTTTAAGGCCTTAATTTCAATAAATTGCTTTCGTCCGCTAAGATACGATTTAAATAACTCGATCAGATTCTTTGAGAAACCAAGACAGTGCAGCCTGTCAATAATGACAGCATGGTTAAGGCAGTCAAAAGCCTTCGAAAGGTCTGTATATATAACATCGACTTGGCTATGATCCTCAAGAGCTGCATCAATAAACTGTGTCAATAAAATATCGTATGCAAAGTATTATTTAATGTTTTGTATTTAAAATTTTTATAATTAAAAATCTGTTCAAGTTATATTTACCTGTGTGAATGATGGTGAAAGTGATTAGGTTTTGGCGGAGGTGGTTTTCCAGCCAGGTAAGTTAACAAATCCTCTCGTCCGATTAAACGTTTTTTCCTTCTTGCCCAGTTCAACAATTCTTTGTTCCTTTTCTGGTATCCACTTTGTTTAGCTAATTCGATAGATCTCTTCTGGGTCTCACATGATTCTACAAATTATAGACTATAACAGCCACACATTCTTTACTGGTAGCACTTTACATGATATTATGTTTCAGATGGCTAACCACTTAAGTAAAGGATTCTAGACGTTTATTTATTTTAAATACATTAACAGGTATATAAACTAGAGGTGTGAAACTTCAAAATTTCGAACCAAACCCAAATGCGAACCGAACCTTCGGTTCGAAAAATTGTATGTGCCACTATGTTAAAGTAGTTTGAAATTCGAAATAATAATAATAATAATATTTATTGCACACGGTACAAATGGACATGTCCAGTGAACTGTTTTTCAACATATCCGGCTACAGACAAAATTTTAAAACAGGGTAATATCAAATTCATGTCCCCCAGCTAACAGACTCTGTCCCAAACCATACTTTACAGCCCTTATTGAAAAAGAAGCTATACCCTTTCTATGCAGATAATTGAATAGGCAACATATATGTCATTTAAATACTGTCATGTATGTCCTGTTTATATTTTGACAATTGGTATAAATATGGAACAAAGAGAACGCTGATATGGTGGGAACTTATAGGAATGTAGGCAACGATTGAAACATAAGATGAGACAAGAAGGAAATTAATGTTTGGTATGTCAAAATCTAAAGTAGATAATTTTTGGAAAGCAGATCTCAACACATTTCGGCTGACTATTCAAATTATGTCAAATAATATATGTACAAGTCTCTGACTTCTTTATATAGACATGATGTATCATTATATACTAATAAAACGTAATAATAATATTAATAATAATAATTGAATAGGAAAAGTGCTCGAGTACAACCCGTCCCCAAGAAAGGATCCAAAGCGCTTCCTAGCAACTACAGGCCTATTTTTCTCCTTTCAGTCGTCTCTAAAGTGATGGAAAAGTATATAAACACCGAATTACTAAAATTTCTTGAAAAACACAGTCTAATCCACGACCGGGACCTGTTCTTAGAACAAGCCTATGGAACTACACAGTGAATCCCAGATTGTCGCTCTAGACATATCCAAAGCATTCAACCAGGTCTGCCACGCAGCACTGCTTAATAAACTTCTGACCTATGGCCTACCACCAAAACTCTGCACCTGGACAGCAAATTTCCTCTCCAACCGGACCATTTCTGTTGTCGTGGATGGCCATTCCTCTAAACTGTATCCAATTAATGCAGGAGTCCCTCAAGGTTCAGCTTTAGCCCCTACTTTGTTTCTTCTCCACAGGAATGACCTCCGCTCCAGCACATCCAACCCAGTTCACAGTTACGCGGACGACAGCACCGTCCACTCAAATATACAATATTCTAAGCATGTCTCTTTAGTCCAATTAGATGTGGATCGCAGACTCCTGGAGGGTTCTGTCTCTGTGGATCTCCAAAAAATATTGGACTGGGGAAGTAGAAATCTTGTACAATTCAACTCCATCAAATCTCAGTCTTGCTTTCTATCTCATAAGAGATACACCAGCCCTAGACCCATTACAATGAACAACCAAGTTATTCAAAGTAATGAGCCTTTTCACTTGTTGGCATTTCTGTGGATCGAAATCTCAATTGGCACCAACATGTCACATCAATTGCAGAAGCGGCTGCTAAGAAATTAGGTTTCCTCTTCCTGGGTCGTAAATACTTTTTACCAGCTAACCTCTATACCTTACATACTTCACAAATAACACCACACCTCAAATACTGCTCCCACATCTTGGGTGTCGCTGCCGCTTCTACACTCGCTATCCTGGACTCCATTCAGAGTAGAGCTATACGTCTCATTGGTGACCCTACCCTCACCTAAAGGCTGCCATCCCTTGCCCACCGACGTGTCGTTGGTGACATCTCTCTCTTTTTTATAGATATCTGCACGGACACTGCTCAGAGGAGCTTTCTTCCATAGTTCCTCCAACTGCTGCCCCCAACAGATCCACCAGGGGAACAGAGCGAATGCACCCTTTTACTGTCCAGGTCACCAGACATAGAACATCTTATGCCCGCTCTTTTGTCCCGAGGAATTCCAAGTTGTGGAACTCCTTGCCGACAAATGTTTTTCCTTCTCCTCCGAACCTCCAAACCTTCAAATCCAGAATTAACAAGTTGCTTTTTTCCTCCTTGTTGACACCCACAGTACGATAGTATTTAGGCTGTGAGCCCTCGTGGTGTGTTGTTGAAATTAAAAAACAGGCCCCAGCATTGAGACCTGTGGTACTTCAGATGGAACAATTTTAAAGTAACAAAGATATCTTTTAAAACTTGCAGCTCTATGTATGGGAACAGTCAAGTAACTTGTGCCTTGCAGGAGTCTGTCATGTACATCAGTTCGAAGACTGACACAGTCATATAGGTAATCAGGTTTCCTTTCCCGAACAACTTTGATTACTAAGGTGGCACAGTGAACAAGTCCTGCATGCTCGGCCAGTCCAGCGATCACATGTACAATGTAACGTGAGCAAAACGTGGTAAGTGGAGAACAAATCTCACACACCAATTCTGCCGCCTCTGGATACGGTACTTTACCCAACGCGTCAGGCTAGGACCATACACACAATCGCCATACGTGAACAGTGACAGGATTAGCGAGTTCAGGAATGAAACCATGTGGTTGTCTTCCATTAAAAAGAGAGGCAGTTTGTTAAGAAACAGTCGTTTGGCAACTTTTTCAATAATGCCCAGAAGGCTAATGAGTCTGTAATTCATTGGATCCAATTTGTCGGTCAGGAGACAGAGTGCCGGCTGTGTATGGAGAGTGACGAGACAGCAGAGCACATACTGTGTTCCTGTCCGGCAGCGGACAGGATTAGATACCTGCTCTTTGGCAAGATAAAGCTTGCTCCGGAGGATCTGGATCAACTTTCGCCCACAAAGATTATCGACCTCTTCAGCAGACTGGCTTTGTTGGGCGAAATATGGACTATTAGGCGTGAGCCACAATAGACCTTATGGTCGCGGTGGAGGGACCGGTATGGCCCACTCACAATCTAACCTAACCTAACCTAACCTGATTGGATACTCTGTCTTCCATTAAAAAGGGAAGCAGTTTGTTAAGAAAAAGTCGTTTGGCAACTTTTGTAATAATGCCCAGAAGGCTAATTGGTCTGTAATTCATTGGATCCAATTTGTCGCCCGATTTGAAAATGCCTATGACAGAGGCTGTGGGCCAGGCGCTACCTGAAGTGATTAATAAATTATTATTATTATTATTGCCCATTCATTGCCAGACAGCTGTATATAGGTATATTTAATATATTAAAGTAAATAATCTCAGTTTTGTATTTAAAACTGGGGCATATAAAAATTAGAAGCAGTAAATGATGCTTTCTTCTAAGCTTCAGAGATTCTCTTCCTAATGCTTGGGTCACTTTTCTTTTGTTTTTTGTTATTTTAGTTTTTAGACTTACATTCGTTTAATAATTTTGTTTACATTAGTAATTGGGTGTATATACCTGTTAATGTATTTAAATAAATAAATCAACTTCCTGTTATATCTAAATCATCTACTGAAATTATAGCCATTAAAACATTAACATATGTAGATATATACATCCACGACACTCTTTTCACTTTTATAAAATAAAAAAGTATACAAAACGTATGTGCCATAACAAGTTCAAAAACGAAATAAAAACTATAATGCATGTCTAAAAACACTGGAGTGTGAGAGGAAAATATTCTTCAAATATCTACAATCCTTGATTCCTACAAACAATAATAAAAAATAAAGTTTTTACCTCTATACAATGATGTGACTGTACCGGCTGCTGTTTGGAATTGTAACCAAATAGTGGCTGGTTCACCAGTATATCGATCTGAAACACAATCAACATAATAAAACTAAGTTTACATCCTTGCTATTTGTAATTATAATCATATTCTTTCTGTTGTTTTTTTTTAAATTATTTCTGTGACACAAAATCAACTTATTTCTATAATAAAATATCTGTCAAGACTGTCAACTTGTTTCTCTTATTTTAATACTTATTATACCTATTAGACATGTTATTCATTATAAATACAGGGTGTTTCAAAAATGATGGTCTATGTTACAGATGCACATTCAGCACAAAAAATAAGACTATTTTTTCATATAAACATGGGTCCGCAAATGCTTAGTTTTTTAAATACAGTGTATTAAAATTATTTGTTTTTGACAGTTTTTCACGAATAAGTCCCGAGTCAAATTAAAATTTTGACGTGAAAATTGGCATGTGGGGGTTTTCGAGGGCAAGAAATTTAAATATGTTATTATTAATAACACTGATGGCAGAGGGCGCCACCTGTAAGACATGGCTTGCATTCAATTGGCTATAATTTTTTGACACCCAGTAATATCGACCTACTGTATAGCTACATTGCAGCCCTTATCAATTGTAAGCAAAAAATGTATATTTGATTTAAATCTCTCAGACACACCATTTTCGAGATATTTCAATTTTTGTATGTCGATGTCGCTCAAAAATTAATTTTTCTCAAGTAATTTATTGTATTGTCTGCAAATTTTAACAACAAACAAAACAACAAATAAAAAAGTTTATAACATTTTATGATACCTAACTACAATAAATGTTCAAAATGGCCACCCTCCACTTCAATACACTTTCGTATTCTGCGGAGCATACAAAGTCGTACTCTGTGAAATATTTCTGGTGTATTTCTAATTTGTTCGGATCCAAGTACAATTCTCTGCTGCAGATCATCAACATTTTCAACATTTGCTTCATAAATAATACTTTTGAGATGCCCCCCCATAAATAAAAGTCGATAGGATTTAAACCAGGGGATCGAGCCGGCCATAGCTTACTCGTGAAAAACTGACAAAAACAAATAACTTTAGCACGCTGTATTTAAAAAACTAAGCATTTGCGGACCCATGTTTATATGAAAAAAATAGTCTTATTTTTTTTGTGCTGAATGTGCACCTGTAACATAGACCATCATTTTTTAAACACCCTGTACTATTCGTAGGTGGCTATGAAAATCTAATTTTAAGCTGGCACTGTATCTATTTAGTGTTTTTGTTTTATTGGTTGGCAACCATTCTTTTCAAATTTGACGGTTGTCGATCTTGATTAGGATTTTAAGTGAGCTTTCCTTCTGATTTCAAAGTATTTCTAAATGATAAAGTGTCTGATTTAACTGATAGGGTTAAAAAGTTTAGCTAGAGGCCCTATTGTGCATTGTACAAAGGAAAAGTGACAAAATTTTATTAAGGATGCTGAAAAAGAAATAAACAATGATTGGCATGAGTATACAGTTATAAATGATAACCGCAGTATTCCACCATTTTTGTTGAACACAAAACCTAAATATTTGGAAATAGTGTTTAGAAGAGTTACAAATCTAAAACAAATTTGAAAAGTAAGTTATATATTTTTTTAATAATTACAATTCCTAAAAAAGCAATCTGTCGTGCTTCAGTCAGATGTTGAAACAAAATGCATTTTGTTAAAAGCATAAATGATTACGTAAGTAATAATTAAAAAAATGCACTTATCAATCGATTATACAAACTTATTTGTAAGATTATGTTCTAAATAAATGAATTTAATTTAATTCACAACAAATGGGACTTGTGAATCTTCAGATTCAGATATTTTCAGAGATTTAGAGGAACACCCAATAAGCAGAAAGAAATGCAATTCAACTCTGGACTCAGATGGTGAAGAAATGACTTTAATAATGTTGATGATGACTCCAGCTAACAAATTCATTAATACAGCTTAACTTTCTTAAAGAATGTGTTATTACAATCCATATTTTGAATTTGCTATCACAATTAATTATTTTCTCCAGAATTTATCCACAATAACTATAAGTAAATTTGGATAGAGAAAGTATAGTATCATTTTGAGGTTAGGGTTAGAAGAGGAAAGTGTCATGTGTCAAAGGCTAGTAACTTTTTTTGGGAGAAAGCTAAAGGTACATTCACATTTCCATAGCCTTCTAGATGCACAGTTATAATGAATAGAGTGTATGCAGAAGGCTTTTGTAAACACAATAACTTTCAAAAGCATTAAGTTAACAACTTTATTTTTGGTATATCCAATCCTTGGAAGCTTAAAATAAAGTGATTAGAAATCCAACCATATCAGAACAGTGCTAGATGCTTTTTTCCTTGTCTCAAAATTGGAGAATTACTAGATTAATTTAGCAAGTCATTTTTTGAAATGTGTGATGTAATGCTATTTAAAAAAAACTCGAATAAAACATTTTTTGTGATTTTTTGTTAAACTGAGTCCTTCCAAATCAGTTGGTGCAATGTTGTTTAATAAGAATGCAGAAAGCTGAATATATTTTATGAAGCACAAAGTACACACATTATAATCATATTGCACAACGGTCAGTAACAAATCCACAATTTGTCGATTGAAAGCAAAAACTCTTAATTTTATCTGAAAGGAAAACTATTCACGCAGGAAGTCGGACTCTATTATGCTATACTGCAAAGCTGTCAAAGCTTAAGTGAAATGTTTATACATAAAATGTGGAAGGAGTGAAAAACAACAGAACTGTAATGGGCAAATATTGAATTATTAAAAAGTTGTAATGAGAAATAACCACAAAGTGAAAATAGTATCCACAGGCGTGTACAGTGGTAAGCTTTACCTATCAGCAGTTGGTTTATCTAAAATTCATATGTTGCTTATCTGCAAAATCGCTACATCTAACAATGATGCACAGGGCTTTGTTCAAATCAATACAATTAAGAAGATATATGGAAGAGGAATCCTTACTTTGTATCGCCTAAGGGATACGAGTGTAGCCTGGGAACTTAAGAGGGTAAGGATGGTGAGACAATTAGGTTGGCGAGGGGGAGGCATAGCATTATTAAATTGTCCGGTTGACACTGACTGTAAACTTAAAATATCTGAGGTTGCTTCTACTTAAATGTCAAAATTCCTTAAGTTAGGTTCACACACCAGCTAATTGTGAAATCACAGTGAAACCCATCCCTATTGGGTCATTTCAGACAATACAATATAACCAATAGGAATAAGTTTAGCAATTCGCAAATGTATGAACCTAACTTAGGTTCATGGTCTGCCCGACCACATTTTAGAAGATTATTAGCTTAGCTGTCTGATTCTGTAACTGTGGCCCAAATACAAATCCCGAACATACATATATTTAAAGGTCCCACAGCAAACCTTTACCAATAACTATCCTAGGAATGATTTAGTACAGTTGGTTGTCGACACAAAAGTAAAAACTGATAATTATAGAAAAACAAGTCGGTTTTATTGACTAGATTTAATTAATATCGTTTGTAACTGTTTGAATATAAATTTGGGTGAATCAATTCTAGCATAAATAATGGCCAATAATAGAACAAAAGAGCCTTGTTAATGAAATTAGATAATGAAATCATCACACATGTATCACAAAACCAGCTGATTGACATGCAGTGTCAACAAAATGTCGGAATTCAGATAAAATATAAATATTTTACACAAGAAAAAAATGTGAAAATTATCTTACAGCTAATTCCACTTACCCCTATACAGCTGAGCTACAGCCGTAGCAGAATCCTGAAAAGCTGTCCATATTTTTGAGCGTGCATTGTCACTTTCATTATTCAAGGACTGTTCATAATCTGGCTGTTCCTGTATAGAATTCGTACATTCCTGTTCCCAATTCGTTAACCAATTATTACCATTATCACCTTCACCGTTCATTTCACTATATTTCCTTTGTTGTACAACCTTAATAATGGTTTTAAGAAACTACGCCACATAAGTCAGCTGCATAACGCCATGACTTCCTCACACCACCATACAATAATCACGTTAACAATTTTGGCCTGGTCTGATGATTTGTTGGTGACAGACTGACAGATACGACAGAATGAATGAAGAATAAAATCCGTATATTTATGTTAGTAGATTTCCAGTTGTTGGGACGAATTACGCTAAGGCCATATAGAAGAACTTGATGTTAAACGTTACTTGCTGACTCAACTCAGCAGCTCTTGCTGCTGGAACTGCGGGCTTCAGAATGAAAATAAACAAATAAAGTAATGTAGGTATAAAGGATTAAATAAAAATATTTTCAAGTTTATCAGGCTAGAAGCAAAGGCTAAAGCATAGACACAGGAATTATCTATATCTATGACCTATGGACTAAAATCAAACGTCATATAACTGATGTTTCATTGTAAGACTAGATGCATTCTCGCAACAATTATAACCCATGTTTCATTTAAATGTTTAAATTTTGAAGAGCGTCTCGTGACAGTAAAAACTCGCACCGATCATGCGTACTGGACACTAAATTGTTACTTCCCGTTAAGCATGTCTTATAAAATAAATATAACTTATACTTCCGTTTTCTGTTTATAATAAGCTTCGTATATAGTATTTTAGTCATATTATTAATCGTTCGGGTTCTCTTTAAAATGAGTTCCATCATCAAGTGTATTGAATGCATGAGAAGGAGAAGAAATTTTTATATGCTTATATGCGAAAATTCCATGACTGAGCCTAACTTCGCAGAAAATTATGAGAAATCACGCATCATGTGCTCCAAGTTATTCTCTAGCAAATATGCGCTGAACAGGCACATGATCCACTAACATAAAAGCTAAAATCTTCATAATTTTTCGAAGACTTCTGGTAATACATCAAAGTTACTCTGCCCTCAAGATAATTGCGTGGAAACGATAATAGCTTTACTTTCCGCACACGTGTTCGATTTTTATGGAATTTTGTATATAGGCGTGCTTTAGGGTGTAGATGACGAAAATTACAATAAAAGTGGGGGAAGAAGCAAACTTCAAATACTATATAATGCCAATACGGGAGACTCCTATGCTTCAGCATTGGTGATATTCATGACAAGTACACTAGCGCCACCTCGCTTGAAGTACTGACAACTGAGCGGGTAATTTGAATTGTATATTTACCTGCATATTCTTAATTTAGACAATTGGTTTATTATAGATGAATATAAAAACTTGTACATAGCAAAACAGTGAAAATGTTCTGATTATATAGTTATAAATAGAATTTGTATCAACAATCAGCTTGAAACCTAAATGAATTCAGCATGAATAATTCTGCAAACTTCTCTTACCCATAATCTTATTTCATCATAATTTAAAGTACTATCTTGAAACCGTCGTTAAACTACTATTTCAAGGGTAGGTATAGGAATATACTGAAAGCTGTTTCTGAGGATATTAAGTTACAATCTGTACTTACCTATAAATAATTGTTCTAGGTATAAATTGTAGCACAGTACTCAATTTTCTATATCTCTACATGAAAACTGTCTTATTAATCTAATATTTTAAAATATGTAACTGATATACTTAGTACATAATTAATAAATTGTGCAGATGAAAGGTGAGACTAACTCTTACTTCCGTGAATAAATCTATTATAGGACTGAATCTGCTATTTCTTGTTGTCTCTTTAAAAACTTGTCTTGGGAAGATAATTAAAAGCCTTTACCAAGTAAAATAATTTTAAATGTGAAAAAATGTGACAATTTATGTCATACTGAAATAAAAAAGGAAACAGAAGAATACATAAAAACAGTTTTCTTATACCATTTATTATTAATACAAAACTTTTTTTGCCTTCATATTTGTTTTTTATGCACTGAAAGACAAGTTATGTTTGAAGCCTTTCAACCACCAGTTTACGAAGTTTATCTATAAATAGGTACATATGATAGTAAATATTACACAATAAATTATTTTCTGCGAACTGTACATATTGGCATAAGTGATTCTGAATTTGTCTTCTGTTTCAAATCATATTCACGTTTCGCCATCCTTTGGAAACTTATGAAGTGTTTTTGATAGATTTAGCACGTTATAATTCGAACAATTATAGATTGCACACACCCAACCACTAACATTCATTGTAAAAAACACAGCTCAAACTTAATTATACACAGTTAAACACCAGCAATTGCTAGTGTTAGACCTTCTCGAACGACGTAACATCAGTACTATCCGCTAGGGGCGCTGATATTTTTGTAACACGAAATCAGCACAAGTGTCCTGTATTGTCATTATATAGTATTTGCAAACTTTTAGAGTTATTTGGAGATTCTTGTAGGAAAAAGGTTGCGACATGTTTTAGAGAATATCTGGTTTCAAATGATCGATATAAATATACTCATATAATGCTTTAGTACCTTATTTTATTGAAAATATTCGCATTCCTTGGTTTCCATGTTTAGTTTTTGAACAATTTTAATATAAAGTTTCCCTTTTTGCAATAATGTCAAACTTCAAAATGTAGGACATTAGGATTGCTTTACATGTCAAATGTCAATCAACTTAGGTTCGATTCACAGGTTCGATTATACGATGAAAAGAAGGGAAATTTACAGAGACACGTAAACAGTGTAGGGGGTGCACTAACTATGGGAAAATGAATTATAATAGTGGAATATACCATTCTTCAGCTTGATATAACACGAATGACCCCTGAAAATGTGTAAAATTGAACAAAAACATGTCGCAAAAGTGAGTACAACTTATGTCTTTCCCACAAGATTTTCAAAATAACTTCAAAAGTTTGCTTCTGCCCACACTTTTATTGTGATTTTCGTTATCTACCCCCCTGAAACACGCTTATATACAAAATTTTTAAAAAATCGAACACGTGTGCGAAAGTAAGTATTCAGGAAATAAGTATTTCACTTCCCAGTGTAATTTAAATTAATTTTCCCGCTTTGTCGTGTTTCAAATATTTTGAGCAATGCGCATGATCGAAGCAACTAAGTTTTTACTGTTGCGAGACGCCCCTAATTTTTAGATACTTTTTTAGAACTGTAAAACTTGGTGACCATAGGATGTCAACAAAACAGTTGGCATGATTTTAATAGGCACCAATACAATGTATAAATTATAAGCTTTTTAGCTCGTTGTTGATAAATAAATATTTGTGCATATTGGCAGCACTTTACCTAATAAAAACACTTCACATTTGGAAACCAGTTTGTCTAGTTATCCCGCTAAATTGAAGCTGATGGATTGCTACTGATCAGTTAAAGGCCGATTACATGGCTCAGGGACATCTCAATACTGACGAGAAGACGGGAAGCTGCGCTATCTGAAAAGAATGTTTTAAAACATGCTTAGAATCACCCCGGCGTGTAAAAATACGAAGACAAATCTGATTTCAAATGAATGCTGAGTAGGTGCTCTAAAAGAAATATAAATGGTAAAGATAAAAAAGCTGCTACTACTAAGCTGTTTTTTCAAGCTTTTATTTATATTTACATTGAATCGTCTTCCCCTCCCACCGCTTCTATATGCTCCGGGTCCCGTAACTTTTTTCTGGATTGAAACCACGTTTCTCTTGTGGTTATAATATAGTAAGGAAGCAGAATTTTATGAAGTGTTTTTATTGACATTTAACTCACCATATAAAGTAGTCAATATTATATAAAAGTCTGGACGCAGAAAGTGCGTTATGGTACCTAGTCAATTTTCATAAAAATGTTTTTAATTACAAATATGTCTTTTTTTAAAGAAATGAGGCATGAAATTTAGTTACCAGTATAACCTATATAGTAGAAACAATGTACCATATTTCAAATGACTTTATTGTTTGATAATGTACAAAAATTTTCTGAAAATAAACTTAAAATTCCCGAAAAAACTGGTTCCTGGCCAACGAACGTTAGGTTAATAGCAAATTGAGCTATCGAAATTTGAAGTTTTAATGAAAATTCGCTATCATAACGCACTTGCTGCGTCCAGTAAAAATTGAAATCGGTTGCAAAAAAGAACAAGCACTTGTGAAGCCACGGGAAAAGTCTAAGTATGGAACGGTTTTACTAAGTGAGGGCAATAACAAACAACCAGATGTGCTATTCAAATTGAATTAAGTCTTAAAAGTTTTCATCTCGCCCTAATTGAATTTATCATACAAAAACTCGCTAAAAATTCATCGGAATTACTCAATCTGATCAGAAAACGGTAAAATGAAATAAGACTATATATATAAAAAAAAAATGAAGTCACTAACTGAGATTAGAACGCGTGTTATAGGAGTCTATTATTAAGTAAACACTGCTGCCTTTACTTCTCGGCCATTGTCGACATGACATATGTATCTACTAACAGGTGTATACTCTAGTATATTACTTTTTTAACGTTTTGATTATTTACACCATACAATTTTTGTTTAAAATTGATTTTTTTCATATTTTAACGAAATGAATGAAAATGACGGCTGAGACACGGATCTAGGAGCTTGTTAGTCATTTAGAGCCGTATTTTTAACTCACAAAGCGCTAATGGGTACTAATGTACGACTACCAGAATGATCAATTTTGATGTGTCAACTTTTTTTAATCAGAGGCTTGTAATATCTTTGTATTTTAACCTAGAGATCTGAATTTTGGTACAACGGATACTCTTTATAAAAGAAACCAGGGTACGAAATTTGCTTGCCATAGCTTTTTAATTTTCGGAGATATGAATTTTTTAGAAAGAAAACTCAACATTTTCCCGGAAAACCTTATCCGATTTTCCTCGCTAACTAACTTATCCAAGCCATTTAGAAAATGAAAGTACTCACCAAATTTGATCGAAATCTGCCCATTATTTTTGGAGTTACCGATGTGTTTGCAAAAACTAGATGGGTTAACTAAAATAAAACTATCCAAGCAATCGAAAAGAAAAATACCTGCTATATTTATGACTTGGCAGGTACATTCCCTTTGTAAATAATTATTTTTTTCTAGAAAACTTTTGTGACAAATGAAATTTGTAACACAATTTTTTAAGGAGACTTGCAGTACTTACATATATATCTCTACCAAACTATAATTTTCTAGCTCCATAGAAAATTAAAACTTATTCAAATAATCGCTAACTGGGACCTCTAATGCCGGTCTCCCAGATCCTTTTAAATTTTAAGAATTAGTTTTAATATTATCTAAACTTTGGACGACACATAAAAACAGCAATACAAAAAGCAGAAGAAAAGGTGGCAGCATTAATTAGAATAACGCCAAACGTAAAAGGCCTAGCATCCAAAAAGAGGGAGATGCTATATAACATGGTCCAAAAAGAGGGAGATGCTATATAACATGGTCCAATCAAATCTTTTATATGGATCACCTATCTGGTCCGAACATGTGAAAAAAGATACGTGTAACAGACAAGCTACAAAAGTCCAACGTAGAATGTTGCTAAGAGTTACTAGCGCATACCGCACTGTGTCGGCAAGGGCGGTACAGGTGGTCACAGGAATTGTACCAATCGAGCTTGCCGTAGAAGAGAGATCGAGGCTATATCACAGAAGAGACGGAAACACACCGAAAGCAAAAGCAGGGGAGAGGGCCAGCACTCTTCAAAAATGGCAGGAGATGTGGGATAACACAACCCATGTCGCTCAGCGGACCAAGCAGTTAATTCCAGATCTGAAGAAATGGGTGGAATGCAAGAACAGATTATTTCCTGACGCAAATGCCCACAGGCCATGGCTCCTTCAGGGAATATCTAAGCCGGATAGGAAAAGCAGACACCGACGCTTGTTTGTACTGTGGGATGGCAGAAACGGTAACACACACCATATTTGACTCCGCAAGATGGGAGAACGAGCGAGAAACCCTAAGACAGGGTATGAAGACTGACCTGACCATGTACAACATCCTTGACATCATGATGGAAGATTCTGAAAAATGGGAAAAATTCCACAGCTACGTCCGAAATGTCCTAAGAACTAAAGAAGTAGAGGAGAGGCAAAGAGCGGATTGAAAAGAGACAAATTCTAAAGACAGCCTACTTACTGATGATTTACGAAAAATGGTTCCAGTAGGTATGGTGAAGAAATGAGGTGAGGTTTGGTGGGTAGGCAGAGGCTTGCACCTATAGTACTCTGAGTCCCACACTCTCTGTCGCGATGGAATCCGAGCACAGAGGTAAGAACATGAGTTTCCTCACCCGGCAAAAAAAAAAGTTTTAATAATATACTTTACTAATAATGTACAATTCTTATGAAAATTCACTACTATAACGCAATTGCTGTGTCCCGAACATTTTTTTTGTTATTGCAAATGGATAACTCTTATTAGGTGCCTTGTTCTTTTCAAATATCAGAAAAAATCTGTTAGTTTGGCGATTTAGTTTGCTTTAAAAAATAGTCTTATAAATACAAAAATAACTCGGGACGCAGCAAGTGCGTTATGGTAGTGAATTTTTATTAAATGCTTCAAATTTGAATAACTCAATTTTCTATAAATTTAGAAAGTTTAATTTTGGTATGTACCAAGGTCTTTTCTAGGGCAAGATATCCACCAAATTTCATTAAAATAACTTTGTAATTTTCGGAGAAAAACTTTTTTTTTGAAAGAAAACTCAAAATTTTCCCGGAAAACCTCGTTCGATTTTCCTGGCTAACGAACTCATCCAAGCCATTAATAAAAGAAAGGCACTTGCCGAGTGCCATTGAAATTGGTTAATTGTTTTTTTGAGTTACCAGATGGATACATATATATATATATATATATATATATATATATATATATATATATATATATATATATATATATATATATATATATATATATATATATATATATATATATAAACATATGAAAATTGAAACTGACCCCGGATATTGGTTCTAGGGGTCCTAGTTCGCGCTCATTTGCAAAGTCTCACCATCGATACCTCTCTATTAGTGAATTTTTTTGAATAAAAATTAACTAACAAGGGTTCTTTTAACTTAATCATAGGTATACTATATCAACACGCAAAGGTGTTAAGCAAATTGTCTATTGCATAAACTTTCAACACTTCCGTGATGATATACTCGACCAGTATATTATTGTACATCCGCTTAATTGAATTGGTGTATGCAGGGGTTGCATACATGTAGGAGCTGTCGGTCGAACAATACAGACTCGACGAAATTTTACAAATATATAATTTCCAGGTCCACTGAATGATATCCATGACATTTGAGTAAAAGCACAAATTTCCCTGACATTTTAGGAGGTATTTCACATTTCCTGATTTTTCCAGGTTTTCCCGATTTTCCAGGTCGCTAGGTACCCTAAATGGGATTCTAATCTGGTCACCCATCCAGAAACTGACTGTCTAATTTTGATTAACTAATGTCAGAATGTAACCAAAATGCACTACCAAAATAGGAGAATGTCATTTTGTTTCTATACATTTATAAATAGAAAGGTATCTGTTGATTATATAATAAAACGCCAACACATAAAACAGAATATATATTACAAAGATTTTCACAAATTGTAAAAAAAATAGTAAAATTTAAACAACCTTCGTGGCTTCCAATAAAAATCCACAATTTAAACCAAATAACTCTTCAGACATCAATATTGGAAAGAAGATCATCAAAACCATCATCGAATACATCCATATCTTCAGCTGAAGTGTCTATTTTAGAAACGTTCATTGAATTATCACACACTGACACATCCACACTAGAATTATTTAAGTCTTTAAAGTAAGTCGTTATATCTAAAGTGTTAGCTGATGTAACACGACTAAAGTCCAATCCCTCTGTCACTGATTCATCTGTTTTATCTTGCCTTTTCACCACAACGTTATTAAAAGAGTCCTTTAATAAACCCACTTCTCCAAGTATCTTCTGTTTTTCTTGCAGCATGGGCCACATGGAATCGTCGGCAGTACCCGGTGCTAAAAGATATCTTACTACAACAGGACTGGTTTGTCCTATCCTGTGGGCTCTGCTTTCGGCCTGACTTAAAATCTGCAACAGAATATAGTATATGTAGGTAATTAATATTTAATGAGTCTTTGGCACATACTGTACTAACTTTGTTTTAAGGTTGTTTGATCGGCTCTCAAAAATAAAAGCACAAAGCCATAAACACCTATATAAACCAGAAACAAGAAGTAAAGTCACAAAGGACAATAATGGAAATTTATACTATAAAAGGAAGTTATTACTAAGTACTGGCTTCCTATACTGTACTATACTACACTATTCTTTATTGTCTTAAATTTTATAAGACTAATAGAACTATACTAAAGAGAAAAGTGTAGTGGGTTATATCCGCGCTACAAGCTGGCCAAGGTATTGGGCCACCTATGCAACTTTGGGGATACCTTTCATTTAGGTAGATTTGCACTTCAACAGAGAATGATGTAGGTGTGCAGTCTCCAGAAAATACATATTCTGCTTTAAATTTAAGGCTAGATCATCGTCTGTTTAAATGCTGGTAAGGTTAATAAAAGCACTTTTTTAATTTTTTTTTATTTCAACAACACACCACGAGGGCTCACAGCCTAAATACTATCGTACCGTGAGTGTCGACAAGGAGGAAAGAGGCAACTTGTTAATTCTGTACTTGAAGGTTTAGAGGTTCAGAGGAGAAGGAAAATCATGTGCCGGCAAGGAATTCCACAACTTGGAAGTTCTCGGGACAAAAGAGCGGGCATAACAAGATGTTCTATGTCTGGTGACCTGGACAGTAAAAGGGTGCATTTGCTCTGTTCCCCTGGTAGATCTGTTGGGGGCAGCAGGTGGAGGAACAATGGAAGAATGCTCAACTGAGCAGTGCCCGTGCAGATATCTATAAAAGAGAAAGAGGTCACCAACGGCACGTCGGTGGGCAAGAGATGGCAGCCTTTGGGTGGGGGTAGGGTGACCGATGAGACGTATAGCTCTCTTCTGAATGGAGTCCAGGATAGCGAGTGTAGAAGCAGCAGCGGCACCCCAGATGTGGGAGCAGTATTCGAGGTTTGGCCTTATTTGTAAAGTATATAAGGTATAGAGATTAGCTGGTGAAAAGTATTTGCGAGCCCGGAAGAGAAAACCTAATTTCTTAGCAGCCGCTTCTGCAATTGATGTGACATGTTGGTGCCAATTGAGATTTCGATCCACAGAAATGCCAACAAGTGGAAAGGACTCATTACTTTGAATAACTTGGTTGTTCATTGTGATGGGTCTAGGGCTGGTGTATCTCTTATGAGATAGAAAGCAAGACTGAGATTTGGTGGAGTTGAATTGTACAAGATTTCTACTTCCCCAGCCTAAAATTTTTTGGAAATCCACAGAGACAGAACCCTCCATGAGTTTGCGATCCTCATCTAATTGGGCTAAAGAGACAGGCTTAGAATATTGTATATTTGAGTGGAAGGTGCCGTCATCTGCGTAACTGTGAACTGGGTTGGATGTGCTAGAGAGGAGGTCATTGATGTGGAGAAGAAACAAAGTAGGGAGTCAAGCTGAACCTTGAGGGACTCCTGCATTAATTGGATACAGTTTAGAGGAATGGCCATCCACGACAACAGAAATGCTCCGGTTGGAGAGGAAATTTGTTGTCCAGGTACAGAGTTTTGGTGGTAGGCCATAGGCCGTAAGTTTATTAAGCAGCGCTGCGTGCCAGACCTGGTCGAATGACCTGACCTGACCTAACCTGGTCAAATGCTTTGGATATGTCTATAGCAACAATCTGGGATTCACTGTATAGTTCCATAGACTTGTTCCAAGAATGGGTGACAAAGGAAAGGAGTTCGGCAGTTGATTTGTGCTGACATCCATACTGCCTGTCGTGGATTAGACTGTGTTTTACAAGAATTTTTAGTAATTTGGTGTTTATATACTTTTTTATCACTTTAGAGACAACTGAAAGGAGAGAAATGGGGCTGTAGTTGCTAGGAAGCGCTTTGGATCCTTTCTTGCTACTGAACGTGCTGACTGGGACCATGAGTGTACAGTATGCAAGCAAAAACTAAAATCTGTTCGAGCCGATATAGTTGGTATTCAAATGCAATCAACATGTGCACTTTTTTCTCCTTCTATCAGTGATGAATTTTCCTCTTTCGGCAGCTCAACAAAGAAGCAATTTAAAATATGTTATCAAAACGTCAGGGGCCTCCGGACACGAACTAATGATCTTTACTCTTTTGCTCAAGAGGCACACCTCTTGACTATTTTGGTTTCACTGTGACTTGGCTGGATAGTGATATTTATAGTGGTGAGCTGTTTGATCAATATACACTCTATAGATCAGATAGGGATTTTTCTTCCTCTTGCAAGACTAGGGGAGGTGGTGTACTGCTTTCTGTGCATTCTCGCTTTGCTACTAGTCGCCTTAATATTCGGAGGGACTGTAGCGGGTTGGGGGATAATGATAATCCATCAAACTATCGACTAATAGCCATACTATGTGTCTTTTGTAAGATTTTTGAGGCCTGCCTTTTTCAGCGAATATTGTTTCACATAAAAACAGACTCTCAATTTCTCAGCATGGCTTCATTCCAGAGAGATCGACCGTGACGTATTTAGTTGATGTTACACAGTTCATTTCGTCCACTCTCGACCACTTTCAACAGGTTGATGTTGTGTATACTGATCTATCTAAGGCCTTCAATTGTCTAAATCATTCTGTTCTAATTGACAGGATGAGGGCTATCGGGTTCTCCGAGGGCTTGCTTGGCTTATTCAGATCTTACCTGGATAGAAGGAGGCAATTTGTTGAGATCATGGGCTTCAAAGCTAACACCTATAACATAACTTCGGGAGTGCCTTAGGGTTCCATACTCGGTCCACTACTCTTTAATATATTTATCGACCCAGTTAAACATGTTTTACATGTTCCTTTTTTATTGTATGCAGATGACATCAAGATTTTTGCAAGTATTTCGAGTGTTGAGGATTGTTTGCAGCTCCATAAATGTCTTCAGATCCTTGATGAATGGTGTTGTCGGAGTAGTCTCTCTATGAATGTTTCTAAGTGGTGGGCCATTACCCAACACTTAGAAACATGAAGGACATTCCTTCACTCGAAATAAGCACCCAATTACTTTCAGATACAATATAGGGGGGCTTTCACTTGGTCGCCCTAGGACAGTTAGGGACCTTGGAATTGTTTTTCATGGTACTCTATCTTTTGAACCACACTCTGATGTGATGGTCAGTTCTGCTTACAAAACTCTTGGGTTTCTGATAAGAAGCAGCAAAAATTTCACGCTGACACCCTCTCTCTGCTCTTTCGTTGTTTGGTTAGGTCCCGACTTGAATTTGGCTCAGTTGTGAGGGCTCCTACTTATCAGGTTTATGTAGCAAGTCTAGAATCGGTACAGAGGACATTTCTAACATTTCTTAGCTTTCTAGAGGATACTCAGTATACTTCTAATGGTTTTCCTCAGGAAAGTTTACTTCTTCACTTTAATCTGCAGAGTCTGGTGGGGCGCAGGCAGTGCAATTTCGCTATATTTATAGTAATACATTAGGAAATAAATGGGCCAGGGCTGACAATTTACTAAAGTGTTAGTCGGTTGTACACAGTCTCTATTTTATAACATTTTGTGTTATTTGGAGCTGTCGTGACAACATACTACCTCCTAAGGTAAAACAGACAAGGCTATACTTCCAGACTGTATTTATTGACAAAAGCCCTACGCGTTTTGGCTCATATAACCTAAGCCATCTTCAGGGGCTTCCTGCTAGTCCATCGAGCACGATCTTCAGCTTCAAATCTGTCTCCTCCTTTTTCACGTATGCTGATCTCACTTCCCTCTTCAGTGCTGACCTTCTAAATCTCTAAATCAATGTAACAAAACTAGCTGGAATGGACTTGATGATGTGAATGAATTTAGGGCACAAGTCTCTCTTAATGCAGGATGTCAGGAACCAAATTCTTAGCGACAGTGCGAGTGAAGACTTTGACAATCTCTTATAAGATTTCATGACGCTGGCCAGCCTAGCCGAAGAAATATAACTTCTGAACGTCACAACATCTGGGGTAGACATAGTCCTAATGTAAAACAGACAAGGCTCTACTGGTTCTCTAAATCCTGTGACAAGGCCAGACTTGAAAAGGTCAAAGCTCATAAAACGCTTCTACACAATCCCAGTCAAGAAAACCGTCAAGCATTTAACGACGCAAGAAACCGCTATGTCCGCCTTCTTTCTGACGCAAAAAAACTCGTTTAATAACCACATTAAAAACAAAGTCCTCTCAAGCTCCAACGGCAGCAAACCCTTCTGTGCTCTTGCCAAATCTATTGGGAATAACTTCTGCAAGAGCACGTTCTCACCTTTTGTTTCAGGGGATGAAATTGTTTCTACTGCCCTAGGCAAGGCTGAACTTTTTGCCTCGTTGTTCGCCGGCAATTCTACTCTCAACCTACCTCCAAATGTTCAACCATCAACAGTCCCCAATGTCACGCATAAAATGACGGATATCATTTTCAAAAGAAAAGAGGTACGAAAGATGTTCTCTTCTCTTAATACCAGGAAAGCCTCTGGCCCTGACGATATCCCAGCAATTGTTCTCAAAAAATGCGCACCCGAACTTGCTCCTGTCCTGAACCGTCTGTTTCACTGGAAAACTGCTCGAGTACAACATGTCCACAAGAAAGGATCCAAAGCGCTTCCTAGCAACTAGAGGCCTATTTCTCTCCTTTCAGTCGTCTCTAAAGTGATGTAAAAGTATATAAACACCGAATTACTTACAAGGCTATACTGCCAGACTCTATTTATACAGTTTGGAAGTATAGCCTTGTCTATTTTACTTTAAGAGTATGTCTACCCAGACGTTGTGACATTCAGAAGTTATAACATACTACCTGGTTCCGCACCGAGATGGCGACCCTGTCGTACATCTCACAATTTTCTCCATTGCCGTTGTCACGGGTTTTCTTGATAGAATAATGAAAGCTTGCCCGGCTTCTGACCCGTCACAATTTAGGAAAAAGGGGGAAAAAGAAAGAAGAAGGGAAACGGAATTTAAACCAACCACAGGGAAGAGTAAAGGAGAAAGAATAGAGAATCGTTTCACGCTACACCCGGGAATTGGGACTTCAGCGTCGGTAGTTGGTACCAGGTTCCGCAGATAGGTCACGACTGCTTGCCTATTTCTAGTGACAGGTGCAACGTGCAACAGAAACAGATATAACAGATAACAGATTAGGGTTAGTGATTTACAAATTATTCGACAGCTAAATAAATACAACAACATCCACGGTAAGTGAAATTTTTAATCGCTGGAATTACAACACTATAAGTGTGGAATGGTTTACATTAAGTAACTGTTGTCTTTTTAGGCTGACAGCGATGGTAAAAAGTGTGATACTGTGTCCGATATAATTGTTAATTTCACTTAATCTAACAAAGATGCAGAGATCCCCCCGTACAGTCGACTGTTCGAATTTACACACACAATTACAAAGTTCAAATATTATGGAAAAAAGTTCAAATATTAACTTAAAGGCATGTATGGCGTCATAGTCAGCTGATTGTAGGTGAAATCCAGCAACAGTTATACAGAACAAACAAACAAAACTTCGTGGACTTATCTGGGTGTACGTCCTTGTCCTTCCACGTCTTTGGGCCCGCAGGTGTGAGTGACTGACCCAGTAAAGGTAGAAAACCACCAGACTTCAGCCCCCCAACAAGAAACCCTACAATGAATAAATGGTTTCCTTAGCAGGTACTACGTATTTTAATTTTTCTTGTTTTTATTAGGCCGAATAAATCTAAGGAAAATTTAATTAACTATAACAGCTTACCCAAATAGATGAGGTTTCTTGTTCCACAAAAAAAATAAACAATCTCCACTGAATAATTAAAGTTATTAATTGTAAAGTAACAAAATCCAGCTTCTAGCTGCAGTCAACTTTACTGTTCAGTTACAGGATTATTAATAAAAATATCATTTCATGTGAATATTAATCATTTTCCAAAGAACAAAAAACCTTTTGATAAGAAGTCATACGAGAGATGTTGATATTTCATTTTAAGTGAATTTTATTAAATTTCAGAATTATAACTGGTAGAAAGAGAGAGAATGAAAAAGATGACACTATACACTGAAGAGGGAGATAGACAATCATGGATAGTCAAAAAAGAGAAGGAGACAGTACATACCTAAGGACAATTGCTTTTATTAAAAATGTAAACAAAACCTCCAACTTATTTGTTTACTATTTTGGACTTAGGTTAATTTTTACAAGTGAACTTAGATGAAGAGGGTTGTTTATTTGTATTAAACCTTAAGCTACAACAGAAGTGAAGTGTAATTGGTGTATCTCTAAGGTTTTACAAGTGTGCAATACAAACCAACTGTTTATATTCCAAAACATGCAAACTGTTATCTACAGAGTGTTCACTAGTGAGTATTATGTCCCTATATTTACTATGTTTTTCCACCCCGGAAGTTAACAAGCTGGTAGAAGTATTAAGAGAGGTTTAGAACCGTCTCACCGTATTACTTTATAGGTGTGTTCTCGTTGTAATTAGTATACCGTATTGATGAGCTCTGATTAGAGCGACACCAGTTTGCAGTTCTAATTGTGGTGAGAATACATCTAGCCTTATTTACAGTGGATCTGCAATATGCTTCTTTCTGAATGAAGAGTATGAAGCTACCTTTACTCGCCTAGCTTTGTACTTACCAATAATAATTTCACATGTGAACAAAACTATTTTAATATACTCACACTAGGATTCCAATGTAGTTCAGCAAACAGCACCAACTGAGCCGCTGTAAGTGTGATACCAGCATTGGCAGCCGTTATTGACAATACTGCACATTTGTAAGAATCGTTCTCTTGAAACTTATCTACGAAATATTTCCGTTGATCAGAGCCAGTACTTCCATCTATCCTGATGAATTTCACATCTTTCCTTCTTAACAGCTGTTCTATGGCATCTAGCATCACTTGATGATGGGCAAATATGAGAAACTTGTTAGCTTTCGCTAGTATTTGTAACACATATGAGCTGCAACAAAAGTAAATAAGATTAGTGAGTTTAATGTCAACAATTAAATATAAAAACATTGGATTACTTTTACACTGGATCGATAACTGATCAATAATTATGAGATAAATATAGATGTAGAAGCCTTGCTTTTTAAAAAGCTAGTTTACACTAGCCGAGTGCTGGGCCAGGTCACTCGCTTTATAATAGTAATAATAATAATAATACTTTATTCGTTCCATAAATACCCTATTGGGTGTAGAACATAAAATAAATATAAATATAAATCTAAATAAAAACATATATACACACATATATAACAATATAACAAACAATAACAAATGTATATACAAATCCAAACATAAAATAAAATATCGTCAATGCAGCAGTATTAATTCGATAATATAAAAACTTACAGACTTAACAAAGCAGCCACACACCCGCATATACACCCCACAAATATTGTATTAACCCCCTCAGAGAAAACATGCAATGGTGAATGTTGCCATGCTAAAGTGACAGCTATTAATCTTGATCTTGGAGTGGTCGCCATATGTCTCTGTCTCTGAAGAATTCATTGCAGGAATAGTAACACTTTCTCAGTAGAATATCCTTTAGTTCTTTTTTCAGTGTTTTTACGTCCATATTTTTCCAACAGAGAGGTAGGTGATTGAATATTTTTATCATCTGATATTCTGCATTTCTCTGCACTTTTGTTAATGGTGTTTTTGGAAGTAGGAGTTTCTGATTCAATCTGAACCTTGTATGATGCTCACGCTCAGGCAGGTATTTTGAGACATATTTTGCTTGACAAACAGGACGCATTCCAATATGTATACACAATGTAGGGTCAGTATCTTCTTCTCTATGAAATACTGCCTGCAGGACTCTCGAGGTTTCAGCCCATACATGGACCTGACACAAGACTTCTGCAGTATGAATATGCGGTCCACATCCACGGAGTTTCCCCAGAACACTATGCCATACTTAAGTATTGCATACACGTACGCATAATAGACCATAAGACATGTGCCCTCATCCACACTTCTCTGCAGCACTCTTAAGGCATATGAAGAACTAGAGATCTTGGGAGCAGTATACTCTTTGTGTTTCCTCCAGTTCACATTATTGTCTATAATCAGGCCAAGAAACTTGCAGCTTTGTGAAGTCTGCAACTGAGTGTTACCACAATTTATCGTCATTGCTTCTCCTCCAACAGCAGAAAATTTAATTAGCTGTGTTTTTTCAGCATTCATCTTCATTTGATTTTCGCTAAACCAAGCGTCAAGGTCTCTCATGACAGAAATGATCTTATATTCTAGTTCATCTATCTGTCGCATGCGTAGGATGATCGAAGTGTCATCTGCATATAAGATTGTTTTGTCATTGAGAAGTGTACGCAAGTCATTGATGTAAATTATAAACAGCAGTAGGCTCAGCACTGACCCCTGTGGTACCCCTCTCTTAACTGTCTCTACTGAAGAATAGATGTTTTTACCTGTAGTTGTGTGTTTACTACGGATACACTGTTTTCTGTGGGTCAGGTATGATTTCATCAACTCCAGCACCGTTCCCCTTACACCAATGATCTCCAACTTTTCATAAAGTATCTGAGAGTCTATGCTGTCAAAAGCCTTGGACAGATCCGCGAAAACACCAACAACCTCCTCTCCAAGAGTCATAGCCTGAAGAACCTCTGAAATGAATTGGTAAATTGCTCTTGTCGTGCTTCTTTCTCTTATGTAAGCATTCTGCAAATCACTAATTATATTGTATCTTTCAAGATGTTCCACAATTTTGGTGACAATAACTCTCTCCTATACCTTTGCCATAACTGGGGTTAGCATAATAAGCCTGTAATTTGAGGGGTCAGAGGTATCACCCTTTTTGAGGATTGGCACACCAGCCGACATCTTTAGATCATCTGCGAAGGCTCCAGTCATCATACATTCATTGATGGCCTCTGCAAGAGGTGTAGATATAATGTCAGAATGATCCTTCAATATCTTAATAGGCAGCTCATCATATATTGGGGAAGAAATAGGCCCGGGCTGACAATTTACTAAATTGTTAATTGGTTGCACACAGTCTCTATTTTTTAACATTCTGTGTTATTTGGAGCTGCCGTGACAACATACCAGTTGGTTCCGCAACAAGATGGCGACATGTGTGAAAAGCTTGTCTTACATCTCACTTAGTTTTGCGAGGCTGTCTACCATAGCCATATTACTTTATAGGTTTATTTTCGCTGCAATTAGTATGCTGTACTGACGAGCTCTAATTAGAGTGAAACCGGGCTACAGTGCTAATTGTAGTGAGAATATACCTAGCCTTATACGAAATGATTTCACAAAGTAAATATCACTTTTGGTAACTATAATATACTGATCAAAATTCACAGAATAAAAAGATACTAAATAAGTGACTTTGAACAAATACCTAGCAAATTAAAAGCTACATGTGAAATGTACTCACCAAACTGAAGGTATCTTTATTTTGGCTGTTTCAGCAAAGAACGTTAACAAGGCAGCATGTTTTTCAGATCCTTTAATGCCACTATTATATTTATTAGCTAAGGCATTCAAACATCGTCTTTCGCTATCACTGAACTGCTCTAACTTGACATCAAGTGTAACAACTTCTTGTGTTTTGTTTGGCATGGCCTTCAATACTTCATCTTTGGTTCTCCTAATCATGAACTTTCTTGCCAATATAATTTCCAGTTCTTGTAGATTCGACTTGCCTGTAGCATCCCATCCAAAATTTGTACTTCTACCATCACAATACCTCTTGCTGTACTCAAAAAATGATCCAAAAAACCTTTCATCTATTAATGCCAATTGCGTATAAAGTTCGCTAGGTCTAGATAGGGCTGGCGTACCACTCAGAAGTACAACTCTTTTAGCTTTCCTTGCTAGTTTTGTGGCTGCCTGTGTACATTTCGCTTTAAAATTTTTGAAAGTATGTGATTCATCTATAATGAGGACTCCGAATTTTTTTTCCAGCAATTTATCCACGGCTCTGCTCATCATATCGTGGCTTACAATTAATATTAGAGCGTCTTCAATGTAATCTTTCGCAGAAACCATATACTGGGTTTTCAGGACGGAAACACTAGGCAAGTAGTTGTGTACTGTGTCCTCCCATACATTTCTGCAATAAAAAATAAAAAAAATACAGAATTAATGATTACACAAACTGTAAAATTAACATCAACCGAGGTTCTGGCATTGTATTTGAGCAAGTTGAATGTCTGCATGTTCCGCCCTTCGAAGGGGGCGTAAAACCGTCGGTCCCGTGTCCATGCGATGTCGGGCACGTTAAATATCCCTACCATCCTTACAGAAAGAAGGGGTTCAGCAAAATTTCCAGGATAGTGAAGTGAAACTGCTCCCTGGCGTCGGTGATTGGCCATAGTCGCGGAAATAGACCGACGTTAAAGAAACAAAACACACACACACACACTATTTAAGGGGAGTCATTTTTGAAGGAGACCCGCTCGGAGATGCAGCTCTCCCTTCTCTTCCACATTTCTTCCAAACCATTTGATCAATTTGATTTTTTTTTTTTTAATTGGATTCAGTAGATTTTGTTTTCATTTCTTAGCAATTTTAATTAAAAATTACAATATTTGAGCTGGTGGTGGTGTTTTAAAGAAAAAAATTCGGGGCGCAGCAAGTGCGTTATAGTAGTGAATTTTCATAAAAATTTTACAATATTATTATACGGCATATTACTAAAATTATTACTTCAATCTTACAGAGAACTTGAAGATCGATTTCAGAGATCCTAGTACACACACATTTGAAGAAGTCTTTCGAGAGTGCTACCATTCATATCTCTTTATTATCAAAAAAGTTCGGGACGCAGTAAAAGCGTTTTGGTAGCGAATTGTCGTAAAAATGTTTTTAATGGAAAATATGTCTTGTTTTTACAAGAAGGACATTTGGTTAATAGTATAACCTATATAGCACTAACAATGTACCATATTTCATTCAAATAGCTTTGTTGTTTCAAAAGGTACCAACATTTTCCGAAAATAAACTTTAAAAGTTCCAGAAAAACTGATTCGATTTTCCTGGCCAACGAACCTCTTTAAACTATTTACACACCTGACAAGATACTTTAGATCGGCTTCATGCCCGGGATATTATATTCAAAGTATACATAACAATTAATTACAGAATTAGTAGAATTACAATTGAAACACATCCCAGTTTAAATATAAAAGAAACTATTTTAGAATCATTTTTATAGAGACTTGCCTTGATTTTGTTTATATTTCTGTTATATTATGCGACAGCACGATATATCTATGCTTCGCTAAAACTGTATTTGAGGCCGTTAATAAAGCTACAAATATAGTGTATTCTATTAATTGATTGAATCCCCCAGTTCAATAACAATCACTTGGCAAATTTTTAATTTCATATCGTCTGTTATTTTCCATAACTGCAACCTGTTGGTTCGGGTAGTATGTTTCTGCCTGATATATATTTAGTTTGGTTACTGTTGATGTACGGTTTATACCTGTTGTATGAATTAATCTACGCATGGCAGTTAACTACTCTGTCTGTCAGGCATTGGCCTTTAACCACTAAGTGGTTTCACCGCATGTCTTTGGGATTTTGTTTTTAATTTGGAAAAAAAACCTCTAAATATTGTGTACCAAATTACCGAAAATTCACAACACGTTTATTTGCACTATTTCTAGCTACATGTAAAGTCTTATTCCAGTTACTCTGATGCTTACAAAAATATAGCGTTTTCAAAAAGTTTTTCCCGATTTTCCACCGGAAAAACTTAAGCATAAAGGCTGATTAACAAACTAGACCTCGGTTTTCGCCCAATCATATAAAAATATTTACGGATCTTGGTTTTGGGTTCTTGGGACCCAAATTCACGCTCATCTAAAAAAAAATCAAAAGCTTTTCATCGTGACCTGTTTATTAGCGAATTTTTCTTCATGAAAAGTCGCTAATAGACTATTAATAGGCTGCTTAAAATTAATACTAGGAAGCTAGGTTCTTTTGAATTTGCAACTTACTTCATAGAAGCTGTTGTCACTATTAACATTGGCCAATCTTCCCTGTAATAACTGGCAATGCCTAGGGCTTGAAATGTTTTGCCCAAACCCATGTCATCTGCTATAAGACATCGTCCTTTTTTGTCTATTCCAAAGCTACAATCATATAAAACACAATATCCATCAATAAATGCACAATACCAGCTCAGATAGTTATTTTAATATCATAATGACCATGATACCAAGATAATTATTGATAACCTAATATATTTAAGCTAAACATATAATAATGATAATAATAATTATTATTATTATTACTTCATTACCATACACCCTCCTGCTGAAATTGCATCAAAGACGAACCAAGAACTGGATCAATTTTACTGATATCAACATTCGTGTAATCTCTTTTTTGTTGCTTCAATAAATTCACTACATAGTTTGGAAGGGTATCGACGACTACATTTGGTTTTAATGCATTTAATTGTAATATCAGCCTATCATAATCTTTAATGTGAAAATTCCATATCCTAGTTTTGGGATCTAAAACAACATATTTTGTCACATAAATTAAAAACAAAAATATATCGATAATAACTCACCATAACTTCTAGTGGGAATCGTTTTAAAAACATTAATAGCTGTTGTACTAAACGTTGACATTTCAACAGAAAACCTCTCATCAGAAATTAGGGAGCAACTCAATTTTACAATATCTTTTCCACGTAACTGCGTAGTTTCTTTGGGTTTATCATATGGTTTCGGCTTTGATGTAGTACTACGAAAATTTTCATTATTACTTGCCCTATGGTACATTTGATGACTAGAAATTGATGCAGCATCCCAGCCAGAATTTGTAGTTACTGAGCTTTTCATATCACATGAGGGAATAGTCTTGATAGGGCTTTTAATAATATTGTTCATCTTTTGAGCTAGCTTAAGCTGAGCCTGTTTTCGTTTGGCTTCAATTTGTTCTGGAGTGCAAGCCATATTTTTTTTTCTAATATATTTTTAGAGATAATTTTCGCAACAGTACTAGATCAAATTTACAATTTGTATTCTCAAATAAAATAGAAGTTTCTTAAAAAAGTATTGAGTTTCCAAGAATGCATGATCACAAGTAGAACTTATTACAATTCCAATGTCTCCAATAATAATAAAATTAAAATATAACAGAAACACAACAGTAACACATATGTGCAAAAATTAAAGAACCAAAGGCACTATAAACTAAAACTACATCAACTCAAAAATTAAAACAAACTTCTCTGCACCCCAAACCAAATACAAAATTCGCAGTAAACAAGTGTCAGTGTCAATGTCAAATTTCACTTTCAAACTGCTCGTATCATAGAGAAACTTTAAATAATAAACAGTTGGTTATGGTTCTTCCCTCCAGTATACCAACAACTACAACACTCAATGCATAAAGCACATGAAAATTTTTTGGGAACAACCTCTAAGAAATATATGGGACCCGAGGCGAATGCGGGGTAGACAAGTAGACAGGGTTTGAAGGAGGTATGGCTGCAAAATCTGAAAAGGGCAACTTTGACAGCTCCAGCTAATCTGTTTTGTTGCATTTCCGCTCATATTTTCTTTTTAATCTCCCTGCACAGCATAAATTCTAAAAAGCCCCCTATAGAGAAAGTAGTTTTTGTCTCTTGCACAGCATAAGAAACAAAATGACCGAGCACACCAGGTGCCAACAGTTGAATATTTGACGATTTACCAAGCGCCAGTAACTTCCAGCAGCTGCATTGTTATGTCAAGAAATGTTGACACGTCAACATTTTGGCAATTATTTTTTTTTGACATAACAATGCAGCTGCCGGCAGCGCTGGTGCTTGGTGAACTCGCCTGGTGTGGTCACAGAGTCACAGCATAAAGGTTTATTAAGCTATATGTTTATCATGCTGTGGTGCGGTGCGGTGGCGTGTTTCGTAAAAATCGAAAAGCGAAAAGATTTTGATTTGGATAAAATGGCTCCACGGTACAAATAACGAGAGATATGATATTCAGACTACGTATTTTTACACCTGTCACGCGCATGGTGTCAAGTAGTGAGTCCAATGCAACAATAATATGCTATCGTGCAGTGGGGTTTGACGTTTCGTCACAACCTCTTAACAAATTACGTATTCTACCAATATTTAAGTGCATACAGTTGGAAGTAATAAAAATGAAAAAGATTAAATTTAGTGCTGCGATCTATATTATCTGAAAAAGACAATATAGGCGTAACTTCAACCGCATTAAATTGACGTTTGAAACTGTTTGATTTAGAATGACTTTGTTTTAAGTGTGTAGTTGGACTTCTGTAACGCTACTCACCACGTGACGTCATAAGAGGGGAGCATGGCATATGCGCAATATCATATCTCTTCTAACTTCTAAGTCTAAGTCATTATATGATGATCATGAAAAAGCTCCACGCTGTGAGGTGTAGTGTTTAGTGTAGTTGTTTGACTAATGATGTTAATTTTATGGTTATAATAATTTATGCAGAACATTATGTTATATTAATTTATTGAAGTTGCATAAAAGCCATGTAGAGCTAAAATTCATCAAACATAAATTGTTCCTGTTTGAAAAACAAGGAGAAAATGGAGGAAGACCCCGTTAAACAAGAAGTTTTGAATACAATAGACTCTGAATCAGATTCAGAATACTATGATGAAGCTGAGCTAGTTCATCTAAAATCACCGGTTAAGGAAGAAACTATTAGCAAAAGTGGCTATAGTGTCATAAAAAATCCCACATTGGCCAATACTGAAGATGATGTATCCTGGAGGAGTTTGCTAAAGAAGGGGAAAACTTTCGAATGTGATACTTGCTTAAAAACGTTCAAAACCCCCAAGGAACTTAGGATACACAGCAGAGTTCATACGAATGAGCGCCCCTACCAGTGTAAAGAATGTGACAAAGCATTTAAACAGAAAGGCGCATTGCATGATCACATGGTGACACATACTGGATTAAAGAATTTCCAATGCCAGGTAAACACTTATTATTTATAAAGACATTTAAGGTTAATATATAGTAGATCATTTCTGTGATACAAGGGTAATTAAAGGAAATCCTGCCATTTAAGCTCATATGGGGAATGATTGGTATTCATTGAACCTTGTTAACGTTTTTTTTTGGTAAAGATGTATTGTAGACACCTCAGTAGTATACAAACAATTCGGGTAGAATCGGAATGCATAATTAAATGCTGGACGATGTGCACTGTTGTCAGATGAGTATTACCAAGGGTCATTTTAAATATAGAAGGAAATCAAGGGGTGAACAAATGTTTTTATAATATAAACAAATGATAATGAGGTGTCATCTACATAAATCGATATTTGACATATTTTGCGGAAAGCAGTAGGAAAACGGAAATGTAAAAAGTAAATTTTGGTCTAGGGGAAAAAACGTGGGCCTCTGGACCCAAGGGTACTGGGTTTGATCAGAGATTTTTCCTCTCCTCCCTTTTCAGTAAATCAGTAACATCAACAGAGGTTGTGCCATTGTGATTGAGCAAGGTAATCTGCATGTTCCGCCCTTCTCAGGGGGTGTAAAACCGTCAGTCCATGCCCATGCGATGTTGGGCATCTTGAAGACCCAAATTTCCCGGACAGTGAGGTGAATGAATCACTTTAATAAAGTCAATGAAGCAATTTCCGTTGCAAATTGCCGATGATAAACACAAATGTATATGCTAATAGCAGACGGTATCCAGTATGTTAGTTTGAAAAGTTGAAATGTTTCATGGTAATGAAGCAATTTCTGCTGACAACTGTCGATGATAAACATAACCGAGAAAATGGCTCAAAATAGGTTTCCCTTCGAAGTGTTTGTTTATATTTTAATTTCTAACCTTAAATGAGTGTGAAAAGTGAATGAAGTAATTTCCGTTGCGAATTGCCGATGATAAATACAACTGTACATGCTAATAGCGGACGGTATCCAATATATTATTTTGAAAATTTGAAATGTTTCATGGTAATGAAGCAATTTCTACTGACAACTGTTGCTGATAAACTTAACTGAGAAAATGGCTCAAAATGAGTTTCCCTTCGACGTGTTTGTTTATATTTTAGTTTCCAACCTTTAATGAGTGTGAAACGTGAATGAAACAATTTCCGTTGTGAATTGCTGATGATAAATACAACTGTATATGCTAATAGCAGAAGGTATCCAATATATTATTTTGAAAAGTTGAAATGTTTTATGGTAATGAAGCAATTTCTACTGGCAACTGTCGATGATAAACATAACCGAGAAAATGGCTCAAAATAGGTTTCCATTTGAAGTGTTTGTTTATATTTTACTTTCTAACCTTAAATGAGTGTAAAAAGTGAATGAAGCAATACATATGGTACATTATTTCTACTATATAGGCTATACCAGTAACCAGATTGAAGTCTGCTTGCATTTGAGACATATTTACTATCAAAGACATTTTTATGAAAATTCACTTCCATAACGCACTTGCTGCATCCAGAATTTTGTGCATTTGTCTGGTCATCCATGGCACTCAAAATTTTTTAAATGTCTATAATTTTGTCTATAACGAACCGTTCAGCAAATGATTAGGGGCGCCATTAAATGAACAAGAACTGCACTTTGAAGCAGAATGAAAACTCTGCATCACTTTGTCATTATAATAGTCACCAACACAACAGCCTGTGTGACGTTGTCATGGCAACCATTGCATGCAAACTATAAGAAAGCGATGCAGCATTTGTGTATAAATGAATCTGTGTCAGTCCTCAATTCAGTTGCTCTGCAGTAGCCTGTAACACATAATACACTGCATGTTGCGGAATGCATAACATTCAGTTCCGGAGATCAGGGGGTTGCAAATTATGTCGGTATCATATAATACCATAAAAATACATTATCCACTGCGGTGGCGTAACTAAACATTTTTATGTGGTTGTACCAAGTGAATTTCAGAGAATAAAAAAAGTTACAATTATGGTGGATTTTGGATTTAAAAAAATATCGAATAATATAGGTGAAGCAGCGCTTCACCTGCGTCATCTGACGAGCCGCCACTGGTGGTGTGTTATCCCATTGAATTTTATAATATATGTGGTCTATGAAAAATCAATGGGATATATTTTTTCTATATCAATTGCCACGAAAACATGTTACAGGCATTTATGCGAATCCAAAAAGACACTTGACAAACGAACTTATTTCTGTGCTGATCCTTTGACACATTATAAATTACTCTGTGGAGTGTGGTGTGTTTCCTGACTTGTGAATGGTCTCAGTGGGTATACCGATCCCAGAGAATAACTCTCCAAAGTCACTAAGTGACTTTCCTAATATAAACCTGCAATCTGTGCGTTCTAAAATTGCTGAAGGTGTGATTAACAAACAGTTGTTGGAATTTGCTGAAAGTATTATACCTTCTCAACAGTCTGCCTTTTAAACGCGGTCATAGCTCATCAACTGTCCCACTCTCTGTAGTTCATGATATTCTCACTCATCAGAATCAGGGCTATGTTACTGCTCTAGTTATGCTAGATTTAACGAAGGCCTTTGATTCTGTTGCCCACTCTCTTTTACTTGCTAAATTGTTGAGTTATGGAGTTTCTGGTCGCCTTTTACAATGGTTAGCCAACTACCTTAGTGGTCGATCGCAGAAGGTGAAACTTGATGATGGAGCTTGCTTTGAGCTCCGCCCAGTATCGGTGGGGGTGCCCCAAGGATCCTTGGTGCAATTCTGTTCAACTTGTTTACCGCTGATGTGAATAGCGACTCTTCACTGTTTTGCAGACGATATGTAATTATATATTCCTCTTAGTGTATCTAATGCTGATGAACAGATTGGGCGGTTAAATGGAGACCTGCAGAGAGTTCAGACGTGGGCGTGGAGCAACAACCTGAGCCTCAATCCTGAGAGGTGCAATTTTCTCATTCTTGGCACCTCCTATAGTGTTCAACAGGTCCGCAGTCTTCGACTGTCTGTGTTGCTTGGGTCTGATGCCTTGTCCCATTCGGATAATCCCAGAAATTTGAGATTGATACTGGATGGGAACCTGCAGTTCTCCAGACCTGTGGACCATCTCTGCCGCTCTGCGTTCTATAGACTGCGACACCCGTATCAGTACTGTGATTGTCTTCCCCAAGATGCACGTAAACTTTTGGTGAACTCACTAATCCTGTCACTGTTCTCATATGGTGATTATGTGTATGGTGCAGAATTGGTGTGTGAGATTTGTTCTCCATGTACCCCGTTTTACTCACGTGACGCCTTACATGCGGGCACTGGACTAGCTGAACATGCAAGAAAGGAGACTTACTTGTTCACTATGCCACCTTAGTACTCAAGGTTGTTCGGGAAAGGAAACCTGATTACCTATATGACTGTGTCAGCCTTCGAACTGATGTACATGACAGACTCCTGCGAGGCACGAGTTACTTGACTGTTCATATACATAGAGCTGCAAGTTTTAAAAGATCCTTTTGTTACTTAATATCTTACCTATTCAATTATCTGCATAGAAAGGGTATAGCTTCCCTTTCAATAAGGGCTGTAAAATATGCTTTGGGACAGAGTCTGTTAGCTGGGACACATGAACTTGATATTACCCTGTTTTAATTTTCTTTCTGTAGCTGGATATGTTGAAAAACAGTTCGCTGAACATGTCCATTTGTACTGTGAGTGCAATAAATATTATTATTATTAATAAAAATGCCCACGGACTTATGCCACTTAAAAAAAAACTAAGCAAAGACCACTCTGTAATACATTGTTTTGTATTTTTAGGTTTGCGGTGGAAAATTTTCAACAGCGTCTAGCTTGAAGAGACATATAAACCGAGTTCATGGTAAAGAAAAGACTTTCAGCTGTGTTTTATGTGATGCCACATTTTTGAACAAGTCAGCCTATTTCGAACACAAAGAAGTCCATTTTACCGACATATTGCACCTTTCATCAGAAGAAGTATATGGTATGGCACAAAACGACGGCTGTTACCGCTGTCCCCTTTGCCAGAGAACGTTTAAAAAACGTTCTAGGCTGTTCCTTCATCTCGATGTTCACACTGATGTACTGCACGTTTGCAATTACTGCGGCGAAAGCTTCACATATTTAGCTTTGAAGTCGCACACGAAAAGAGCACATGCGAAACAATATTGTGATATATGTCGTGAGGAATTTTTAGATAGGAAATTGTTCCACATGCATGTTAACACCCATTTTAGAATCGATTTAGACACTTGTGATTACTGTAATGTTTCGTTTCCGTCGGATGATTTGTTACAGGCACATATGAAGTCGGAGCATTGCGGGAAAGATAGCTTTCAGTGCGACGTATGTGTTAAAACTTACAGTAAGTCAAAACATTTACAGAAACATACAAATTTAGTGCACATTTCGTGTAAAATTTGTAAGAAATATTTCGTTGACCACATGGCGATTTCGATACATTACAGAAACGGTCATCCGTCTCAGAACTCTTTCAAATGTAGGAAATGCAAAGCTATCTTGGTGACGAAAGCACGTTTAGCTTTCCATCTTAACACGGTTCATTTGATAATCGGGACATTCCCTTGCAGGATTTGCAAGAAACGTTTTCACAGGTATATAAATTTACATCGCCACAAAATGTTGCACAACAAGAAAACCAAAAGCACAAAGGGTAAAAGTAAAAATAACGATGATAAGATCGTGAAATATAATCTTTGCTCGGTTTGTGTAGATGCTAACGGTTCGAGTAAAAATTTCCCAAATAAACGTACACTTCATAGACATATAATCAATATGCACCCTGAATCAGCGGAGAAAGCAATTCCCGGTCTCCTTCAATGTAAGTTATGCTCGAAATATTTCTTTTCTAGAACTGAAATGCTCGATCATATTTATACTCATCTTAGACAGAGCGAGTTTAAATGTTCGGTGTGTTCAGCGGTTTTCTTGCATTTTAATAAATTGGAAAAACATATCGTTGGTGAGCATCCAGACGCGGAGATACATCGTTGCTCGTGTGGAAAGGGTTTCGCATTAGAGAAGGCACTTTATAGACACAGTATAAGGATGCACAAAACTTATATCTGTGTGCGGTGCCTGCAGACGTTTTCCAACGGCAGAGCTTTAAGGGATCATAAGAGGAAAAGCTTCAAGTGTCTCAGAGTAAGATCCTTTGATTGCAGTGTGTGTAACGTTGAGGTACAAAGTAGCCGTGGATTGAAAAGGCATATCAGAATGTGTCATCTGCTACCGGAGAATGCGCCACGAAGCTTGGTCATTGGTATCAAGCATGAAATTGAAAACATGAATATTAAAATTGAATCGGGTTGCACATAAGAGATTTGAACAGTTATGGTATCGACTTACTTCATCCCGAAAGAAGAGTAGGGATTATTGAGGTGCAAGGTGTACAATAGAGAAACATCATTAAGACGTTTTATAAATCAGTTGAAATAAGCAGGTGCGAAACTAATGTCAAGTCAGTCCAGCTGCACTTAAATAAACGATTGAAAACAGGCAGAACCCGGCGATCCTTATATAGACGGGTCCCGTCTATGCATCGAGTGAGCGGCATTGCCGGACGGCGCTTATGGCTCTAGGGTCCTGCCTTACCTGACCTACAGGGCTACCTGAACTGACCTGCCCTGTAGGTCAAGAAGGTCAGTTCAGGCAGGCCTCTAGAGCAATAAGCACCGTCTGGGAATGCATGAAGTGACGGGACCCGTCTGCTTAAGGATCGCCGCAGAACCCTTTGTACAGTATATCATAAAAGTACTTATAGTATTGTATTAATTTCAATTGTTAATATTAAAATGTAAAAAATAAAGGGATTTAATTTTTAATGTTTTTAATAATATAAATACCTTCTACATGTTGACAGGCCGAATTGCTCAGTTTGCGAGTTGAGTAACCTCTAGAATCGGACTAGGAAGTCGCGGGTTCGAGTCCCGTATTCAGATGGTAGGTTTTTTTCAATCGAATGTGAAAAGGTGGTAGTGGACTTTTCCTTTACGTGATGGTAAGGATTTTTTCACGCCTAAGGAGGTACCACCCCATACATCAAAGGGCTGGTAAAGTCCCAACTGTTGTTTCTGGTTATGGTGTATGAGTCGGTTTCCCTTATAAGCAAAAATGATGATGGCTCCTTGTACAAAAGATTCCGGAGATAAAATACCCCTCCATTCGGATCTCCGGGAGAGTGGTGTGCAGGGGGAACCGGCATCATATCCTCGAATATATGTGGCCTAAATTCTAACCTGAACTCCGTCCACCATTTCCTCCAGGCTAATAGGCCTCAACTCCTCTTCCTCACCGAAACCCAAATCAGTGCCAAAACAGCTACTAATCACCTTAATTTCCTGGGATATGAGCTCCTTACTTGCTTTAGATTGCATGGAGTTGTGTGCGTATACGTCCGTAGCAATCTACCCTGCACCAGACTCCCAAATTTAGAAGCTGAAAGATAAGACATACTTTGGATGAAACTCTCGGGGCTGCAACTAAATTCATCTGTTGCATTTACCGGTCACCTTCTGACAACAACTTTGTCCAGCTCTTCCACTACCTTTCTGAAAAAACCGACCATCTGATTTCTGAATATCCTTCCTCCGAGGTCACTATTCTTGGTGACTTCAATGTCCATAATAAGGAATGGCTAGGATCTTCAAAAACCGATCTACAAGGGAGAGCAGCGGAGGCCTTTGCAGTCAGCAAAGCCAATATGGTTCAGCAACCTACTTACTTTCCTCGCATCCCAACACAGCTCAAATCCCTTGGATTTCCTTCTTATTACAAAACCTGAATGCTATAAGATATTGGTCGCTCAGACCACGGCATAGCCACTGCTTCCTGCGCAATGCAACCCGAGGTCACACAGTCATCACACCCACATATCGTTTGACACTACAACTCCACGAAATGCGGGATTACTTTTTCTCATTTTCATGGGCGCCTGTCTGCTTCTCTCATCCTGACCCCTCTGATATCTCACAAAATGTCACCGAAATTATCCAAGCTGGCATGGAATTATTTATTCCACATACACAGAAAACCTCTTCAGCCAATCAAAAGCCCTGGTTCTCTAAATCCTGTGACAAGGCCAGACCGTGGCATATCGTTGGGCCGACACATCATTTCTCAATATGCACATTTTTATAATATTCATTGATAACAAATTAAATTGTCGGGTTGTTAATAATAAACTGACAGATAAATAGGGTTGGAACTGAAATGGTCTCAAAAACTTTTAAAAATTTTAATTATAGTTTGGACATATATTTACTCTTTTAGTTTGAGTATGTTTTATGAAAATTAGCTGCCATAACGCACTTGCTGCGGCCACATTTTTTGTTATAGACAAACCTTATCAAGGCGCCTTTTATTAATTTTTTCAAATATATCAGAATAAATGTGTGCTTTTGTAAAGGTGTGACTATATATATGCATCAAGATTATTCAAGATTCTCGCTTATTAAGATTTGAAATATTATTATAACTCTGCAACAAAGCAGTTGCTGTATGTAGATTTTTTTTATACTTTTATTTACTATTTACTTTTTTTTAAATAAAACTCGCTACCACAAGTAACTGGCTGCATATAAGTTTTTTAACAAATATTTGTTTAACAGCAGGAATTTTTTATGCAAATTTGTTCTCATTACGCACTTGTTGCGCCCACACCTTTTTGTTATTGCAAATCAACAAATCTTATCAAGTGCCTTTTATTAATTTTTCTCAAGTATCGGAATAAATGTGTGCTTTTATGAAGGCTTCACTATATATGTATTGTATGATTTTTGAAGATTCTAGCTGAATGGGAAGGATGTAAGATTTGAAACGAATGAAATTTTTTTTAAATACTTTTATTTACTATTTCATTACCAATTTTTTGTAACTCTACTACAACTAATTCGCTACCAAAACGCACTTGCTGCGTCAACACTATTTTGTTATATCAAATGGATAACTCTTTATTAGGTGCCTTTTTTTTCAAATATCTGAAAAGATGTTAGTTTGACTATTTAGGTTTGCTTTAAAATGGTCTTATATATCCAAAACAAGGGTTCTTTTAACTTAATCATAGGTATACTATATAAACACGCAAAGCTGTTAAGCAAATTGCCTATTGCATAAACTTAAACACTACCGCGACGAAATACACAGGACCAATAAATTATTGTACATACGCCTAAATGAATTGGTGTATGCTGGGCTTGCGTACATGTAGGCGCTGTTGGTCGAACGATACACACTCGATGTCATTTATAAAAAGGTTAGAAAGCAGCAGGCCACAATGTGACCCCTGAGGCACACCAGTTGTTACCGCAACAGGATTAGAAACATTATCACCAATCTTCACATATTGACAATGACTCATCAAAAAGCTCTCAACCCATCTCAAAAACGCCATGGAAACCCAAAGCAGAGATATTGGCAATCAATAACTTGTGGTCAACCCTACCAAACGCCTTGGAGAAACCCGTATAAACAGAGTCAACCTGAAGAGAATTCTCAAAAGCTTCAATGATATACTGCTGATATATGAACAAATTAGTACCAACTGATCTTCCACTCAAGAATCCTTGCTGCTGCACAATCATCAGACCCCTGCAAAGAGGTTAAATCCGATCAAACCACACTTATGTACAGGGCTCAGGTAACCACTCTTCCACACTACAGGAAAGACACCAGCAATCAGTGACAAATTAAAAAGATAGTGCAACGGCTGAGTAACTGTATGAGTACACTTCTACAAGAAATAAGCAGGAATACCATCCGGTCCTGAGCACATTCTAGCCTTAATTGACAATCTTATCATATACATTTTCCATACTTATTCTGCACATAGCAATATTAACTGTCCTACTAAAACTATATGATGGAACAACATCTGAATTATTAGTGTAAATAGTAGAAAAATAACTAGCTAAAAGTTCAACACAATCTGCTCTACCTTCGCCGTCCACACCATCCAAATTGATCCTTGATGGAAACTTGTTACCGCCTCTGCGGTCACTGAAGAATTCAAAAATTTAAAAGCTACCTTTATATTTGTTTACACATTTAAAATGTTTGAAATGTTTTCTGAAATGCTTCCAGAATAAGTTATCGAAACATACCTGTTGTCTCTAATATGTGGATAAATTAAATTAATCGCTAATTTTTATGCTTTTCTCTCTATCATTTTATCTATTATTTTAACAGAATAGCCATTATTAAATGCTATTTGCTTAACTATTAAAATTTCTTTTTCAAAATTGTTTTGGGACATAGGTATTGAAAATGCACGACGTATCAGAGTGATAGGCTGACAGCTTTTGTGAAAAAGGGTGACATGAATCGTATGGTATGGTTGCTTCAATCATTGTTGCTCTATATGAAAAAGTGTGGTAGTAAAGGTGTTAAAAGTCATTTATATGGTTACGGATATTAGGTTCAGTACCATAGGGAGGACTCTAGTGTCTCATTTTATCTGTCTGAGGACGCTGTCAAGCAACAAAACCCGTTACAGAAACGTTGAAGAACATCTAGAATTCAGAAGGGCTTCCTGTTTCAGTTAGCTCACACGCTGCCTACGTTCTTGTTTACAGAAACGAAACCCGTCAGAGAAGTAGTCTCCAAGTCTGTAAGTAGTATAGACCAGTGTCACCAAGTAAGGGCAACAACAATCAATGAACGTAAGTTACATTCTTACCTAAGACACTATAGTCCTCCCTATGGTATTTGTAACCTTCCTTAAATAATAATGACTGAGACGTGGTATTTTGTGATTGACCTCAAGTGGATATAGATCTGCTCAATAGTGAGGTCAGGATTGCCTATAAAACCATACCCTAAAATATATATCTATCAGATTATTATTATTATTAAGATTAGCAATAGTTTTAGGAGGTTGGCAGATCTTGATGTAGTTTGATACTCACGCTCTTTTCTGTGTTGGTCTGCCTGGAGTCCTGTATTTGTGGGCGCTCCAGACTAGTGCCAGGTTATATAGAAATTAAGATATCTAGATAATCGATAATTAGAATCAATTACTTGTGCTGACGCCAAAAGAAAGGAGATACTAGGGAGGAATTTCTTTTCAATAAAACATATATGTAAATATTAACAATAATATTAAATTTATTCATATAAATAAATTTGGAATAGCAAGCAAGTTTGAATTAACATGGTTGGTAAATTTTAAATAAGCATTGTTCCATACACAAATAAAAATCAAGTAAACAGCAATAGTTGCAAGAAAGGAGAAATTATCAATACATATGGTATGTGACAAAATAATAAAATGAAGATGAAGATGTTACATACAAATGTTGACATTACATACTAGAGGTGTATTAAAAACCAAACGCTGTATTTTTCAGCTCAGAAAGAAACAAAAATTAATATGCAAATGATTTGACGTTTATCAATCAATTCTGTTGATTTTTCAATGACTTGACTGGCCAGTCCTTTGAGTGAGGCTCCATTTAAGGAAAATATTCTTATGTGAAATTTCTACTTTAATGATTTTGAAAATGAAAGATATTAAAAAGTACAGTTTAAATATTTTACAAACAAAATCTGCTAATTACCATTTCAAGAACTATGTATTTAAATTCACAATATTGACAAAATTCTAAAAAGTAAATAGGAAATTTACAGTTGTCCTTAGATACACCTCACTGACATTATTGAAGTTCTAATTTGATTATGTTATTTTGAAAGTTCAAGTTGTAAAGGTTCCAATATTGGATTGCTGCATGAAAAATTCTGCTGGTTCACAGAAATAAAGTTTATATCGACTCACCAAGTCCTAATACCTGGAGTTACCTGATGACCGTTTGCAGATGCTCTCCAAGCAGTCAACCATCAGTGCCAAACACAAGCTATCAAACTCCAATAAGAGAGCAAAGGTTGGAGAGAATAAGTGGTACTTCCCATAAACGGTTATTGGGCAGGTGGTTCTTGTTGCTCCAATACTGGAAGAGACAATTTGGCCCCGAACACTAAATGAACAGCTGTTTTAAATCGATGTTCATTTGTAATTTGATTAAAATCTCTCTACGGCAATTAAAATGTAAATTGGCTAAAGTGAAATTTACAATGCCAATTGATTCAGAGCTCGGTAATAATCAGAAACTTTGTGTGATTAACTTGCGGGATTTACCGGGTCATGAACAAAGGATCACTGTTAACTCTCGTTTTTCTGTTAAATACTTCGTTAATTTAAATTCAAAATCCAATCAAAAGACATAAAAGCATCACTGACAACTGATATCAGATATTATAGACAACGAAAAAGGGTTTTATGACCTATTTTAAGATAATTACAAACCACGGTAACTAGTGTGGTCTTTACTCGAGAAGCGTTCAGACGAGACTCCTCCGTTGGCAGCGTTTTGTCCGTTGAGATCTAACCATTTTCCCCTGGCGTCTCACGTCCCCTCGTCTACAATTCAAGGTTTTGCCGGGAATATTTGTTGAACGGATTCAACAGTCGTTTTAGGTGACATCATCCACACGGAAAAATACAGATCAAGTCGCAACGTTTTATTCAGTTCTTGGAAATATTCTTCCAGCGAAATACGACGTAATTTTCCTTGGCAAACATATACTGAATTTTAACGTACAAATTAGAAATGCAGTAAAGGGGTTTACAGTATTTGAAGATTTAGCGACTTTTCATAAAATAATTTTAAAATCAAAACATTAATTGCCTTACAGATATTGGTTTGTCGGCTCTTAATTAACCTTACGGATTCATTTTGAATATTTAAACTAGTAACGAAACGCAATCGTTACATATTGAACCTCATATTCGTAACTACATACCTGGCTTCTAACACCTTTACTACCGCACTCTTTCATATAAAGCAACACTGATCCTTTAAGGTTATAAGAAAAAACATGGGTAACATTTTGTATATTTATTTACGAAGTATTTATAGTAATATTTAAAAAATAAGGTAATATAAATTGAAAAATATATACTATGATATAAAAATAATGTATGTCTAACTATACTAATTTAATTATTTAAAATAGGTACACAAAGTCTTGAGCTAGAATACCAACTGTGCACAATCTGAGATATTAAAAAATATTAAATACAACTGGCACAGAAGGCAGTCTTTTAAACTCTCGATAAAAAGAATTATACAAAATAAATACCTATTATTGTCAAATTTGATCTTAATATATAATACATGTGCTAAATCACAAAATTCAAGATTATGTAAAAAAAATGTCAATAAATATATAAAGGTAACAAAATGATACTTCGTTGTATATTGTTAAGTTTAAAAAAAAAAAAATTCCGAAAAAGAAAAGTCATAAGTCTTGGTTTTGTTACTTAATTACACTCCGGGTGTTATCAAAAAATCTGTAAATCCCGCCGTAACACAGTGTCATATTTGTCATTGCCCCTGTTTCGGTCTCAGATATAACAATAATATATAAAAATAAAGTTCACACCTACAAATGAAAGAATCTGAAACATAAGGAGTTTTTAAAAATATGAACATTATTCAAATTTTTCTGCATATGGCATTTTTTTAATGAAAAAGTTCCCTTTCCTCTTATGTAGATTCATTTTTAGACACAGTATATAGCTTGATATATTTTAGTGGTGAATTTGTTATTTAAATACTCTTAGGAGATATAGTAGGCTTTGTATCATACTTATATCAAAAAGCCTTGGACACAGCACAGAATAAGCATAAGCATTTGTGAAAGTAATCACTGTCATAAAAATAACAAGTTTAAAAAATTGGCCAAGTTGAATTCGTTATGATGAAATGGAACCCGGTGAACTTTGCCATTGTTATTGAAAATTTGATAGACTACTGACACCAGAGTAGCCAATTCTGTAACTTTAGTTGGCTGTGCATGACTTATGATTGTTTAAGAATTGTATAATTTAAAGAATATGAAATATTAGCTGTAAATTAAAATTGTATTCTTACAACAAATTAGTTTGTTTTGTTTTCACCAGCAGTAATTTTAAACTGAATGTTTTACTACCTAGTAACAATACTTATTATGCAAACAATTATGTAATTCTTATATTGTCTTTTTTTAAGTACAGTTACCTTCAATACATAGAAAAACCTTGCTATGCATTTCAATATTAAATAAATCTGGCACTAATATGCAGATATTTAAGCAGTATAAAATTATCAAATACTAAGCAAATTAAAACTATTTAAAGTCTTTTCTATTGCACCAAAATATGTATAAAATGTACTTTTATTAAAATTTGTATTTATTTATCAACAAATCATGGTTTAGTTTTTTTTGCACATTAAAAGAAATTTCCTTATGGAAATGAATTCTAATTTCATTAAAAGAATAATTATTAAGAAGAGATTCTGATTACCGTAAATTGGAAGTAAAAGCTTGTTTTGTTATATATACAATGTAAATAGCATGTTTTTTTATTCGCAATAGCTATCAAAATACTAAAAAGTATCCTGGCAACGCTTTCTTTTAAAGATATTGCCTCGTACTCACGAACCCCTAATGATTTATCTATTTTACGTTTTTCTGAAGCATTTTTAGCTTCTGAATTAACTGGTGCGTTCGATATTCAAGTATAATCAACGGTTTCAAAAATATCCCTAATTAATTTTTAATAGCTAAAGAAGACACGGCTATAGTTGATAGAGTTCAGGAGAAATGCGGGATGGTTTAGGTATTCCTAGCGATTTTCTCCTTCCCTAGACCTCTCCGAGTGTGCAATATGAGGTGATTTTCTTTCACCTCTACCAAATGGATTACCCTGGCTATACAGAATCTATCCATAATCTGAGAACTCTTATCAAATAGGCGAATCATTCTGGTTGGATTTCTGTAGCCTCAGGGTTTGGTCCTGGGACTGATCCTGTTTGTGATTTACTTTGTTCATTCTGCAGAACTCATTATGCCTATGCTGACGACTGTAAGCTGTTTGAGTGCCCGACTACTGGGTGATGTGCTCCAGCAGGATCTGGTTGCGGTCGTGACCTCGACAGAAGTTTGGAAAATCCCTCTGAATGTTGCTAAGTGTAAGGTGGTTGGTCGCAACAACCCTAGGTGTGTATACCGTATGGGACTGGATGTTGTTGCCCCAGTTACTCACACCGACCTGGGTGTTGCTGTGACGTCGTAGCTTCATGTATAAACTAACACATCGTCTATGCCATGGACCTAGTGCTGCATTTGTCATCATGGACAGTAATTCGAGAACCGGTTTAGCTGAGGAAGGAACGCTTCCATACCTCCAATAGGTAGAACTTCTTTTCCAATCAGTCTTTTGATGCTTGGAACAATCTACCGGAGTACATTGTTGCTGCCCGGAGTATAGGCAGCTTCACGAATCGGCTGGAAACTTGCCTGCGATCAGTGTGGGGAACTGGGTGCTGTTTTTTCTGACAATGAGTTGCACCGTACAACCGCTTTATGTTACAACATAGGCACTGCCTTTGTAAATAGAACTAACAGAAGTACACTTATAGACCGCACACTTAAGTGATTTTTTCACCTGAAATATTCATCCAATATCTGACCATAAAATTATCAATGCAATCTTAACTCTGTCGGTAAAAATCAAAACTAAAATATAAACTAAAAAATGCCAGAACAAAAGAGATTTAAACAACTGAAAAAGAACTTAATGAATTGAATGAAAATAACCCGGAACTCACTTTTCTGACACTTGGCAAGATAATTGGAGAAGAAGGATATTATGCTGATATAACTGAAATGAAAAAATACTCAGATAATATTACTGAAGGTTGGTTTCCTAAGGAACTCGAAATCAAAGTGAAAACAAGAGATCAGTTTTATAAACTAATGAAGAAATGCCCTGAAAATGATCACTTAAAAACCAGGTTCAAACTATTTAGAAATGAAGTAAATAGCTAAATCAGAAGACACAAAAAACTACATTATGAAGAGAAGCTAAAAGAAACAGATGGGTGTTCAAAACAATACTGGCATGTCCTTAACGAGATCTGCCAGAGAAGACAAAAAGAATGCGAGATAGATTTTACCACAGTAAATGACGAAAAATTACTTCCAAACAGGAGATTGCAAAAAATCTTTAAAAAAAATCTGAAGCCGCAGACATAATCAAAAATACCTCAAACACAGCACCAAGAATCCAACCAGCAAATAAATAATATACAAGTCCAAAGTCTAGTCTGTATATATTAGACCCACAAGTGTACAGGAAGTGATAAAAATTATAGGTTGTCTCAAACCAAACGCGGCTCCTGGCTGTGACAGAGTTAAGCCTAAAACTATTAAAAAAGTCAAGTTAATAGTTGCTCCTGTGATAGCCACTCTAATCAACAGGTCAATAACAAATGGAAAATTTCCAGAAGAACTCAAAATATCTAAAATCATATTGCTCCACAAGGAAGGTTCGAAATCTGATCCATTACTAATCTATCTGTCCTAACAATATTCTCAAAGATATTTGAGCAAGTACTTCTCAACAGACTGACTGCTTTTCTTGAAGACAATAAAATTACTGTTGACAACCAAAATGGTTTCATGAAGAGGAAAAGTACCCAAACAGCAACAACCACGGTGTTAGAATATATCTACACAAATCTGGATGAGAAAAGGAAAGTAAGAGGGCTCTTCCTAGAGTTTCGAAAAGCGTTTGATACTGTCGATCATCAAATTTTGACGGGTAAGATGAACAAACTAGGTATTATTGACATCTTTGGGGACTACCTGCAAAAGAGGAAACAGTTCTGCGTTACTGGGAGTGAAAAGTTAAGTGTCCAGGAGGTCAGGTACGGGGTTCCACAGGACTCCCTTTTGGGACCTATTCTATTTGACATCATATCAATGACTCCAAGGTCTGGACTGGAGGGTAAGATCACTCTATATGCTGATGACATGGCTTTGTTTTACTCTGGGACACATGAACAAACTCTACACGCTATGAAGAGGGACATTGAAAGAATAGAGAAATGGACTAGAGCGAACAATATACTTTTAAATGAACAAAAGTGTTGTCACAAGGTTTTTGGTAACAATGTTGGAACCAGTTTATTAAATGACATTACCCTAAAAGAAGTGAACAGTGCAAAATACCTAGGGCTTATCCTGGATTCTAAACTGAACTTTGGAGAACATATTGATATGGTAATAAATAAAATCGCAAACATGTCAGGACTTTTTAGAAGGATAGGATTCTTGCTAACTCAAAAAAGGAGAACCATGATTTATAATTCTTTGGTAAAATCACATCTCCTTTATCTTATAAATATCTGAGGTTCAGGAAACAATTGTGATCTTAACCGTCTACAAAGAAGGCAAAATAAAGCAATTAGATATCCCTATAATAAAAATATGTGGACTCCAACTATTCACTGATAAAACGAAACAAAATTTTTAAAAGTATCTGAACTCATTGTCCTAGATTCAATAAAATTGATACATAAAGTAGAAGACAACTTAATTAATGTGGATATTAGACTCTATAAAAACTCAAATTTCCATGATCACAACACTAGAACAGACTTATTTTATCGCTTACCTATATCAAACACAAACTCTGGTAAAAATATAATCATTCGTAAAGCAATTAGCATCTTCAATAATTTAGCAAACAAGATAAGACTAGAGGTCTTCAATAAACTTCTGTGTGAGTATTTACTTGTTAACCAGAACCCGACATCATAGATATAATCAAATATTGTTTATTGTATGCATACCTGTATCTTGCTGCTCTTATTTGTTGTTTCTACTTTTTCATTGTACCCGAACTTAATTAGTATTATAATTATAATTAACTATGCCTTTGGGCATATTCATAATGCACTTTTTTAGCTGCAGGTGCGGGGTTTGTCTTTGTCAAACTTATGTTGTATAACTTTTAAGACAGGACCCTCGGTGGTTCAGGGGTAAGAATGTGTGTCTCTGAACCGAAGGGTACTGGGTTCGATCCCAGGGCTCCCCTTTAACTTTTTCAGTACAAACTGTAACATTAACATCAACCGGGGCTCTGGAACTTTATTTGAGCAAGTTGGATGTCTGCACGTTCCGCCCTTCGGGGGGGATGGGGTGTCGTCCCCGTGTCCATGAAATGTTGAGCACGTTAAAGATCCCTACCCTCCTTACAGAAAGGCAGGGGTTCGGCAAAATTTCCAGGATAGTGCGGTGAAACTGCTCCCTGGTGTCAGTGATTGGCCATAGTTGCGGAAATAGGCCGACGTTGAAAAAACAAAACACACAACTTTTAAGACATTCAGTTATAATGTTTTTAGATTTTCATAAATGTATTTGCTTTAAGTTAATAAATAAAATAAAAAAGTAATCTGAATAAATAAATACATTGAAAAAAATAATAAAATAAAAAATCACTGCTCCTTGTTCAGCTGACAAAAATTTAATTAGGAATATTTTTGAAACTATCAACTGACGTAAATACCGGATGCACCATTCAATTCAGAAGATAAAGCGGTTCATAAAAATCATAAAACGTCTTTAAAAGAAATCTATACCAATATTGTTTTAAATAGCAATAAAATTAATATGTTTGACTAAGTTTTATACAGACTATATTATTTGTGATGTATCTTAAATAAATATTTACAAATGCACATCCTTCCTTACGAAGGAGCATTAAAAAATCTCAGAAGATGGTTAAGCTGTAGAAGGGCCATAAACATATCTTTGTATCACTGACACTGCAGTATGTCAATATTTTGTTAATTGAGAAGAGAGAATAAATGTCAATTATAAGCTCCAATTGACACACTAACTGTCAGTTGGTTAGAATTAAGATTAAGCTAATAATACTTCTCTATAACTGACACTTCAATCTGTCAATCTTCTATGAATTGACAGAATAAATGTCAATTTTCAGCCTTAACTGACACATTAACTGTCAGTTAGCTAGAATTCAAAGATTAATCTAGTAATCAGTTCTGGGTAACTGGCAGGTTAAAACTTCTCTATAATTGACACTTCAATCTGTCAACCTTCTATGAATTGACAGAATAAATGCCAATTTTCAGCCTTAACTGACACATTAACTGTCAGTTAGCTGGAATTCAAAGATTAATCTAGTAATCAGTTCTGGGTAACTGGCAGGTTAAAGTGTTAACTACAATGGACAGAATAAACTGTCAGTTAGCTACAAGCTATGGTTTAAATCATCAATTTAGCTTGGATTAATAAAGGAAAAATGTAATTAATGCCGTTCTACAGCTTGATAGAACAATACTTGTCATGTAAAAAATACAGAAATGCTCCTGTTAACAGTAAACCCTGAGTATTTTTCTCAGACACTTGCTGCATCAACAAATCAGTTATATTGGTTCATTGTTTTGAGTCGTGTAGTTATGACACCGACTGCATAATATGTATTATCAAACAAAAATACTAAAATATATATCTTAACAAAATGTTAAAACGATTGATGAAATTTTCTGTCGTTTTTTTAATATTTCCTTTAATCAGTAATTGTATGGTCCGTAAGCTGTTGATCCAGTGGTATAGTAAGGTCCTGTGTAAGACTGGGGAGCTGGCACAGTATAAGGTGCATAAGCGTACTGTTGTTTTTGTGGATACACTGAAAAAAATATCGAAAGTTGAGGTCAAAACATATACTGATGTGAAAGGTGAAATTTGAAACTGTTTATTGGAGAATAAAATAGTAACATCTGACTTCTGAAAATTTGGGATCTTATGAATCTCTCCATTTAAAGTCCTACCTAAAAAACTTATAACCCCAAGTTTTCAGAATTTAAATAATATTTTGCCACAAACAGCCAACAGGGCGTCAAGTTGGAATTGCCCTGTATGTCATGTGAAGTGAACCCATATAGGATTGCAAATTATAATACGATAACCATTTCCCAATCGAAGATCATCACTGAAACTGACTCATTTTTCTATACAAATAAATAAATAAATGTTCAACTCAAAAACAAAATTAAACGTAGTCAGGTATTAAAAATCAACTTGGTCAGATCTGGCCATGGATATTAAAATAACTGTCTGGGCTAGTAGCATGCACTCTTACTCTCGAGTTCATTTGACTAATGTTGCATGTGATAGAAAATTATCTAATGCAACGCAACGAGCAATCTGGACTGATCGACATTCATTTTATCATGAGATTCATGCACATTATTACTTCTCTCTGGTTTTGTTTACATCTTAACTTAAACCTACAGTAGAATCCGCTTATAATGGCAGCGAAGGGACGTGACAAACATGTCATACTAAGAGGACGTCATACAAAGCATAATCTTAGAAAATAAACAACTTTCTATTTTTGTTAGATACATATTTAGTTTAATAGAGAGAAAAACTACAAACTGTATGTATCTATTAATAAACAAAAGAAAAAGAAACATGATCTGACACAAAACAAACTTATTATAAACATAGAATCAAAATTGTAATACATCTGTATGTATATTAAATATTTTTTTATTTTTCACATAAGAAATCAATACTTTTTGTCTGCTTTTGTTTATTATTTAGATTGTAATAACAGTCTCTAACACTATTGTATAAAGAAGACATTACCCTGTTCAAATTATCATTTTCGCTATAGCTATAAACAAATCGTGATAAGTCTGCAGCTTTTAAAGCCTCTCCTGGGGTAGGTATTGATTCTTCGTGGACTTCCTCTTCATCACCACTTTCGTGTTGCTTATTAGCTGTAATATTATGTACGATATTTTCATATGTGGGTTTTTCGGATGTTAGGAGGGCGCTATCAACGTCAACATAATCGTCCCACATTCCCGGTGCTACTAACGAGTCTGAATTTAGGTTTTGTACCTACAAAGATAAAGGAATGTCATCTTCCTCATCAACCCCTGTGGGTTTGGCGACTAACTAAAAGAATAGGCCCAAGGTAACTCCTGCCTGTCTTGAAAGGCAACTAATTGGAATCAAACACTGGCGGGGGTCTTGTCCATGTGGGCCTGGAGGGAGGCGGATATCTCTGGGGATTGATGTACACCCGGATTTTGAGGCCTCCACTCTGGGCTTATAAATGGATGGTTGCCCGCGCTTGGTTGTTACTCGGGAGCGGGGTTCCGGATGGGTGCCGCCTTGGGTTGAGTGCTGGTGGGTGTCGTGTGTCTAGACGAGGGGGTTGACAACTCTGATGAGTGGTAAACACCCGGAGTTTGGAGCCCCCACTGTGTGCTTCGGAACGGACGGACAGCCTCGCTTGTGCGATGCTCGGGAGCAGGGCTTGATGGGATGTCGCCTTGAGTCTAGCACTGGTGGGTGTCGGGTCTAGACGAACCCGGAGGAGAGCTGAGATCTTTAGGGGTGGAATAAAACTAAGGGTTGAGGCCTCTTATGTGAGCTTCGAAATGGACAAACGACCTCACTTGGATGCTGCTCGGATGCAGGACTTCATGATACCGCACTGAGTCAAACACTGACGGATGTCTGGTCCAGACGAACTCGGAGAGAGGTTATCTCTCTTTGAGCTTTGAGACGGGCAAGCGACTTCGCTCAGATGGCAGTACATCTGTCAAACAAAGTTTCACCTCGCAGGTGTCGTCTCCTGTCAGAAACTCGATTTGTTGGGTGAAATTTAAGCTAACGCTGGCAGGTGTTGGATCTGGACGAACCCGGAGGTGGCTGGGGTCTTTAGGGGTGAATTACACCTGGAGACTTGGGCCTACTCTGTGAGCATCGATACAGGCTAACGACCCTGCCTGGATGCTGTTTGAGGGCGAGACTTTATGATACCGCCTCAAGTCAATGAAACACTGGCGGGGGTCTGGTGCAGGTGAGGCTGGGGGGAGGCAGACATCTCTGGGGAGTGATATGCACCCGGAGTTTGACGCCTCCACTGTGGCCTCAGAGACTGACGATTGGCCTCGCTTGGTTGTTACTCAGGAGCAGGGTTCCAGATGATACCGCCCTGGATTGAGCCCTGGCGTGTGTCGTGTGTCCAGACGTCCCGGGGGCTCTGATCTCTGATGAGTGGTGAACACCCGGAGTTCGGAGCCTGTGTGCTACGAAACGGACGGACGGCCACGCTGGGGTGATGCTCGGGAGCGGGACTCGATGGGATGTTGCCTTGAGAGTTAACACTGTTAGGTGTCAGGTTCGGAAGAGCCTGAGGGGAGCTGAGATCTCTAGGGGTGGATTACAACTGGAGATTAGACGCCTCGAGGCAAACACTGACGGATGTCGGGTCCAGACAAACTCGGAGACAGGTTATCTCTCTTTGAGCTTCGAAACAGGCAAGCAACTTTACTCAGATGGCAGTACACCTGCCAAACAAACTCTCACCCTCAAGAAAAGATCGACTCCCTCAGGGAGCTGGAATTGATGGGTGAAATCGAAATAATTAGACGTGAGCCACAATAGACCTAAGGTCGCGGTGGAGGGACTGAAATAGCCCACTCACAATAAAATCTAATCTAATATAATCCTCATCAAATACATTTTCTGCTATTTTTTGAACATGTAAACTGTCATGGTTTTCAATGAATCCTGCATGTTTGAAACAGTTGTGAGTGGTACTTTGTGGCATTTTATTCCAGGCATCATAAATCATAAGAATTGCATCTAGAACTGTTCTTTTGTAGAAGAGCTGTTGTGATTAGAATCAAGACCATTAATCATTTTAAGCACAAGATTCTTTCTGAAATTGCTTTTGAATGACCGTATTATTCCTTGATCCATTGGCTGCAAGACTGATGTTGTATTTGGTGGAAGGAAAGCAAGTGTTATAGACTTTATATCAGTAACTTTTGGATGTGCTGGGCAATTATCAACCAGCAATAAACTATTTTTCTTCTTCCTCACCAAATCATGATCCTAACCTCAGTCATTTTTCAAAAAGATCTCACATCATCCATGCTTTACGGTTGTTTGCATAATCGACTGGCAACGATTGAACACTGCTAAAACATCTTGGTTTTTGAGATTCTCCAATAATGAGCAATTTCTTTTTCTCTGTGCCGCTTAGATTTGCTGCTACCATGACGGTTAGTCTATCTTTTGACAACTTGCCTCCGCTACAATTCTCGCCTTTAAATTTTAAAGTTCTGTCCGGCATTAATTTGTAAAACAGACCAGTTTCATCTGTGTTGAAAATCTCATCATCAGAAAATTGTCTTCGTAGATTTGGCAACACAGTTGTCAACCAGTTTGTTGTGGAACTTTGATCAACAGACGAGGATTCACTGGCAATTTTCCCGCCACAATATTATGTCTAACTTTAAAATGACTTATACAGCTCGCAGAACAATTGAAGTTGAGGATACCAAAACGTGAGGCAGAAACATTTGCGTTTTCCTGTAACATAGGGCCGCTGATAGGTATTCCTTTGTTTCTCGTGATTTTAAACCACTGAATTAACACTTGATCAACATTTTCTTGTCGTGATTTTCTAAGCCTCTTCAGTTTCAAAACAATCATTGATATTGTCGAATGACCAACCCCAAATTCCTTTGTGAGAGATGAGTTTGATTCTCCATTTTCAAGTGTGCATATAATTACATCTTTCTCTTCAATGGTAAATGTTTTATGACATTGCAATGTCATTTTGTGCATAAACCACTAACAATGTGTAGCCTTAAACTGTCAATTCATCACTGAGAATCAAAACGAGCCGCACGCCACACACACACCAAACGTCGTAGGGGAGCCGGAAGAGTAGGGGAGGGTCACGAAAACGAGCAGGAATCATGTCGGTCACTATAACCGGACAGAATTTCTTATAAATAGGTCATAATAAGCGACATGTCACTATAAGCGAAGTCATTATATCCAAACTTTTGTTATAAAGAATTTTATATAAAAACCAAACTTCGCACTGCAATTACTTCATATTAAGTGGTTGGTAAATAGAGGCGAAGTCATAATAAACGGATTCCACTGTAGACTTTAAAAGAAATGGAGGTTCAATTAAATATTGTTAGAGCATTATTAATGAACATGATTAAATATAAAATGGCAAGCTTTGACAAATTATTACCAAAAATTAAACTAAAAAAACTAACGAAACTTTGCCTCAACCAGTGATGCAAAATTACGATAATTTTTATTTTTGGTAATTTTGGGATTTTAATTACCAAAATTTATTATCGTGGTAATGACTTTATGTCCTAAATTACTGCGGTAATTTACCATAATATATATTTTTAATTAACAACATCAAATTACCGTGATTTACCGTAAACTGCAGGTAAACAAATAGCCTGTTTCGTTTGTAAATAAGTGCAAATTGAATATGTCTGTCTTTTAAAAATTTTAATCTGAAAAAGACAGAAAGACACTCAGCGAGCAGCTTTTTTTGGAATAAAATCTACTGTTTTACAAATTAACAAATTATTTTTGTAATGGTTTTTCAATCAATGCATAATATTGACTTGGGAATGAAATTAAGGTACGACGGCGGGTCAATAAGTCCATGACTTTGAATTTCTCGCCTCTTCACAGGAAGGGCAACACTACTCCTGTCAACAAGTATCTGTCAGCTGACTCCTGTTAAATTTTAAACAAGCTGCCTCATTTAGTTTGTCTTAGATAGCCATTGAAAGCAGACAACCTCTTGAGTTATAACGAAAATGGAAAAAAGTGAATTTCATGTGCTCATCAAACATTATTTTTTGCGGAAAAAAACATCACTCAAACCAAGCTAAGCTTGATAAATACTATGGGGACTCTGCGCCATCAATTTCCATGGCAAAAAAGTGGTTTACTGAATTTCGTTGCGGCCGTAAAAGCACAAATGACGCCGAACGTTCTGGATGCCCAGTTGAGGTCGCTACTTCCGAAACAATTGAAAAATACACGATATGGTGTTGGTCAATCGGAGATTGAAAGTGCAGGAGATTGTGGAAGCCATGGGCATATCATATGGCTCAGTGATTTCGATTTTGCATGATCTCACTTGGGTATGAGAAAGCTATTCGCAAGATGAGTGACACGTTGACTCACAATCGACCGCAAACGCAATCGTGTAACAAGTTCGAAGGAGTGTTCAGCGTTGTTCAACCGCAAGAGGGACGAGTTTTTGCGCCGTTTCCTAATCGTGGACGGAACATGTATTCACCACAACATACCAGAGACCAAGCAGCAGTCAAAACCGTGGGTTTCTCCGTGCGAATCGGCGCCGAAGAAGGCCAAGGTGAGTTTGTCAGCCAATAAGGTCATAGCAACCGTTTTTTGGGATGCATGCAGTATAATCCACATTGATTACCTTCAAAAGGAAAAAACAATCAATGGCGAATATTATACCCACCTATTGGACTGATTCAATGACGATTTGAAGAAAAAACTACCGCATTTGGCCAACAAAAAAGTTCTTTACCACCAAGACAATGCAAGGGTGCACACATGTGTAGTCTCCATGGCGAAATTGGGTTACGCATTGCTCCCTCATCCGCCCTATTCTCCGGATTTAGCCCCGAGTGACTATTTATTGTTTACAAACTTAAAGAAATTGCCTGATGGAAAGAGATTTGACTCCAATGATAAAATCATCTCACAAACAAAAACCTATTTTGGGGACCTCGATAAATCTTATTTTTTGGAAGGGATAAGAAAATTGGAGAAACGTTGGACGAAGTGTATAGAGCTCAAAGGAGACTATGTTGAGAAATAAAATGATTTTTTGTCAAAAAACCCGTTTCATTAAAAAAGTCACGGACTTATTGAGCCGCCCTCGTATGTAAGTACCAGTATCGAGCATAGAATTGTTTCATTTGCTTGTGTTATTGTTTGTGAATAAAAAATAAAAGTAACCGTTTTCTCTTCGATATTATTTTACGTAACCACTAACCTGTTATTAAAACATCGACTGTGACGACTGCCGAAACGTGTTTACTTAGAGCGCAAATATCATGCTCTTAACAATGTTAATCCCCGACAATTGCCTAATAATCTCCGGCGGCCGGCAATAATTCACCGCACCGCATTTCACTGATGAACATCGCTTTAGAGAAATATGGTAAATAAATAAAAAAACTCGGAAATAACGCAAATGTTTTAGCACAAAAATCGGTAATTTATCTTGTAAATTACAAGAATGCGGTAATTTATTTCTAGTATTAATTTACGGTAAATTTCTACAGTAATTTACCAGTTCACATCTCTGAGCTTAACAAATGATCTTGTAAATGCAAAATGGCAGTTTTCTTGGTAAAAATAATTTCAAACCTCAAAGTTTTCTGTAAATAAAAAAGTAATGTTTGGTTTTTTTAGAAGCAAATTGAAAAAAATGTTTTTCTGTAAAGAAAAACAACAAAACCACAGAGGTGCAGATGAATCATCTCTGATCTAGTGAAGTAAAAGAACTAAAAAGTAGTCTACATCTTGAAAATTTTATTTTACATCATACCTTTTTTAATGGTGTAACTAGTGAAACCATTTTCGAGATGTCTACCATTCTTTTAGGTAATTTGTAAAAAAAAAAGATGAATAAGGCAGAAAATTAAATAAAATATCAGCTTTATAATATGTGTCTTCAAAATCACTTAATTACGTAACAACTAGTAATTACACATTTCTTAAACTTAATTGAAGAAGATAAAAGCAAAATGTTAACTCCAAAAACAAATACAAAGGTATTATTCGATTACAAAAAGCTGATCGCCTAAATATATACTAAGCTTTATTAGAGTAGGCTACATAGGGCAACTATGAACAGAAATAATAGCAAAAGCGACATCTACAAGTTTGCCTATCAAAATAGTGACCAAAAATTTGTTTATAGCAAAAGTTACCCATAAATATAAATTATCCTCAAATAACACAGTCTTATATTTTGAAACATGTGTTAGCTCATTAACAAACAACACATACAAGACTAGACCAGAAACTGAGCCCTGTGGAACTCCTCGCATTGATGTTAATTATTCTCAGTACATCATTTCACCCTGCTGTTTCTTACAAAAACATATTGCTTCTTATTAGTAACATAAAACTGTATCCAGGCGAGAGCAGGCCTCCATATTCCATAGATGTAATGTTTATCATATAGAGGTCATAGTTGATACTGTCGAATGCTTTTCACAGGTCCATAAATTTACCACAAACCAATTCACCCTCGGAAAAAGCCCAAAGTATGATGCACATCACATGATATTCTTTAATTGGTTATATTCTCTCAAACATCTTTGCTATGTTCGAAGAGATAATTAGGAATCTATAATTATCAAGACTCGATGCATTTTCGCAACAATTAGAACCGTAGACCGGTTTCGCTCTTATAAGAGCTCTTCAGTATGGCATACTAATTGTAGCAAAAATGCACCAAAAATAATACGGCTATCGTATAGCCAGTCTCAAAATACTCAGTAAGTGGTGGACGTGCCGCCACCTAGTTGCGGAACCAAGTAGTATGCTGTCACGCCAGCTCCAAATAACACAAAGTGTTAAAAAAATAGAGACTGGATACAGCTAACTAACAATTTAGAAAATTGTCAGCCCTGGCCCATTTCTACCCCAATATAGGGACAAAGTATGTAAGACTCGATGCATTTTCGCAACAATTAGAACCATAGACCGGTTTCGCTCTCACTTACTGAGTATTTTGAGACTGGCTATACGATAGCCGTATTATTTTTGGTGCATTTTTGCTACAATTAGTATGCCGTACTGAAGAGCTCTAATGAGAGCGAAACCAGTCTACGGTTCTAATTGTTGCGAAAATGCATCGAGTCTTACATACTTTGTCCCTATATTGGGGTAGAAATGGGCCAGGGCTGACAATTTTCTAAATTGTTAGTTAGCTGTATCCAGTCTCTATTTTTTTAACACTTTGTGTTGGCTGGCGTGACAGCATACTACTTGGTTCCGCAACTAGGTGGCGGCACGTCCACCACTTACTGAGTATCTATAATTATCAATTACTGCCTTGTCACAAGTTTTATATATCGTAATTCATTAACAAATAGCACATACAAGACTGTACCGGGAACTGAGCCTTGTGGAACACATCACAGAATCAAAGGTTTTACTTAAGTCAAGAAATGTTATTTCTACTTTATCTTGTTTTTCACAACAATCTAGTATGTCTGCCACTACCTCTGAAAGTGCAGAGATAGTTGTCTTGGATTTTCTATACCCCAGCTAATTTTCATTTAACACTTCCTTTTTTCGCAGAACTTCTCCAGTCTCTGTTTTAGAAGGCTTTCAAAGATTTTTGAAAACAGAGACAAGATGGAAATTGGTCTATAATTGCTGCACAGAACATTATTGCCTTTTTCAGTGGTTTTATAATTATCTGAATGATGTTTTTAATTAATCTTGTTGTAAAGCCATTTAGTAGTACTAGCAGTGGTGGGGAGGCCATCGCCAAGCAAGTAGGCCACCATGGGCCCTTTTTGCCAACCCCAGCAACCATGCTCTACTCTTCCTCAGTTCCGTCGCCAAACCTCCTCAACCTCGAAATGAAGGCCGTGACAGTCTTCAGTTGGACGGTACTTACCTGATTCTTCTGCAGACTCCTCGAACCAAACAATTCTGCTCGTAGACTCCCAAAAGCCTCGCATTCACACAGGTAGTGGTAACACGCTTCTTCATCCTCGCCTCACTCCTGGCAAATGGGATATCTCCCTACGTCTATCAATGTGAGGTGTCTTTTAAGGGCACAGTGGCCTGTCAGCACCCCAAGAATACGGCGAAGCGTAGGTCGACCCCTACCGAGTAGCCAGACAGCTTTATCTCTGTCCGGCCCCTCCACGAAGTCCCTTGCCTGCCTACAGCCACCAACCGACCCCCCAGTGCCTCTCCATGGCTTCCTCAGTCCACCTGTCTAAGGCGACAGAGACTATCTTCCTACTTATGCATATCGCAGGCTCCAGGCCACAGAACGGCAGCTGGGAACTAAGCCTTGCGAGATTATTCGCTACCTCATTCCCCGCTACGCCACAGTGTCCCGGAACGCACACCAGTTGCACCTCATTTGTCCTGGCTAGTCCTTTGAGGGCGTCAGCGCACTCCTCTACCAGTGTTGACCTTATTCTGGCCGTGCAACTGCCCACAGCACTGCCTGGCTATCCGAGCATATATACACATTTCTCAGGGCTCCTCCTCACATCCTGTCTATTGGCCACAGACAGGATATCGTACACCTCTCTTTCGAATGCCGTGGTATATGCGCCGAGAGCATAACTCTCGCGCACTCCCAGGCCCTCGATGTATATTCCTGCCCCGGAGGATTGTTGATCCTCCAGCCGCGATCCGTCGGTAAAACAGACCAGGCTTGCGGGCTGGAATGGAACCTCATTTTCCCTCCACTGATCTCTACTGGGGATCCTGAGGGTATATGGTCTAGTCAACCTAATATCGTCCTCGGCATTCTATACCTTGATGGCGGAAATCGGAATTTCCTTTTTCACCTCCTTGGCGACTCTTGCATGCCCTATTACTGCTCCCTCTCCGCACCAGTTTCCAGAGTCTCGCATTCTATGATGCGACGTCATACCCTCCCTTCTGATACAGATGGGAAGCGGTGGCAGCATCAACAAGACCTCTAGCGCAACTGAGGGTGTTGTCCTCATGGCGCCTGTGATACCCAGGATTGCCAGCGTTTGGAGTTTGGCCAGCTTCCTACTGGTAGTTTGGTTCACACCGCACCACCAGACCAACGCCCCATAGAGGATTCTCGGCCTGATGATCGCAGTGTAGATCCAGTGAAGGACCCGAAGATAAACTCCCCAGGTCCTCCCGATCACTCGACGCAGCTGCCAGAGGGTCGCTACTCCCTTCCTCACTACTCGTTCTATTTGCGACCCCCTAGTTAGTTTGGAGTCCAGGATCACCCCCACATATTTGAGCTCCCACACTAAAGCTAAAGGTTTTCCAAACATCACGGGCGCCCTGAACCCCTCCATTTATATCTTTGGAATCCCCGGTTTTCAGCCCCATGGCGGTCTGCAACACATCATCCTCTACCACTTATAATATTATAAAATTCATGTTGCATCTCCTGAATATCTTAAGCTTTTCCAGGCATAACTATATCTGGGCGTTAATTTGGCTATGCTCCTCGAAACATTCACAACAATTTTTGATACTGCTGATGTAAGTATGCCCGTGCAGTCAGCAACAGAAGAGGAATGTCCTGATGACGCGAAGAATCTCAGTGCCATCAAAAGTTGGTTCATAGGTGAATGTCATTCTTGAAATATCCTGTTCATAATTTTAAAACAAATTCATCCTCTACCACTTATAATATTATAAAATTCATGTTGCATCTCCTGAATACCTGAAGCTTTTCCAGGCATAACTATATTTGGGCGTTAATTTGGCTATGCTCCTCGAAACATTCACAACAATTTTTGATACTGCTGATGTAAGTATGCCCGTGCAGTCAGCAACAGAAGAGGAATGTCCTGATGACGCGAAGAATCTCAGTGCCATCAAAAGTTGGTTCATAGGTGAATGTCATTCTTGAAATATCCTGTTCATAATTTTAAAACAAATTCATCCTCTACCACTTATAATATTATAAAATTCATGTTGCATCTCCTGAATACCTGAAGCTTTTCCAGGCATAACTATATTTGGGCGTTAATTTGGCTATGCTCCTCGAAACATTCACAACAATTCTTGATACTGCTGATGTAAGTATGCCCGTGCAGTCAGCAACAGAAGAGGAATGTCCTGATGATGCGAAGAATCTCAGTGCCATCAAAAGTTGGTTCATAGGTGAATGTCATTCTTGAAATATCCCGTTCATAATTTTTAATCAAATGGAATGTAAACATAGGGTCACTTAGGAGTAATTCTTACCCCAACATATGCAATTTTGCCATGGAGGCTACACATATGTGCACCCTTGTATTGTCTTGGTGGAAAAAACTTTTTTTTTTGGCCAAATGCGGTCGTTTTTTGGTCAAATCGTCATTGAATCGGTCCAATAAGTTGGTATAATATTCGCCATTTATTGTTCTTCCCTTTTGAAGGTAATCAATGTGGATTATACCGCGTGCATCCCAAAAAACGGTCGCCATGACTTTATTGGCTGACAAACCCACCTTGGCCTTCTTCGGCACCGATTCGCACAGAGAAACCCACTGTTTCGACTGCTGCTTGGTCTCTGGTATGTTGTGGTGAATACATGTTTCGTCCACGGTTACGAAACGGCGCAAAAACTCGTGCCTATTGCGGTTGAACAACGCCAAACACTTCTTCGACATTGTCACACAATTGCGTTTGTGGTCGATTGTGAGCAAACGCGGCAACTATCTTGCGGATAGCTTTCTCATACCCAAGTTATCATGCCTATGGCCTCCACAATCTCCCGTACTTTCAATCTCGATCGGCCAACACCATATCATGAATTTTTTCAATTGTTTCGGGTGTAGCAACCTCCACTGGGCGTCCAGAACGTTCGGCGTCATTTGCGCTTGTACGGCCGCAACGATTTTCAGTAAACCACTTTTTTACCATGGAAATTAATGGTGCAAAGTCCCCATGGTATTTATCAAGCTTGGTTTGAGTGATGGTTATTTTCGCAAAAAATAATGTTTGATGAGCACACTATCTAAGACAAACTAAATGACGCAGCTTGTTCAAAATTTGACAGGAGTCAACTGGCAGGAGCAGTGTTGCCCTTCCTGTGAAGAGGCGAGAAATTCAAAAATCACGGACTTATTGACCGGCCCTTGTATATTTTAGGATAATTATACATTGTATCATACAAATATTCGTATCTTGCTTGTGCTTGCATATGATACAATTTTCTCTACTAGCCAATCCTAATTTATAGCTGCCAAATATTGCTTTTGAACTGTCACTTTTGAAATTTCGACCATGTTATGCTTTCTATTCAGTTGCTTCTACCACCACATCCTGCAAACTATTTCTGTTACTCTTCATACGATTCTTTAATTGACTATAAATTATTCTCTCAAAGATTTTTGCTATGTTCGAAGAGACCATTAAGAATTATAATTATCAATTACTGTCTTGTTACAAGTCTTATGTATCAAGTTCCCAACAGATACCTTCAGTTTCTCTGGTAAGAGGCGAGGGAAGGCTTGATGAGGAAGCACAGGTATTTCAAAAGTTTTTAGTTTACATGTGAATTATTGAAAAAACTTTGCGGAAAAAAAGTTTATTAGGTTAATATAGTTACTCACTTTGTTGATTTAGATGAAGGTCTTGTGATTTTTTCAATAATATATTTTGAAACTAAAATAAACCTTTTCTCATTTACAATAAATTAATACATCTGTAAGCTACACATAATTACCAGAAACAGAATTTTTTTATACCCAATGAAATCGGTAAACTTGCATCTGTCGCTTAAGACTATACTAAACGAAATACTGTTTGCACTGCACAGTTTTTATATTTTGATAAGCATTATTATCTAGATATATTAATTTTTTAGTTACTGTTATCAGAAATAGTTAAGCTAAAGAATCACAAAAACATGCTTATTAAAAAACACTAGGTATATGAGAGACAGGGGAATTACACAAAAAGTTATAAACATTTAGAGTTGTCTAAATCAGTTTCATTCAACAGAAATACGCTGTAAGCTCGATTGTAAGCAAAAGATTTAAGAAAGAATGATACATTTAATGAAAAGATTCATTTATGATCTGATTTTTTATATTGTTATTACTGTTATTATCACTTTTGACAGATGACATATTATTATGTTTTTCTGAAAAAGAAGAAAACTTTACTGGTCTATTTTTTAAAATATAATATAATTAGAAGAATCATTAAATCAACATTTTACAAAAAGCTTTGATAGCTTATGTAACTATACAAAATGGGAATTTGAAACATATAGCTAGTTATATATTATGTTTGTGGTGCTGTCCCACATACCCCCTTTTCCCCTCTTACACTACATTCCGAAACGAGCAATTTACCACATAGAAGATCCATCCAGTGATGTTAACCCTGACGGTCCTTTTTTCGGTAGAAAGTACCCATTTTTTCGGTAGATGGCGCACAAAATCGGTAGATTTTTACGCAATTGCAAAGCTTTGTAGATTCCTTTAAAAATAGTATATACGGGTTTTCTGTATGCTACTTTATTAGTAATCAAATTATTGCTAATTTCTAAATTAGGTAGATACTCGCTTTCGTGAAAGATGCATATTTGAACATGCATCTTCTTTGCAAGCTATATTTAAACAGGTGTGCGTACCCTATTCAATGAATAATTCAATTAAACACAAATCTGGACACAATTTATTTAATTAATGAACAATGTGAAATAAATAACTTCTCCAACAAGCCAAATTGCTATTGACTGATATATATATATATATATATATATATATATATATATATATATATATATATATATATATATATATATATATATATATATATATATATATATATATATATAGTATACGTGACCGCTTTCTATTGCACACCTACGTAGATAGGTAATATACATTATATATTTCTGAAGTTTAGGATCAATATTATGCAGCCAATATCAATCAGTTTTGTTAATATATCCTGCGATAGAGGACAACCTGAAAATCTAAAATTTGTAATTGAGAAAGCAAGACCCTGTTAACTATAAGTCAAATCCATCTATAAATGGTTGAAAAGAGAGGTCACTGCAAACTGTAACGAGTTTCATTATAAAGCTAAGACAGCTAACCACCGCTTGTTTTTCGGTAGAATTTGTGTCGAATCGGTAGATCGGTAGACTTTATTGAAAATTGGTAGATCTACCGAAAAATCGGTAGGGTTAACATCACTGGATCCATCTATCACTGTAAAACTCACTTCCTGAAATGACCAAAGAAAGATTGGAGACTCTTGCCTCTTCTATCAATACTATTATCGATACTACTCCTACAAAACTGCTTCATTATATCCTCCATTCGTGATCTTTAATCAGCCCCAAAGCACAAGCCTTTAGTGTCAAATTATCGATTTGTCAAACAGTTTGATATGAATCGTAATTTTTCAATAGAGCATCAAAAATAAACACTGCAGCTATCTAAAAACTTGTTAAGTACCCATTTTGTGCCACAGTAATCAAGTTCATGATGTCTTCCAGGCACATAGGCTTTGACTTTCATAACTTTTTTCATAAAAAAACTTAATGGAAAACATTAGTATTCTAAACTAATTTTCAAAACTGAAATGAGAATTGAAGTAACGTAATCACGAACCAAAGTAATTTCCTTTACAACCCCCAATTTTTAAACGCTATCAAGTATTGCTAATAAGAGAAACATACCCTTAGATTTAGATTTAATTTAGGATTCATCGAATTGTCAACCAGATGAGACACGTGCTCACTATGATGAGTAGCAACCTACCTCACCAGACTTACTGAAGCATCTCTTTGTCGTGTCACATCAAATGTGACAAAAAATTTCTCAATGAAGTTTATAACGTGTGATCGTTGCTACAACCCAACATTATTTTAAAGTATACAGGGTGTACAAAAAAAGAATAATACCAAAAATTATGTTTTTCTTAAATGGAATACTATAGTTTTTTATGTGGTAGATAAAGCTTCTGTAGGTTCTATATTCAACTAAAAAATTGGAAGATTGTCAAATGCAGTGTTGCCGTGTTATTAATTTTTCTCAAAAAATGTAGTCAAAAACATACTTTCTTCAGACTGATATATCTCTACCACTGTTCATTAGTTACCCTCAAAAATTTACGTGCAATCTAATATGGGCCTAGTTCATCCTGAACTATCTTTAGATTTGGATTCGTTGATACAGGGTGTTCAAAATTTCTCTTCAAACATCCCTACATTCGCCTTCATTTTAATTGAGTTTCTTAAATACAACACCCTGTATATTATTTTGTCGTTAGAACGTTTAAAGTGTGCTCGTTCAGAAAATATTAGGTTTGCCGTATCTATCTCAACCTGCTTCTGAGATATTAAACTTGTTCCAAAAATTTACACAGAAAATGAGAAAAATCACAGGCGGCACGGCACAAGGAATCGAAGCAATTGCTACTCGTTGACATGACAATGTTCCTAATTATTTGTATAATCTTGTAACATTTGGCGACGTCTTGTGCACATTCTCTTTTTTATTAAGGAGTATTTTGTAATAAAAATGAAGTACACGTTAGAAGAATTAAATGCAATGATTTATATCCTTGGAGAATGCTTAAAGAATTGTCTTCTAGCATCCAGAGTGTACGCTGAGAGATTTCCTGAAAGAAGGCATCCAGATGCAAGATCATTTCAAAGACTAAAGAATAGATTTGACCGGACGGGGACAGCTAAGTACGAGAAGCATGAACGAATGAAGCCAGTGCTAAACGGAGAGAATGAATTTAATGTTGTCGCATCTGTTGTTGAAGACCAACATAGAAGTACAGCAGAGATAAGTGATATATTGATCTTAGGTCAAACTTCTGTGAAAAGAATGTTAAGTAAGAATCGGTTCCATCCATATGCAACTCACTCAAATACTTAATAGGCAAGACTTCGAAAAAAGGATACATTTCTGTAATTGGGGTCTTGCTCGAATTGGAGAAGAGGAACGATTTTGGAATAATGTATTGTTCACCGATGAGGTGACATTCCAAAACAGTGGTCTTGTAAACAGGCATAATGTACACTTCTACGCTGATGCCAATCCACATTTTGTGAGAACTGTTGACCAGCAACATAGGTGGAGTGTAAAATATGGGGAGGAATAATTGGAGACCACATAATAGGGCCGCATTTTTTTGATGGACACCTCAATGGAAATATTTTTCAAAATTTTTTAGACGAAGATCTTGATAATCTGCTGGAAAATATATCATTACATCTGTTAAGAAGGATGTGGTTCCAGTTAGATGGGGCGCCTGCACATTTCAGCATTGGAGTCCGAAATACGCTGGATGCAAAATTTCCAGGCCGTTGGATCGGAAGAGGAGGACCTATTCCGTGGCCTCCAAGGTCACCAGATCTAACGAAACTGGATTTTTTCTTATGGGGATACATTAAAGATCTGGTCTACAAAACACCCCCCACAACGGCAGCAAACATGCGGAAAAGAATAAGAGAAGGATTTGATTCTGTTACTCCCTTGATGTTACGAAATGTAAATAAATCTTCAACAGGCAGGTTCAATATGTGCCTACAACAAAATGGTAGAGTGTTTGAACATTTAATGAAGTAGTTATTGTGTTTTTGTTAATTACCTAAATTATGTTACGTTTAATAATCTTTTATTCTAAATGATTTTATCATCATTTCAATAAATATTATATAAATTTGCGATACAAAAATAAATAACATTATTATGTCAACGAGTAGCAACTGCTTCAATTCCTTGTGCCGTGCGGCCTGTGATTTTTCTTGTTCTGTGTACATTTTTGGAAAAAGCTTAATATCTCAAAAGTAGGTTGAGATAGATACGACAAACTTGGTATTTTCAGAATGAGCACACTTTAAGCTTTTTAACGGCAAAATAATATACAGTGTGTTGCATTTAAGAAATTCAATTAAAACGAAGGTGAATGTAGGGATGTTTCAAGAGAAATTTTGAACACACTGTATAAACGAATCCAAATGTAAAGACAGTTCAGGATGGTCACTAACGAACAATGGCACAGATATAACAGTTTGAAGAAAGTATGTTTTCGACAAAATTTTTAAAGAAAAATTAATAACACGGCAACACTGCATTTGACAATCTTACAAATTTTTAGTTGAATATAGAACCTACAGGGGCTTTATTTACCACATAAAAAACTATAGTATTCCATTTAAGAAAAACATAATTTTTAGTATTACTCTTTTTTTGTACATCCTGTATACTTAAAAATAATTTTGAGTTGTAGCAAAGATCACACGTTATAAGTTTCATTGAGAATTTTTTTTTCAAGTACAACGGTTTAGTAACTATGGACTGACGTGCGCTTATTGGACAACCCTGTATATATATATATATATATATATATATATATATATATATATATATATATATATATATATATATATATATATATATATATATATACACAATACATAATTTTAGTTTTGGATAATACAGAATTTTAAAGAATTCTAAAGTTCTCTTTTGTATAGCATTGAAAGCTTGACTGAACGAATAAAAACTCAATAATTTAATAGACCAATAAAACTTCGATTAAAATAGATATGTATATTATCTACAGTGTTGCTGTGCTGCTTTTAACAAAATATAGTGTGTTATAAAACACCTCACATCATAGTGAATGGAGTATTTAAAATCATATTTCTTACATCATACAATAGAATACACTTTTTATTGACAGTTTAGTTTAAATGTCAGACCCGTACACTGCTTCAAAATAAATTAGATATCAGTAGGCTCTGAAATTTGAACGAGTCAAGAGTTTTGTCACTAGTTACTAAATTATGGTATCTTGTATTTGTGAACCAGCCATAGAAAAAGTGAGGTTATTAAACCTCACTTTATCTATAACCATTGTTTATGGAAAGGCCAAAATTTATTTGAATAATCTGACACAGGAGACATATCCGGAATTATACATTTGGCAAATTAAAAGGTCAAAAATCACTAAATTGCCAACTTAAATTTAATTTTCCATGGCCTACTGAGAACTTGTTTATATTGAAATGAAGTAGAAAAAAAATTGAAATGCCAATTGAATCGTTTATTTCAGAAACCACCTAAGCGACAAAAATTCCAAAAATGTTTTGTTGGTACTGTTCACTTCGGAGGTGAATACATCGTTTAGCGCAGAAATAACCTTTGTTCCATATTACCGATGCTATTTGGCAGCCTTGAAAAGAATCCGTTTATTTCAGACAAAACCCAAGCGCCGTCGCATAGGTTCTTTCTGCGGTAGATTTCACTCGCGACGGTTGGCGGCCTTGACGACACCTGTCACGTGTTCCGTGGCTCGCTGTTTTGTTTGTAGTTTGTATCGAAGGTTACCGACATCCAAACACTGAGTGGATAATATTATTTTTCGTGCGTTTTCGGTGAAAAATAAGGTGTTATTTTGTGGTTTATCATACATTATTATAGTTCTTAAGCCATGTCTGATAGTTCGGATGATGAATCTAATCCTAAGCGTAGGCGTGGAGTTGTGCAGGAAGAAAAATACCAACGGAACATTATTCGGAATGCTAGGCTCAAAGGATTGCAGTACGTCTCGTACAAAGGAAAAGAAGTTCCCAGCAAAGCCCCGCTGAATGATGTAAACTGTAAGTGCCATTTGAAATGTTATTTGAAACTTACGGATGAAATAATACGAGAACAATGGGAAACATTTTACTCTTTGGAAAGTAAAAACACCCAAGACACGTACCTCCAAGCTTTAATGGAAGTTATGCCTGTGAAACGTAGACACAAAAACCGCAGCCCTAATGAAAATAATGAGCAAGCTCAAGAAAACCCTGACGTGCCTACTGGTGACTTGGCAAACCGAAAATCCCATTCATACAAGTATAACTTGAAAGCAAATGGTGTTCTTACTCAAGTTTGTAGAGGTGTTTTCTTGAAAGTGTTTCAAATTTCTGACAATAGAGCCAAAAGAATAAATAAATGTTCTGTCCTTCACAAAAGCCCTTTAGATATGAGGGGAAAATCTAGAAGTGGAAACGCACTTCCAGGTAACGTTTGTGTGAGAATACAGCAGCACATTGAGAAATTTGATGTCAAGGAAACCCATTATGGGGGAAAACCTAAAAAATATCTTGACGCTAGGCTTGATGTCGCTAAAATGCATGCAATGTTTATTTTAGACAACCTTGATCTAAAAAATAAAGTAAAGTATAGTTTCTACAACAAATACTACAAAGAGCACTTTGCCGACTGTTTTGGAAGGCCACAAGTTGATGTGTGTTCAACTTGCGAAAGACTGTCGGCCAAACTGAAAGACAAGGGTTTAAGTGACAATGCTAAAAGAAATGTAGCTGCTGAAAAAATGGTACTCAAGGCGAGCAAAGAAGTTTTACAAAGCTATGGATGAGGCAAGCAAAAACAAAGATGACGACACGATCACACTAGCCTTCGACTATATGCAAAACTTACCCTTGCCACACATACCTGTACAGGAGGTTTTTTATATGATGCAGCTCTGGGTAAATGTGTTTTTGTTACACGATTTGAAAACTAATGCTTCCAAACTGTATGTCTATCATGAGGGCAAAGCAAACAAAGGCCGAGACGAAGTATGTTCAATGCTACTGAACTATTTCAATGACATTCCAGTTAATGTGAAGCATCTCATACTGTTTTGTAATGGCCCATCAGGCCAAAATAAGAATCATGCAGTCGTGCGTTTTTTACTAAACCTCTGTGACTCAGGACGGTTTGAAACAATAACTCACAACTTCCCTGTATGTGGCCACTCATTTTCCCCATGTGACAGTGATTTTGGAAGCATAAAGCGTCTCTTGAGAAAGACGGACAGGATTTATACTCCTGATGAATATGCAGAGCTCATGCTAAAAGCTAGTAAGTGTGGCCGATTTACTGTATATCACCTCACATCAGACGATGTTCTCAGTTTCAAGAAGTGGTGGCCCAAATCATATAAGAAAATGACAAATTCGGACGAAACTTCAGGCAGGAACGTACCCAAAGAAAATAAGCAGCCATTCAAAGTGTCCAAGTACAAGCAGTTTCTCTACAACAAGGATACTCCGGAAAAATTGGTCGCAAGCGAATACATTGAAAGGATAACAACATCTACCTTCACATTGCTAAAAACTGCCAACCCTCCGGAACTACCAACAGAGAAAGCTTATCCTTTGGGGAAGGTATGTTTACTTTTATTTTACCAAGGTCATTTCAAACGTTTATATTTTTACTTTAAGCTAAACATTTTTGTAGGACATACCTAACAAATTTTAAAATTTATCAGGTTTTGCACAGTGAGATTTTTGTTTTTAGGTCCCAATCAACCAAAAAAAGATTGCTGATGTTAAAAAGTTGATGGAGTACACTGTTGGATATGAAGCCTTCTACGACACCATCATCCAATGGCCAACAACTGACCACGAGTTGCCAGAAGACATGCCAGAAGCTGAATAGACCAGATCTTTTGTATAATATAGACATACTGTAGCGTGTAGTCTACTTGTACGAATATTTTCCGTTTAATGTCTAATAAAAACACTCTTGTTTATACTTAAGTGTGTCTGTTACTCTTACCTTTGATACCAAAACAGGTAAAAATTAATCGTTTGACTTAATTTCAATATTATTATTTTTTAAATCACTTTGGATTACACTAATTTATTGCAAAAACCACCTAAGTGAAAAATTTTCAAAAATTTATAACTCAAAAACTTGAAGGAAAAAAAATTAACAAAATAGATTATTTCAATAGCATGTTCTTGATTTCGTAAAAAAATATTTGAAGGAGACTAGACCTATACTTAAGCTGCAAAACAGTTTTTTTTAGTTTTCCGAAAGTTGAAAAAAGCGCACTTAGGTGGTTTCTGAAATAAACGATTCAATTGACAAGTGCTAGATTTTATTAGTAATTTATTGAAACAAAGTGCTGAATGTCTTACTGTGATAAAACTCACAGTAATTAGTTAGTTTTAGGAAATTATCTTCGCTGCGGAACAAAAAATGTTTATGTTAGAAAGCAATTTCAGCAATGATTTCCACAAGTCATAATAATCGTCAATTTTGAGATCTTGAAAAAAAGCTGATAAATATTTTGTTATACTTTTACTGACGAATTTTGCATTTTTACATGGAGAACCACAGTCATACAAGAATTTTTAAAACATCTGTTAAATATAATAAGTTATTGCTGAAGTTTCTCTTCATCATTCAACCATAATATTTGTACAAGAGTCTTCATCACTTGCTTTGTTTTATTATTAATTTGCTTATTGTGTCAATATTATTTGGTCTAATAATATAAATAAATTAAAGCCTAGTTATTTACTGGCTCACTAATAGATTAACATTAAAACACATGTTGCAACACTGCACGGTAATATAGTAGAGCCCATCACCACATTAAAAAGACGGGGAAAGACAGAGAGAAAGTAGTGAAGCATGTTACCAGGCATTAAGTACTGCATGTTGACAGCCTCTTCCCGTTCCCTTTCAGCTCGCAGACACATGGCTGCTCCGCTGAACAAGATGGCCGCTACCAGACACCAGCCTACCCCGACCCACGCTATCATGTAACTCCAGTCATAGTTGACACGGGTGTTGAGACGCAGCACCTGCGACATAACATACTATATGTAACTGATTAGAGCTATTACGAACCTGGCATTATATATTGGACGTTGTTCAACTGCTCCTTCTCCTTTTCTGTGCACAGGCAGCAAGAACCGAAGAAAAATAGGAAAGATGCTGCTAAGGAAGTGAATACGCCAAGCCAACCCAAGACGAAGCTCCAGTCATACATTATCTCGGTGTTCTCCTGGAGAATCTATGGTGATAGGAATGGTAAAATAAAGTTGCATGTAACAAAAAGTTAATGTGATTTAATAAGTGTCATGTAATGCAATCAACTGGAACGTAATGCAGTCTAATGTAATATAATATAACAAAATGTAATTAACTGTACTATGTACTAAAACTAAAAATTAGAAGTGTCAAGTTTATCACTGGAAAAACTCCTCCAATCTGTAGTAAGCCCTTTTTGTCAAAAAAAACCTTAATTTTTTGTTTAGTCTGTTTTAGATGCTTATCCCTAACTTCATTCAGGATGGTTATATATTTTTAATAAGCTATACTGCATATTACGTTTTATTTTACTTGTCTTTGCTATTGGCGGAACTAAGTCATTTATTGTTTTTTAACGTGAGTTTGTACAGATGTAAATGTTCTCCAACAAAACATATAGATTCAAGTATCTATAGGGAATATAAGGTAAGTATGTTATTACATTTAAAGTGCGTCTTACAAGATCCTGTTTGTTTCAGTCTAAGAATTCCCCAAAGAGCTCTTTTTTTAATGAGTAACATTCTCTCCAATTCGACTCTCTGGCAGCTGCGTCGAGTGATAGGGAGGACCTGGGGAGTTAATCTTTGGATCCTTCACTGGATCTACACTGCGATCGTCAGGCCGAGAATCCTCTATGGGGCGTTGGTCTGCTGGTGCGGTGTGAACCAAACTACCAACAGGAAGCTGGCCAAACTCCAAACGCTGGCAATCCTGGGTATCACAAGCGCTATGAGGACGACACCCTCAGCCGCGCTAGAGGTCCTGTTGATGCTGCCACCGCTTCCCATCTGTGTCAGAAGGGAGGCGATGGCGTCGCATCTCAGAATGCGAGACGCAGGAAACTGGTGCGGAGAGGGAGCAATAATAGGGCATGCAAGAGTCGCCAAAGAGGTGGAAAAGGAAATTCCGATTTCCGACATAAAGGTGCGGGATGCCGAGGATGATATTAGGTTGACTAGGCCATACACCCTCAGTGGAGGGAAAATAAGGTTGAATTCCAGCCCGCAAGCGTGGTCTGTTTCACCGACGGATCGCGGCTGGAGGACCAACAATCCTCCGGGGCAGGAATATACATCGAGGGCCTGGGGGTGCGCGAGAGCTATGCTCTTGGCGCATATACCACGGCATTCGAAACAGAGGTGTACGCTATCCTGTCTGTGGCCAATAGAAAGGATGTGAAGAGGAGTCCCGAGAAATGTGTGTACATCTGCTTGGATAGCCAGGCAGTCCTCCGGGCAGTCTCCGCGGCCAGAATCAGGTCCACACTGGTTCAGGAGTGCGCTGACGCCCTCAAAGGACTAGCCAGGACAAAGGAGGTACAACTAGTGTGGGTTCCGGGACACTGTGGCGTAGCGGGGAATGAGGTGGCGAATAATCTCGCAAGGCTCGGTTCTCGGCGGCCGTTCTGTGGCCCAGAGCCGGCGATCGGTATAAGTAGGAAGACGGTCTCTGTCGCCTTACACAGGTGGACCAAGCAAGCAATAAAGAGGCACTGAGGGTCGGTTGGTGGCTGCACCCAGGCAGGCGAGGGACTTCAGGGAGGGGCCGGACAGAGATAAAGCTGTCTGGCTACTCGGAAGGAGTCGACCTACGCTTCGCCGCATCCTTGGGGTGCTAACAGACCACTGCGCCCTTAGAAGACACCTCACATTGATAGGTGTAGAGAGGGATCCCATTTGCCAGGAATGCGGCGAGGATGAGGAAACGTCCTACTACTACCTGTGTGAATGCGAGGCTTTTGGAAGTCTTCGAGCAGAATTGCTCGGATCGAGGACTCTGCAGAGGAATCAGGTAAGTACCGTCCAATTGAAGACCGTCACGGCCTTCATCTCGAGGTCGAGACGGTTTGGCGACGGAACCGAGGAGGAGTAGAGCATGGTTGCTGGGTTCCTGGGGTTGACAAAAAGGGCCCATGGTGGCCTACTTGCTTGGCGTTGGCCTCCCCACCATTGCTACTACTACTACTTCTCTCCAGTTCTGTTGCGGCATCCCAGGATATTATTCGATATCCAGATCGTGTTTCCAGGTAAGCATGATATGCAGTAAGCATTGACTTTATTGAGACAATCTGCTAATTGTTCTTAAGGTAAAGCAATATTTTGTCGTAGATTGTACTAGGTTATTGATGTGTATTCTCCGGTCCAGTCGTGCATCTAGATGTAAACCCAAAAATTTACCTGAGTCTGGAGTGTCCAGATTACTCTCACTATCAACACAAATTCTGAATCTGCCATCTGAATCCATAAAATATCTGTTGTGTATTCGCTTAGACTGATTACTTTGGTTACTTAATACCAGAAGAAACTTTGACACTGATTAAAACTATTTAATTATTGAGTACATATACATCAGTTGCTACAATCTGCTAACCCATCAACCATCTTCTTACAACTGTCACTTAAGAACTAGAACCTACAACTATCTATGTCTATTGCCAACCTCAATACACAACATCTCTCTCCCTCTTTTGATACTATAAATTCAATCGTTCTGGCGGACGACTGATTCGTCGGAATCTTCTAAGAGGCTGTGTATTCTTATTCGGTTGGGCCTTATTGTCTATATCTCTATTATCTATTATACTAGCACCAGATTCCTGGTTATCACACACATCAGGTAATGATGCTTCATCGTTATTCACAACGTTATCCTTTTGAACAATCACATCATCTCTGACTTCCGGTAAAACAGGCCTTACCACTTCACTTTGTCTTATATGAGAATTTACTAGAACTAGATACGTATTGATGCTTTACTAGGCTTCATTTTTTAATACTTTTAGGATGAACATTCTTGGAACGCGAAGAGCACCGCAGTTGCAGCGGTGTCTGGATCTTTTCCGCGGACCTTGAAAATCCGGGAGAGGGCCACGTGGAGGCGTCGCGCTGGTTCGTACCCATATCCGCAGCAGGTCTCCAAGGTGAAGAGCCTCTAGTCAATAGAATAATGTAGGTAAGGGCAGTCGGCAAATTGGATCCGTAACTTCGGGATAAGGATTGGCTCTGAGGATCGGGACGTGTCGGGCTTGTCGAGGAAGCGGGAGGCGGCCGACGTGTCGGGCCTGTGCGAGGTGAATAGCTTAGCTTATGCGGCGCCGGATTCGAGCACGGTCCCGTGTCTTGGCCTCCCGCGGAACCGTCTTGCTGCGCGTCCCCGGTGCGCACCCGCAAGGGTGTCCGGGTATCCTATTCGGCCGCCATTTAACGGTCAGCTCAGAACTGGCAACTACACTATGTATCTTTTAACTACTTATCTCGGCCTTTTTTCCCCTCAGGGCTCGTCTGCGGCCTTCCGCCCCGATAGCACTGCAACCTTTGGTTTATTGTGCATCGGCCTTATCATCTCTAATAATAACAGATTTATTATTGGCAAATGTCGGCTTTAATAAATCTAACCTTGTTCTAGGTTTTATTTTGAACCGGAACTCTGCAGGACTAATGCCCGTTACACTTGATGGAGTGTTACGATATGCAAACAGAAAATTGATTAACCTGCTATCGACCTGGTCTTCCGTTATTCTCCCATTTCTACCACCAAAAACTGCCTTTTCTAATGTACTTTTAACAGTTTGTACCTCTCTTTCTACAGCCCCAATTGATTGTGGGTGGTAGGCCGGAGACTTTATAGGTTTTATACCATTGCTTTCACAAAATTTGACAAACTCGCTCGAATTAAGTGGGAGGCCGTTGTCCGATACTAATTCGAGTGGCAACCCAAAGATTGCAAAACATTCTTTAAGTGCCCAAATGGTGCCCTTGGCCGATGTACCCCTTTTCACCCGTTTAACACTAATCCATTTAGATTTACTATCTACCAATATCAAAAAGGTAAAATAATTTTTGTGGAAGAAATCAATGTGTACTCTGTAAAAATTACTAGGCGCTGACGGCCAAGACAGCTTAGGTGACTTTTCTGAAATTTTGGTTCTCTTCACACACATTACAAGACTCCACAAACTGTTTTATGTCGTCATTGATCGTCAGCCACCAACAGTAGGATCATACTAGCATTTTCGTACGCACAATACTTGTGTGTTTTTCGTGAAACAATTCCAGTACTTTTTTCTGCAATACCTGTGATATCACAATCTTATTATCCAAGAGTAGGCAATTGTTTTCTACCGACAATTCATTCCTTTTCATTATAGTCAGTATTACTTAGTGAATTTGGTCACCCTTTTAAGTTCAACTGTATAGCTTTGGAAATAACAACATCTTTCCGCGAATATTTTGCAATATTTGCATGACTAAGCAACACCGATTCTTCCAAACCAAATGAATTAATTGTATCTGACACGTTTGTTGGTTCCTTAACAGGCAACCTTAACAGGGCGTCCGCATTTCAGTTGTAAGAAGATGGTTGATGGGTTAGCAGGTTGTAGCAACTGCTGTATATGTACTCAATAATTAAATAGTTTTAATGAGTGTCAAAGTTTCTTCTGGTATTAAGTAACCAAAGTAATCAGTCTAAGCGAATACACAACAATATACAAGATTTGGTCTTTTTTGAAAATTAAGACTCAAATTGTTTGAAGAGAAATATTCAAGCATAATTGTTAACGAATTTTAGATGCCTGACTGAGGATTTTCGATATTGTTTTCCCTGAATATAAGTGTTGTGTCATCTGCATACATGACTGTCTTCTCTTTTATTAAATTTGGAAAATTATTTACATAAATTATATACAGTGGTGACCCAAGTAGAGATCCTTGGGGCACTCCTTTCAATCTAAAATTTCTTTTCTTCAGCTTCTTCATTGCCTTTGACCCCCGAGTGACCCGGCACCCAGATGAGGGTCACCTCATTCTCCACAGCCAGGTCGCTTGTCTCGTTTCGGCATTCACTTACCAGCCTGGAATTTACCCGTGTGCTACTTAGAGCCTTAAGGGCTGCCTGGCTGTCTGTGGCTATGAGGATCCGCTTGTTGGTGTAGCCCCTCCTCTTGTTCTCTCGCACACAGTGCAGGATGGCGTATATTTCGGCGTTAAAGACCGTTGCATGAGCTCCGAGGGAAATAGTGTGACTTACCTTCGGTTTTTAGTACATACGTTTTTATCGTTTTGATTAGAGGCTCTGCAAAACGTGTCGTGCTTAAAAGCGTTGTAGTTAAAAGATTGTTAAGTTAAATTAAGAGAAATATAGCAAACTTACATTACTCCATTGTTGGTAGTATTCTTCACCAACCACCTTCTCTTTTTCAAAATACTCCACTCCATGCCACAGTCCCATAGCACCAGCACTAAGTAAACCTGAAAAAATAAAAACAACAATCAAAACACAATTGGGTAGAATATGATGAATAATATTAATCAACATTAAAACTGCTGAGCCACTATAATGTATAAAACGTATTGTCCAGCTTTTAAAACAAAATAATGCATCACAGTGACTATCAGAAAACGGCTAAATTGTTAGTCGCTTTCTAAGCAAACAAAGTACAAAAGTACGGTCTCCCAAAAATTCATAAACTAGGAAAATCAATTAGATCTATTGTTTCGGCTATACAGTGTGTCCCAAACTGGATGGGAATGTATTGCTATCTCCGTTATTATTAGAGAGAGGGAGACGGTTAAATTAGCAATGTTTTGTAGAACTTCATGCTCGTTCCAAATATGACTTGTATTTTGTCCTGCCTCTTTTCGTCTTCGAGTTATTTTGAAAAAACAAAAATTTCTCCATTTCTTTTTTCTTCAATATCTAAGTAGGCGTTGATCTGGCATGTCTAAGACTTGCACGTTATCAGAACACTTTTTACAGAGTAATCTTTTTGTGCTATTCTCAACTTTGAATTGTCATTTCTTTTTGAGCTACAGGTATCAACTTTTTTTTTATGACAGCCATATTGGATTTTGTGCTCATGTGATAGCCTGTGAAAAGAGCTTTCCAATGATGTACAACATGATTGAGAAATCTTGTAATTGCCACTGACAATTTTGAGAAAAACCGTTTTGAGGATAGTAGGCTATGAAATCTAATACCAGAAAACAATTGACAAAAAAAAAAAGTGTTGAAAAGCAGTAGGCCATGGAGTCTAACAATACTAGACTTGTAATTTTAACATAATTGTCCGTAATGATTCACGATAAAAAAAATAGGAACTTCGAGCACACCAATGAATCGGCCCATTATTACAAATGATATTTTACATTGCAACATTATCTCAAAAAATTGTTATAATTTAATTAAATAGGTAAACCTAGTAAATAACTTAATTTACTAACAGAACTAAATAAAAAGCAGATTAATGATTTACAAAGACGCCTTTGAAAATTGTTTGATTTTTAAATGTAAGTGAACTGAAAAACAACAGAAGAAAGGTTGTTATGGATATAACACTATCGCGACAATTAAGAATACTGTCATTCTTAATTATCTGAACAATTTGAGGTGTATTTAATACGTTGCTTAAAATTTTGTACTAAATAGTTTGTTCCCTGTTTATTTTAAATATTATTCAACAATATAAATTCAAATAAATAAATAAATAAATATGTTCAGTAACTAAGAATATTTGGACATGTTGGAATGTTATATACGTTCTAACCAAAATACTGAGGCAGCTGCAAATTCATATCAAAATAACTACCCAGAAAGACGACAACCAAACACCAAAATATTTCGCAGGATAGTGACCAGTCTATTGAACGACGGTAGCTTCCATGCAAAGAAACTACCAATTGTTGACAGAAACAATAAACCTATTTTAGTGTTGGGGTGTGAACATTATTGTTAAGTTGGATAAGTTTGTTAATCTAAGAAGAAGACTATAAATGTCAATGTCAAAATAGACAGACTGAAAAAGAGCAGTTAAAAGGAAGGTACAAAAATAGTAATAGTAATAGTAACAATAAATTATGTATTCCAATGTGTTTGTGAATGTAATCTTTATTTAATTAATAAATCGTTTAACTTGCAAATACTGAAGCCCCCGTTTTTTATCTCCAATGCCTAGAAATGAAGAAATAAATGGGTGATTAATGCGCTGTAATTGGAATCATATTCAGTTGAGCTATCCCTGTCCATAGCTTCACAGCTATAAACTTGACAATATTTCTTCATGGCTTATGACTCTCCTAATAGAACACTCCTGATGAGTTTTTTGGCGTTGTCAATTAGCAAGACAGAGATCAAACTCGCGGCGTTAAGGAATCGATATACTATTTTTAAAATAACTGCTATAAATTATATAATTTCCGATAGGTTTCTTTAATAATAATGAAATTTAACAATCACTGTATTTGTAGTACCTACATTAACTAACGTAACCTTGTGATCTCTTAAGATAAGGCCATATCCCGAGAAATAGTAACGTAACCTACCCGTTTACAGTTATATGTCAATTAGAAAGTTCGTGTTTCATTTCCATTCAATTTGGGCTCATAGTGTAAGGTTTCTATCTCGATTGTTAATTAAATTGAAGACAGCCTATGGAATCCTGGCTAAAGAGGTGAATAAATAATAAATGGTTACGGAATTCTTGTGATATAAATATCAAAATGAATTTATATGTACCATTTTTAAATACTTACAAGCAAGCAGCATAAGAATGGCTGTAGCTGTGATATTTCCAGGGGATCTTCTCCAACAGCCAGTGACACCAGTACAAAATGAGGCGAATACAGCTATAAAGGCAATTATAAACATGGCTATCATTGAACGACCCATATCTGTAAAACACATCTTATTATTATTATTATGATTATTTTGGAAATAGAGTACATTTAACAAAACAACAACAAATTGCAATTTAAAAGTATATATAATAATCTCCTTTTTTTTGTTACAAAAAATAAAAGTGAATTGTGATATTAAAATTGGTATTACATAATTACAAACAAAACAACAAGGCCGAAAAATAAGTGATCAGTTACAAACATTCACAAATGTTTTTAAAATATTGAACTTAATTTTAACGCGCTAGGCAATCCAGCATGTAAAAATATACATTTTTTGTAAAAGTGTAAACGCTAGAAAATAAAAAATGCAAGCCTACTAAGTTTAATAAGGCTGCAGGTATCTTTATAAAAAAGTCTGGACGCAGCAAGTGCGGTATGGTAGCGAATTTTCGTAAAAATGTTTTTAATGTCAAATATAGATTGTTTTTAAAAGGACATTTGGTTGACAGTATAACCTATATAGTAGTAACAATCTATTACGTTTCGTAAAGTAGCTTTGAGGTTTCAAGAAGTACAAAAATTTTCCGACAATAAACTTAAAAGGTTCCAGAGAAAAATGGTCCTATTTTCCTGGCCAACGAACTTGTTCAAGCTATTTACACACCTGCAAAGATATAATTATTGACAAACAGCTTTATGACCCCCAAGTATAAAACAAAAGTTTTATGAAATTTTGCAAAAATTTCTTTTACAAAAAGTTACCTTTTTTTTGGCCGAAACTGCCTTCAGTAATGTTACACTATATTATATTTTTCACAAAAATTCGATAACTTTTATTTATAATAACTAACTAAACATTTATTATTAATTACCAACATTTCACAAAAATGTTACAAAAAATGATTTCTACGGAAACACTAAAAAGATTTCTGCGAAAACTTTTCAAATTGAGCCACTATTTGAGAGTGCCTGTATACTGCAGCTCGATTTCTTCGACGAGTGATACAAAAAAAAGCTCGCTGAAAGCATCATTTCGATAGGGCTCAGCTCTCTATTTGTACAAACGCCTTTTTACAATTTGTGATAGGTGTTTGTGCAGTGTGCCCAAAACGTAAAAAGTTGGAAAACAATTGAAATAACTCAAGGGGGCGTCGTCATAAAGATTTAACATATCCTTCTCGAATGTATGTGGCCTAAATTCTAACCTGAACTCCGTCCACCATTTCCTCCAGGCTAATAGGCCCCAACTCCTCTTCCTCACCGTAACCCAAATCAGTGCCAAAACAGCCACCAATCACCTTAATTTCCCGGATTTGAGCTCCTTATTTCCTTTAGAATGCATGGAGGCGTGTGCGCATACGTCGTTAGCAATCTACCCAGCACCAGACTCCCCAATTTAGAAGCTGGAAGAAAATACATACTTTGGATGAAACTCTCTCTCAGGGCTGCAACTAAATTCATCTGTTGCATTTACCGGTCACCTTCTGACAACAACTTTGTCCAGCTCTTCTACCTTTTTGAAAAAACCGACCATCTGATTTCTGAGTATTCTTCCTCCGAGGTCACTATTCTTGGTGACTTCAATGTCCATAATAATAAGGAATGGCTAAGATCTTCAAAAACCGATCCACAAGAGAGAACAGATGGGGCCTTTGCAGTCAGCAATTTTTTAGCCAATATGGTTCAGCAACCTACTTAATTTCCTCGCATCCCCACACACCGCTCAAATTCCTTGGATCTCCTTCTTACTACAAAACCTGAATGTTATAAGGCATCAGTCACCGCCCCCCTTGGTCGCTCAGACCGCGGCATGGTCACTGCTTCCTGCGCAATGCAACTCGAGGTCACATAGTCATCACACCCACGTATCGTTTGGCACTACAACTCCGCGAACTGGGACGAAATGCGGGATTACTTTTCCTCATTTCCATGGGCATCTGTCTGCTTCTCTCATTCTGACCCCTCTGATATCTCACAAAACGTCACCGAAATTATCCAATCCATGGAATTATTTATTCCACGTACACAGAAAACCTCTTCAGCCACTCAAAAGCCCTGGTTCTCTAAATCCTGTGACATGGCCAGACTTGAAAAGGCCAATGCTCACAAAACGCTTCTACACAATCCCAATCAAGAACACCGTCAAGTTATCGGTTGCATACATACATATATATATATATATATATATATATATATATATATATATATATATATATATATATATATATATATATATATATATTAACTGACCATGGAAATGGGTTCTAGAGGCCCTAATTCGGGCTCATCTGAAGAAATTTTCCAAAAGTCTCACCATCGATACCTCTCTATTAGTGAATTTTCTTAATCAAAATTCACTAAAAGGTGAAATAAAGCATTGTGCCAAATCAGCACCGTGTTGATCACTTACTGAATTTTATTTTCTTGTTTTCTATTTGGCTTAGGTTAGGTTAGGTTAGGTTTGAATGTGAGTGGGCCATACCAGTCCCTCCACTGCGACCATAAGGTCTATTGTGGCTCACTGTATTGGCTTACATGAAGTCATATATAGGTACTCCCATTCTAAAATTTACAAACTAAAAATAATCGCAATACATATTTTAAAACATATCAAGAAATAAACGTTTTGACAAAGAATGAGATTCGCGAAAGCAAATTGATTTTGAATTTTCTCCCCAAGATTTTTAAAACCGATACACGATTGAATAGATAATTGAGTATCACTCGACCCCACTTACTATACAAAATTATGGAGTGAGTAGCTACCCCTTTTAGGGGGATGAAGTAGCAGCTTTGGCATTCGCCCGAAAATATACCCCCCCTGAAAAACAAATCAAGCGTTTCTCACGTAACTTTAAATCGGTCTCTCCAAGCGTTTCTCATATAACTTTAAATACTCGAAATCACGCTTCTATAGTTTTCTATGGGCCAGCCTGTACGTAGCTATTACACATAAATATTTTCTTTGTAAGTTAACGCGTTTGTGTTATACCATATAAATAAGTCTATGATGTCTTAAAATTACTGTAATTAGAAAAGAATCTATACGATTTCTCATTATAATTACGAAAGGATCTTGTTTAAGTGCATTACCTAATCCTAAAATGACTAACAAAACAGAATTGTGACGTTATCCTAATTTAGAAATAATGGCAGCAGATTATAGAAACTATCGCTTGTCTTGTTTTAAACTTTGACGAACGAAATACGATATACCTAGATCCGTTAAAATAAATTTACCTGGGCTTTAACCCTTTGAGTCACGCACCTACCACCAGTTTGAAAAAAAAAGTTCGGGATGCCGCAAGTGCGATATGGTAGTGATTTTTTATGAAATGCTTCAAATTTGAACAACTCAGTTTTCTATAACCTTAGAAAGTTCAATATTGGTATGTAGTAAAGTCTTTCCTAAGGCAACGTATTCACCAAATTTCATTAAAATAACTTTGTAATTTTCGTAGAAAAATTTTTTTCTACAAAAAACTAAAAATTTGAATAACTAAATTTTTTATAAACTTAGAAATTTTAATTTTGATGTGTAGTAAGGTCTTTCGTAAGGCAACATATCCATCAAATTTCTTTAAAATAATTTTTTTTTCGAAAGAAACTTCAAAATTTTCCTGGAAAATCTTGTCGGATTTTTTTGGCTAACGAACTCATCCAAGCGATTAATAAAAGAAAGGTACTTGCAGAGTTTCATCAAAATAGGTTAATTATTTTTTGAGTTATCGGTTCGATACATACATACATACATACATACACACACACACACACACACACATATATATATATATATATATATATATATATATATATATATATATATATATATATATATAATAATAATAATAATAATAATAATAATAAAAATTCACTAAATATATGAATAATGGGCATTGTGAAGCCTCTCTTTCTACGATGCAATTTTTGTATATCTATCGCCATTTTGTTTTTCTGAAATGTCCCTTGTGAAGAACATTGTGACTTGACGGTATAAATTAAACTGAACACTATGCATTAATTTTTATCATGAAAATTATATAAACAGTTTCGTTCTTTCATACGACATAAATGTACTTTTTTCCACTTAGGGTTCGTCCACGTCTTTTCCGCCCCGATAGCACCGCAGACTTTGGCTTACTGTGCATGCCCTTTGTCTTTTCTACACCACCCACCCCACCCATTCCAAAATCACTGTGCCTTGAACAAGTCTGCACAGCAATTGGTAGGGTGAAGTTTTATATTGCTGTGTCTCTGGTCTAGGCTGTCCGTAGATCAGTTGTCTTTTGCGGTCCAGAACTTGACACACGCACAATATGTGCTGGCCAGATTCCTCCCCCGCGCCGCAGGGTCTGTATGCCAGATCCCCCTCAAACCGTCCCATTTTATGCAGGTGTTTCTTGACAGCCATGTGTCCCGTCATGAGTCCTGTTATATTCCTGAGCTGTCTTCTGCTAAGAATTAGCAGCTCCACAGCTCTTTTTGGACTGGGTGCCCAATTAATGACTTCCCATATTTGAGCACTGGATAATCTGCCCAGCATGCCTTGTGCTGTTCCCTGACCCAGGACTTGATAGTTCCCTGGCCGTACCTTTCGAAACGCCCAGAACCAGTTGATTTTTTGTACGTCATAAACAGGATAATGATCCAAACCATCGTACTATTCGTCGTTATTTGGTCTAACTTCACACATTTCCTTCATCTTCTTGTCTTCACTTTGCTCATCGTCCCGACTTGACCTCCCCTCTTTCGACCGCATTCATTATAGATGAGGTTTTCTGCCACTAGTCCTCGAAAACGCAGGAGATCCATTTCATTTCTTTTCGGAATTTCCAGAGCTTTGGCCGCTTTCTTATATTCGAGCCAGGAGTTCGCCAGTGCCAGATCGATTGCATTTTTTTTCAACCACACAACGAGGGCTTTCAGCCTAAATACTATCGTAGCGTGGGTGTCGACAGCAGGAAAGAGGCAACTTGTTAATTCTGGACTTGAAGGTTTGGAGGTTCGGAGGAGAAGGAAAAACATGTGCCGGCAAGGAATTCCACAACTTGGAAGTCCTCGGGACAAAAGAGCGGGCATAACAAGATGTTATATGTCTGGTGACCTGGACAGTAAAAGGGTGCATTCGCTCTGTTCCCCTGGTAGATCTGTTGGGGGCAGTAGGTGGAGGAAGTATGGAAGAAAGCTCCTCTGAGCACTGCCCGTGCAGATATCTATAAAAGAGAGAGAGAGAGGTCACCAACGGCACGTCGGTGGGCAAGGGATGGCAGCCTTTGGGTGAGGGTACGGTCACCAATGACACATATAGCTCTCTTCTGAATGGAGTCCAGGATAGCGAGTGTAGAAGCGGCAGCAGCACCCCAGATGTGGGAGCAGTATTCGAGGTTTGGCCTTATTTGTGAAGTATATAAAGAGATTAGCTGGTGAAAAGTATTTGCGAGCCCGGAAGAGGAAACCTAATTTCTTAGCAGCCGCTTCTGCAATTGATGTGACATGTTGGTGCCAATTGAGATTTAGATCCACAGAAATGCCAACAAGTGAAAAGGACTCATTACTTTGAATAACTTGGTTGTTCATTGTGATGGTTCTAGGGCTGGTGTATCTTTTGAGAAAAAAAGTAAGACTGAGATTTGGCGGGGTTGAATTACAAGATTTCTACTTCCCCAGTCTAACATTTTTTGGAGATCCACGGAGACAGAACCCTCCATGTGTCTGCGATCCTCATCTACTTGGGCCAAAGAGACAGGCTTAGAATATTATATATTTAAGTGGAGGGTGCTGTCGTCCGCGTAACTGTGAACTGGGTTGGATGTGCTAGAGATGAGGTCATTGATGTGGAGAAGAAACAAAGTAGGGGCTAAAGCTGAACCTTGAGGAACTCCTGCATCAATTGGATATAGTTTAGAGGAATGGCCATCCACAACAACAGAAATGCTACGGTTGGAGAGGAAGTTTGCTGTCCAGGTACATAGTTTTGATGGTAGGCCATAGGCCGGTAGTTTATTCAGCAGCGTTGCGTGCCAGACCTGGTCGAAGGCTTTAGATATGTCTAGAGCGACAATCTGAGATTCACCGTGTAGTTCCATAGACTTGTTCCAAGAATGGGTGGCAAAGGAAAGGAGGTCGGCAGTTGATCTGCGCTGACGGAATCCATACTGCCTGTCGTGGATTAGACTGTGTTTTTCAAGAAATTTTAGTAATTCGGTTTTTATATACTTTTCCATCACTTTAGAGATGACTGAAAGTAGAGAAATAGGCCTGTAGTTGCTAGGAAGCGCCATGGGTCCTTTCTTGGGGACAGGTTGTACTCGAGCAGTTTTCCAGTTACTACGGAATATGCCTCTATTGTAAGATGTCTGAAACAGACGAGTCAGGACAGGAGCAAGTTCTGGTGCGCATTTCTTGAGAACAATTGCTGGGATCTTGTCAAGGCCAGAGGCTTTCCTGGTATTAAGAGAAGAGAGCATCTTTCGTACCTTTTTAGTTTTGAAAATGATATCCGTCATTTGATGCGCGACATTGGGGACTGTTGGTGGTTGAACATTTGGAGGTGGGTTGAGAGTAGAATTGCCGGCGAACAACGAAGCAAAAAGTTCAGCCTTGCCCAGGGCGGTAGAAACAATTTCATCCCTTGAGACAAGAGGTGGGAACGTGCTCTTGCAGAAATTATTCCCAATAGATTTAGCAAGAGTCCAGAAGGGTTTGCTGCCCTTAGAGCTTAAGAGGGCTTTGTTTTTGATGTGGTTATTAAACGAGTTTGTTGCCTCAGAAAGAATGCGGACATAGCGATTTCTTGCGTCGTTAAATGCTTGACGGTTTTCTTGACTGGGATTGTGTAGAAGTGTTTTGTGAGCTTTGACCTTTTCAAGTCTGGCCTTGTCACAAGATTTAGAGAACCAGGGCTTTTCAGTGGCTGAAGAGGTTTTCTGTATACGTGTAATAAATAATTCCATAGCAGCTTGGATAATTTCGGTGACGTTTTGTGAGATATCTGAGGGGTCAGGATGAGAGAAGCAGACAGACGCCCATGGAAATGAGGAAAACTCATATCGCATTTCGTCCCAGTTCGCGGAGCTGTAGTGCCAAACGATACGTGGGTGTGATGTCAGTGGGACCTCGGGTTGGATTGCGCAGGAAGCGGTGACCATGCCATGGTCTGAGCGACTGAGGGGGGCGGTGACTGATATTTTATAGCATTCAGGATTTGTAGTAAGAAGGAGATACAATCGATTTGAGCTGTGTGTTGAGATGCGAGGAAAATAAGTAGGTTGCTGAACCATATTGGCTAAAGAGTTGCTGACTGCAAAGGCCTCTGCTGCTCTCCCTTGTGGATCGGTTTTTGAAGATCCTAGCCATTGCTTATTATGGACGTTGAAGTCACCAAGAATAGTGACCTCGGAGGAAGGATATTCAGAAATCAGATGGTCGGTTTTTACAGAAAGGTAGTCAGAAAGCTGGACAAAGTTGTTGTCAGAAGGTGACCGGTAAATGCACCAAATGAGAGTCCTGAGAGAGAGAGAGAGTTTTATCCATAGTATGTCTTCTCTTCCAGCTTCTAAATTGGGGAGTCTGGTGCAGGGTAGATTGCTACGGACGTATGCGCACACGCCTACATGCAATCTAAAAGAACTAAGGAGCTCATACCCCGGGAAATTAAGGTGATTAGTGGCTGTTTTGGCACTGATTTGGGTTTCGGTGAGGAATAGGAGTTGGGGCCTATCAGCCTGGAGGAAATGGTGGAAGGAGTTCAGGTTAGAATTTAGGCCACATATATTCGAGAAGGATATGTTGATTTTTGATGTTGGCTCCCCCTGTACACCCCTCCCAGAAGATCCGAATGGAGGGGTATTTTACCTCCGGAACGTTTTGCGGAAGGAGGGGCCATAATCCTTTTTGCTTATAAGGGAAACCGACTCATACTTCACCGGTCACTTGATGCATGGGGTGGTACCTCCTCGGGCGTGGAAAATTCCACTACCACCTTCATGAGGTATGGTGTCGACTTTACTCCATGGAACGCAATCAGGGTTGCAATTTCCGTCACAATTGTGCCAAAACTAGCACAATTTCCTCTTCGCAGCATAATCAGCCGTATACAATAAGAACTTAGCCCATTTTTATTAATTGCAATAACTGATATTAATTTAGCTTATAGAGAGTTGTTTACACCTTACACCATTAGTTGTATTTTAAAATTTCCTCGAACTTTCAGCGTACATCCCAAAAAACAAGGTGCACAGGAATGCGAATCCAATAGTTTATATTTGCTGTCCTTGGACTTCTGTCAAACAGGCACCTGTCAAATCATTGCACGTCATGTCATACGTCATCGTTCGATTTGTGGTTTTATAATTTATTTACTTTTAAGTATTTAGTACGGTGTGTTCCGTAGTTTTTCGTTGTGAATAAGTAGGCATTTAAGCATCCATAGACGAGGAAAGCATATACACTTAAAAGATTGTGCCTGTCTTGATTCAGTAGTATTGCTTTGGCGCCAAATTTAAAGTTAGAGTAGCCTGCACAAATCGACCCTCTATCGGCACAATTCTAAATTAGATATCAGGACAACAAAAATTTCTAATATTGCAACCCTGAACGCAATTAGTCTTAGGACCTGCAGAGGGGACACTGTGACTGAAAGGGTTAAAACCACCAAATATGCCCTATTTGGAAAAACTGGTTTACCACAACTTGGTGCAAACATTGAAATCTAACCTTTCTGCACTGTTAAGACCAGAAAACGTCTACCTACACATAATTTGAAACATGTTTTAAGTTTTGTTTAAGGGAATTTTTTATTTCTCTTTAGTTTTGTTAAAAAATAATAAATAAAACAATACTTACGTAACCTAGTCCAAGCATCATCTGTGAAATCCCTAGTTTCATTGTTATCATCGGGTAAATAGTAGTTAATATTACTACAGTGAGTTTCTACTGGACTTAGATACAGTTTAACTGAAACAAAAACAAACATTTAAACAAAAAATACATAAATCTGCAATGCAGAAAATGACATAACAAATTAACGAATATAATCAATAAAACAACTTAAATTTAAAGAAACAAAAAACGCTGTGTTGTCTAACCAATTAGTTCACCAAGAGTATCATCAAAAATCCGTGTTAATTTTTTCCCACCGTTCTCAAGACTCGCAGAAAGAATTTCTCACGTGCTGCTCCAGTGAATCTGTTATTATTATTATTTTTCAGTCATGGAGAAGCAATGGTTCGTTTGTCATGGTTTAGTTCTTGGAAGTTACTTAAGATTTAAAAAATCTCGGGACGCAGCAAGTGCATTATGGTAGTGAATTTTCATAAAAATGTTTTTATTGCAAATATGTGTGTTTTCTTTTTAAGAAAGCAGACATCAATTTTGGTTACCAGTATAACCTATATAGAAAAAGCAGGCATCAAATTTGATTACCAGTATAACATATATAGTAAAAACAATGTGCCATGTTTCATCAAAATAACTTGATTGTTTGAAAACGTACAGAAATTTCCAAAAGTAAAAAAATGAAAAATGAAAAAATGAAAAAATCCGTTTCCTGGTCAACCTTATAGGTTAATAGCAAATTGAGCTTTTCAAATATGAAGCATTTAATCAAAATTCGCAACCACAACGCACTTGCTGCCTCCAGAATTTCTTAACTTACAAACATGCATTATATTTCGATGGAAAATGCAAAAAAAAAGGCGTTTTCGACAAAAAAAAATTATTTGTATCACCAACGACTTATGGGCCACCCTGTGATTGTCGCAATAATTTTTTAAGATGTAGCTCAAAACACCGTATAATTAATGTATACAATATTTTTTCATATCTTGTATAATAACGAATATATTGAGCTTTATTGATTTTTTACGAAAATTCGACAAAAATTATATACCATTAAACAATAAACTCTATAGCTAAGGCTACTGCCAAGCATCAGAGAAAGGGTCTATAAGAAATGAATTTTCTGGAAATATTTTAGTAAAATGAAGGACAATGACGGTTGAAACTAAGAGTTCGGTGTATGTAAAACATTCTTCTTGAGACATTTTCTTTCCATAGATCGTATTAGATTCAAGTTATTTGCCTAAATGTTGCGAATTTTGACGTTTTCAATTGTCACTTTGACGTTTTGAGGAAACCCCCAATTTATTTTTCTTTAAATGCTCATAACTTTTTTGTCTTTTGACCTACAGAGCTAAATTTTGGTGGGTGGCACACATATAACGATATAAACCAGCTTACCAAATTTGGTTGCCCTTACTTTGTTAATTTTGGAGATATAAATATTTTGCGAAAGAAAACACAAATTTTTCCGGGAAAACCTCGGCGGATTTTCCTGGCTAACAAAATTATCCAAGCGACTTGCGAAAGGAATGTACTCACCAATTTTGACGTTTAAAATCGCAATTTTGACGTTTTGAGGAAAATCCAAATTTATTTTTCTTTGAATGCCTGTAACTTTTTTATCCTTTAACCTACGGAGCTAAATTTTGGTAGGTAACTTGCCTATAATGAAATAAATCCGCACATGAAATTTGGTTGCCCTTACTTTGTTAATTCCGGAGATATAAATTTTTTTCGAAAGAAAACACAAAATTTTCCGCGAAAACCTGGACCGATTTTCCTGGCTAACGAACTTATCCAAGCCATTTCCAAAAGGAATTTATTCACCAAATTTAATCAAAATCGGCCCATTATTTTTTGAGTTATCGGTGTGATACATATATATATATATATATATATATATATATATATATATATATATATATATATATATATATATATATATATATATATATATATATATATATATATATATATATATATATATATATATATATATATATATATATATATATATATATATATATATATATATATATATATATATATATATATATATATATATATATATATATATATATATATATATATATAAACATATAAAAATTTAAACCGACCCCGGATATGTGTTCTGGGGGGCCTAATTAGCGCTCATTTGAAGAAATTTTTTCAAAATTCAAAAGTCGGGATCTCCTCATTAGTGAATTTTTTTAAAGAAAATTCACTAAAAATAGGATAAAAGGTTTGGTGAATTTACTTGCATAATTCTTCGACAAAAAATTGTATAAACCAAAGTTTCAGTGAAGATCCTCATCCGCTACCAGAGAATGATTATACCGAACAATAAAAGAATGCAGCGTTTACAGTGGGTGGTCAATTATTAATTACACGTGGTAAAATTAGATTATGATACAGGTGGCCCAACATTTCACTCTTGGGACAATAAAAGACTTGCATTAATTTAATAGATGAGAATCGCAGGAGGAGGGTCACGTTATCCAATCCAATTGTACCTTTTTTCAAAAACATGCTGAGAACCCCCCTTGGATGCACACGCCACAAAGAAAATGTGTTTCAAACAACCTTCAAAAAGTTAAGGGACCAAGAATGAATAAGGGCGCTAGGCGGGGAGGAAATCTGAACGAAAATGCTAAAAAAGCATTTAGTCGGACTTTGAAAAGATGCGTTTTTTCACATTTTGCAGCAATATTTCCTTTCAATCATGTCCGCCCCGCACAGCACCCATATTCACCCAGGTCCAGTAACTTTATTGAGGGTTACTCCCAAGAAATTTTTCTTGTGATTTATGATTTGAAAGTAGTTTTATGCGTGCACAAGGGGGAGGAGAACCCTCCGTGTTTTTGGGTGAGAGGGCGGAAACCCTCTTCGTCCTTATTCCCCTTCTGCATACATACAATCACCCTGAATGCATGAGCCACAGCATTTTTTTATGTTCCGCTTTCTAGTGTATTTTTTGTTGAGTATATTTCTAGTTTATCAACTATTTTATTTGAGATTGGTTACCAAATTTGTTTACCATAGCTTTTTAATTTTCGGAGATATGAATTATTTTCGAAAGAAAACTTAAGATTTTCCCGGAAAACCTCATCCGATTTTCCTGGCTAACGAACTTATCCAAGGCATTTACAAAAGAAAGGTACTTACCAAATTTGATCAAAATCGGCCCATTATATTTTGAGTTATTGGTGTGATACATATTCCATTTCAACATTCGAACGCTCTTAATGAAAAACTATATATATATATATATATATATATATATATATATATATATATATATATATATATATATATATATATATATATATATATATATATATATATATAACCTTTTTGACTGACTAACTGACCATGAAAATGGGTTCCAGGGACCCTATTTTTCCCCTCAGGGTTCGTCCGCGACTTCACCGCCCCGAAAGCACTGCAGCCTTTGGCTTATTGTCCAGGGCCCCTTTTTTTCTCTCAGGGTTCGTCCACGACTTCGCCGCTCCGAAAGCACTGCAGCCTTTGGCTTATTGTCCACGGCCCCTTTTTCCCCTCAGGGTTCGTCTGCGACTTCGCTGCCCCGAAAGCACTGCAGCCTTCGGCTTATTGTCCACGGCCCCTTTTTTTCCCTCGGGGTTCGTCCACGACTTCGCCGCCCCAAAAGCACTGCAGCCTTCGGCTTATTGTCCAGGGCCCCTTTTTCCCCTCAGGGTTCGTCCACGACTTCGCCGCCCCAAAAGCACTGCAGCCTTTGGCTTATTGTCCAGGGCCCCTTTTTCCCCTCAGGGTTCGTCTGTGACTTCGCCGCCCCAAAAGCACTGCAGCCTTTGGCTTATTGTCCAGGGCCCCTTTTTCCCCTCAGGGTTCGTCTGTGACTTCACCGCCCCGAAAGCACTGCAGCCTTTGGCTTATTGTCCAGGGGCCCTAATTCGCGCTCATTTGAAGAAATTTCCCGAAAGTCTCACCATCGATACCTCTCTATTAGTGAATTTTCTTAACTAAAAGGCACTAAAACCCGACGTCCGTTTCACTAACCAAGTTAGCGTCAACAGAGGATGAAAATTCCTTTGACGGTCACTTGGTTAATGAAACGATCGCTGGGTTCTTACAAATGTGTTGTGGTGATTTGGGTTCTCCAAGCCAACATCGCCCGTAGCCTGTGACGCGACTATATTAATTTCAGAGATGCTTAGAAGTTGCAGTAGAAATTAGGATTGAGAAAGAAGGACCCCATTCCAATTAAACAGGAAAAATTGTAAAAAAAAAAGATATTTTAACTGTGTAAGGCGAGATGTATTCTCATCATAATTATAACCGTAGACCGGTTTCGCTCTAATTAGAGCTCGTCAGTATGGCATACTAATTGCAGCGAAAATACATCTATAAAGTAATACGGCTATAGTAGCCAGCCTTTCAACACTAAGTGACTGGTGAGACACGAAGCAACGTGCCGCCACCTAGTTGCGCAACCAAGTAGTATGTTGTCAGGCCAGCTCCAAATAACACAAAGTGTTTAAAATAGAGACTGTATACAACTAACTAACAATTTAGTAATTATCAGCCCTGGCCCATTTCTACCCCAGGGCTGACAATTTACTAAATTGTTAGTTGGTTGTATATAGTCTCTATTTTTTAACATGTTATTTGGAGCTACCGTGACAACATACTACTTGGTTCCACAACGAGATGGCGGCACGTGTTTCGTGTCTTAGATATCACTTAGTTTTGGAAGGCTGGCTACAATAGCCTTATTACTTTATAGATGTATTTTCGCTGCAATTAGTATGGCTCTAATTAGAGCGAAACCAGTCTACGGTTCTAATTGTTGTGAGAATGCATCTAGCCTTACATACGTTGTCCTTATATTGGGGTAGAAATGGACCCGGACAGACAGTTTACTAAATTGTTAGTTGGTTGTATACAGTCTCTATTTTTTAACACTTTGTGTTATTTGGAGCTGGCGTGACAACATACTACTTGGTTCCGCAACTAGGTGGCGGCACGTTGCTTCGTGTCTCACCACTCACTTAATATTTTAACTGTGTAACATGTAAAGTGTAACATGTCACACGCGGCAACGCCGTTTACCTTTTTAAGCTTCTGAATTGACCCCCCTTGTGACGTCAGCGTCCAAGTTCCCTCAGTGACGTCAAACTCTGCGCTCGATTCCTTTACCACGTTGGACTCATGGAAGCACGCCTGCGTTCCGAGCTAATTTATGACCAAGGTTGCAATTTCCGACACAATTGTGCGAAAACCAGCACAATTTCCTCTTTGCAGCACAATCAGCCCAATGCAATAAGAAATCAGCCCATTTTTATTAACTGTAATAACTCCTATTAATTTAGCTTATAGAGAGTTGCTTACACCTTACACCATTAGTTGTATTTTAAAATTTGCTGGTGCCTTCAACGTACATTCCAAAAAGCAAGGTAAACAGCGATGCAAATTAAATAATTTATATTTACTGCCCTTGGCCTTCTGTCAAGCAGGCACCTGTCAAGTCATTGCACGTCACTACGTCACGTCACATGTCATACGTCATGGTTCGATTTGTAGTTTGTATTTCTAAATGTCTAGTTTTATAATTTATTTTTATTTTATTTATTATTTCGACGCAAGACGCAAGTTCAGTCAACAAGGCAAATAAAAGCATAATTCGTGCTAAAAAATCAGTGTTGTTGCCAATAATATAATAATGATTACATTGCTGTTAAGTGCGATGAAATTGCTTTAAAGCTAGGTTATGAGTGTTATCTAAGTACAATTTTTAATAATCTAAATAAAAAATATATTTATTGTAAGGTTTAGTCAAAATCTTCGTTTACTATTTTTTCTTCCAAATTAACGCTAGCAATGACAATTTTGAAACGCTATATGTACTTTATTAATTAATAGAAGTAATTCAAAGTTGCCGCGCTAAATTGAATCAAATGCATCATACCATAGACAAGGAAAACATATATCTATGGATCATACACTTCAAAGAATTTGCCTGTTCTGATTTAGTAGTAATACTTTGGCGCCAAATTTGAAATTACGGTAACCTGCACAAATCGACCCTCTATCGGCACAATTTTAAGTTAGATATCAGCACAACGAAAATTTCTAATATTGCAACCCTGTTTGTGACTGATTTTCGATAAGTGAACCATTAAATACGCCGCGACACATGACAGGTTCTCTCTTCTAAATCGACCTTAAAAATGAAATATCACCACTAAATTTCAATCCTAGAGCAGCATGGGACCCCGTTGGTAGGGAAGCAATCTTAAATGGCACCCCGTACGCCAGGGCAGGGCCCTCTCAACAACCCGTACGCCAGGGCAGAGCCCTCTCAACAACCCGTACGCCAGGACAGAGCCCTTTCAACAACACCGTACGCCAGGACAGGGCCCATTTAACAACACCGTATGCTAGGGCAGGGCCATCTCAACAACACCGTATGCTATGGCAGTGCCCTCTCGACAACACCGTACGTCAGGGCCCCTTCAATCACACCACTGTACGTTAGGGAGCAACCACACAACCCGTACGTTAGGGAGGAACCTGCAACACCATCGCTAGGGCAGGGCCCCCTTCAACAACATCCCCGTTTGTAGGGAAGCACGCTTCAACCACACCGCTGGTAGGGAAGCAGTCCTAAACATCACTGTTGAGGCTTTCAACAACAACCCTGTCAGCAAGGAGCCCCTTCAACACCACCGTCAGCAAGTACCCCAGGACAACATCAATAAGGAGTCCTCTTCAACAACATCGTCAAGAAGGACCCCTTCGACCTGGCGCTGAAAGTTAAGTATATTGTTTATCTGTGGCTTTCATTTTCTTGTATAAAGTGTGCACAGAACAGCCCCTATAGAAGGGAAACGCCAATGCTGACGTTTTGAACAATATTGCAGCGCCTCTGGCGGATGCGATGAATTTTAGTCACACGCGGGAAATTTGATTTCATTTTCATTTAACAAATCTAAATAAATTCTATTTAATTTTATACCCCTGTCAGTAAAGAGGTTAAATTAGTCAAATAATTTGTTTAATGATTTTTATAGTGAAAGCAAAACAAGTTATGTTTTAATAACACACATACGCCTGTTTTAAGCTTTGCAATCATAGGAAAAATTAATTGGCAATTTACACCTTCTAACACTTGCAGCTTCAGTTTTTACTATCGATATGGTTAATGGAAAATCAAACAAGATAAAATACACTTGTGTTTTATTAGAACAGTATTACTATTACATTTATTTAAAAACCTAGAACAGTATTCCTATTACATTTATTTAAAAACCATTTTAATTCTGAAAGTAAGATGAATTATATATGGTCATTCCTTATCGATAGGTAGGTATATTACAGCAGTCTGGTGCTTGTATACTATTACATTTATATACTCACATGACCACAATGTATGGCAAGGTTGGTTTTGTCTTCTTTTAGGGTATGTATAAATGACGTCATATTGTCATTTATTAGAAAAACATTTGTGCACCCTTTAATTTCCTTCTTATTTAAAATGACACTTGGTAATATTAATCTGACAACAGTGTACACTATCAGGTTTTCTGGTCGCCTTCCGAATCCACCCGATCCATTGTTTACTTCTGAGAGAGATGTATAAATAGAAATAGAAATTTTTATTTGCACTTTAAAATATATGAATATGAATACTTACTCAAAGGAAGATGTAATATGGGAACAGCAGTTCTTTTCAGGCCTCTTCTCATTTCAGGTACTTTATCCTCATCAACGAAATGACGATCACAAATATAAAATCTATCGCAAATGGCTTGTGGATATAAACCAAGCATCTTTGGGTTTTGTACAGCTTTCACCCAGTCATCAAAATGGTCTTCAGATGATTTCAACGAAAAACGATGTCTTTTAAATAATTCCAGGCACCCCGGAACACAATTAAGAATAAATCGTTTTCTTGGTTGGTATCATATTTATATCCACAAAGCTTCTGTTAGAAAACGTTATTTATTTATAACCTATGAACTATACTAAAACGTTCTAAACTTGCCTGAAAACTAAAACAGTTGTAATTATGTTTCGCCAAAACACCTTGAACTATGAAACAACCTTGTTTTTTTGATAAGAGGACTGAAAATATAATTGAAATTACATGATTGTACACAAAGCTTATGATAACGATCATATTTTGATTCACAAAAAAAAACGCACCTCGCTAAAACACAAAACTGACGAACAATGAAACAACCTTGTTTTTTTGATAAGAGGACTGAAAATATAATTGAAATTACATGATTGTACACAAAGCTTATGATAACGATCATATTTTGATTCACAAAAAAAAACGCACCTCGCTAAAACACAAAACTGACGAACAATGAAAACACTGTAAAGTATCCACTAAAAGTTAATATAGGTAAAACTTAATTAAAAAGAAACGTTTAGCAACAAACTTGTATTATAATTATACAATGAAAGAACTAGAAGCGAACAAAAACTTTTTTGCATTCAAAACATTTGAATTTTGAATGTATGATAAAATGGCGCACTGAACAGCTTGTTCAGTAGAATTGTAGCACTACTAGCGACATCTACTATATGCGATGTCCTTACTAGAGTCCTAATAAAGTCCAGGTTAGCTCCGTTTAGGTGAAACTTCTATAGGGAGTGTTCTGTGAGAGTGTGCTCCACAATACATCTTTACAGTGTCACCAGTATTTAAATTAAATCTTTTTCTTTCATATGATTCAGTAAACTTTTACCATCTACATTATATAGAGTCAATAATTTTTTAAATAAACAATTTTATTAATAATGCCTGCTTTTATTTGTACCACTTAAGACCAACCAACCGCTAGTGCCTGAACTCAAAACCCTGAGATATTTTGTGTCATATCATATTATATTTATTTTATATTATTTTAGTGTTAAATAAAAAAGAGAAACTTTTTTCTTTACAACTGTAATAAATGAATTCTTTCTAATTGATATTTATATTGTCTCATGTAATTCACAAATCCTTAATTTATATGCAATTTGCAAAATAACTTCCAATTTAAGGTAATGAAGTAATCTTTAATTACCAAATTGTTTACTTACTAGAAGCTCGTGGGATAATGTCAAAGGTGATACTCAAGGTAATATTTCATAAAGGATAACATAAATCAAATATTTTAATAGATTTGTCTTAAGAAGAATTCAATCCCAAGCGCTTTAAAATCTTATGACGAGACAAATCATTGTATGTATAACACCATTTGATCACAATATACAATTTGCATGGATTTTCCATTACATGAATTTAACATTTACCTAATAATTTTTCAAACATAGAACACTATTACATGCATGAAAATACCCAAAAACATATGTAGTCGACAGAAAAAGACTTTTTAAATCAAAGAATTTCGAATTATTATCCTGTGACCGCGAACGTCCTGTTCTTGGTTGTGACGTACTTGGACAGTGAATAGATGACGTGTTTATATTTGCCTTATGGTATGATAAGTACGGTCGCTTGTTTTTTTAAATATATTTCAACAACACACCACGAGGGCTTACAGCCTAAATACTATCGTACCGTGGGTGTCGACAAGGAGGAAAGAGGCAACTTGTTAATTCTAGACTTGAAGGTTTGGAGGTTCGGGGGGAGAAGGAAAAACATGCGCCGGCAACGAATTCCACAACTTGGAAGTCCTGGGGACAAAAGAGCGGGCATAACATAAAAGATGTTCTATGTCTCGTAACCTATACAGTAAAAGGGTGCATTCGCTCTGTTCCCCTGGTAGATCTGTTGGGGGCAGCAGGTGGAGGAACTATGGAAGAAAGCTCCTCTGAGCAGTGCCCGTGCAGATATCTATAAGATATATATATATATATATATATATATATATATATATATATATATATATATATATCACCAACGGCACGTCGGTGGGCAAGGGATGACAGCCTTTGGGTGAGGGTAGGGCAACCGATGAGACGTATAGCCCTCTTCTGAATGGAGTCAAGGATAGCGAGTGTAGAAGCGGCAGTGGCACCCCAGATGTGGGAGCAGTATTCGCGGTTTGGCCTTATTTGTGAAGTATATAAAGTATAGAGATTAGCTGGTGAAAAGTATTTGCGAGCCCGGAAGAAGAAATTGTAATGCTAATTTCTTAGCAGCCGCTTCTGCAATTGATGTGACATGTTGGTGCCAATTGAGATTTCGATCCACAGAAATGTCAACAAGTAAAAAGGACTCATTACTTTGAATAACTTGGTTGTTCATTGTGATGGGTCTAGGGCTGGTGTATTTCTTATGAGATAGAAAGCAAGACTGAGATTTGGTGGAGTTAAATTGTACAAGATTTCTACTTCCCCAGTCTAATATTTTTTGGAGATCCACAGAGACAAAACCCTTCATGAGTCTGCGATCCTCATCTAATTGGGCTAAAGAGACAGGCTTAGAATATTGTCTATTTGAGTGGAGGGTGCTGTTATCCGCGTAACTGTGGACTGGGTTGGATACGCTAGAGAGGAGGTCATTGATGTGGAGAAGAAACAAAGTAGGGTCTAAAGCCAAACCTTGGACTCCTGCATTAATTGGATACAGTTTAGAGAAATTGCGATCCACGACAACAGAAATGCTCCGGTTGGAGAGGAAATTTGCTGTCCAGGTACAGAGTTTTGGTGGTAGGCCATAGGCCGGAAGTTTATTAAGCAGCGCTGCGTGCCAGACCTGATCGAATGCTTAGGATATGTCTAGAGCGACAATCTTGGATTCACCATATAGTTCCATAGGCTTGTTCCAAGAATGGGTGACAAAGGAAGAGAGGTCGGCAGTTGATCTGCGCTGACGGAATCCATACTGCCTGTCGTGGATTAGACTGTGTTTTTCAAGAAATTTTAGTCATTCGGTGTTTATATACTTTGCCATCACTTTAGAGACGACGGATATGAGTGAAATAGGTCTGTAGTTGCTAGGAAGCGCTTTGGATCCTTTAATGGGGACGGGTTATACTCGAGCAGTTTTCCAATTACAAGGGAATATGCCTCTATTAAGATGTCTGAAACAGACGAGTCAGGACAGGAGCAAGTTCTGGTGCGCATTTTTTGAGAACAATTGCTGAGATCTCCTCGAGGCCAGAGGCTTTCCTGGTATTAAGAGAAGAGAGCATCTTTAGTACCTTTTTAGTTTTGAAAATGACATCCGTCATTTTATGCGCGACATTGGGGACTGTTGGTGGTTGAACATTTAGAGGTGGGTTGAGAGTAGAATTGCCGGCGAACAACGAGGCAAAAAGTTCAGCCTTGCCCAGGGCGGTAAAAACAAGTTCATCCCCTGAAACAAGAGGTGGTAACGTGCTCTTGCAGAAATTATTCCTAATAGGTTTAGCAAGCGTCCAGAAGGGTTTGCTGCCGTTGGAGCTTGAGAGGACTTTGTTTTTGATGTGGCTATTAAACGAGTTTTTGGCCTCAGAAAGAATGCGGATCTAGCGGTTTCTTGCGTCGTTAAATGCTTGACGGTTTTCTTGACTAGGATTGTGTAGAAGCGTTTTGTGAGCTTTGACCTTTTCAAGTCTGGCATTGTCACAGGATTTAGAGAACCAGGGCTTTTGAGCGGCTGAAGAGATTTTCTGTGTACGTGGAATAAATAATTCCCTGCCAGCTTGGATGATTTCGGTGACGTTTTGTGAGATATCAGAGGGGTTAGGATGAGAGAAGAACCTGGAGGAATACAAATATTCCATTCGTTTAATTGTAGTTTTTAAAAAACACTCACCTGTTGACGGCCTTTCTTTGGGATAACATATCCTGAACAGACCCTTCGTCCTTGTATAGTAATAATATTTCGAATTCATGCTGTCTACTAAAGTTTGCCTCTGGGCTTCTGGTTGTGTATTTAAGAAATTCTGTAAAAAAAAAAACAAGAATTAGTAATCTACTTAGCAACCACATAGTAGAATAACATAGCTAGTGCATTTGTACACCGCCATAGTCGATTTGACAAGCAAGGTCCTGAAGGTCGTTGTTGGGAAAGCGATAAGATTGGTGGCGTTGCGAAATGTCAACAAATGACTCCAGGAAAACAAATTTATGTTTTTTTATTATTAGAAACTCTACATTTTCACGATATAGGAGGAGATCACTTACTTCTTTCTATATTGTGTCTCTCCCGCCCTTTCCCATAAGGAAAACACGAAACAACACAACATTGTAAATCGTAAGTAAAGTAATTTAAAATAATCGATCACACCCGACATTTTTTTTCAACTTAATTTTACTCGTTTCTGGAGCACCACTCTTTATTCACGTTCTTTTTATGTATACAAGCTAAGGAATTTAAAAAACCTTATATCATTTTGTTGGCATACAAAAACATCAACTGAAGCTTTTGCCAAAAGTATCATACAATAATTAAAAAGGATTCTTTGGTGAATTTTAAAAAATTGGCCAAACGTCAGAAGTCACTAGCGGACTTTTAATAAAAATAAATAACTGAACTAGTAATCATTCTTGTATTGACCTAAACTAATTAAACTTATCGACAGATGAACCTAATATTATTAAACATTAAGAAACTTTTTAGTGTCTGCAATAATATGTAATTAGTGGAGGATAAACTTTTAAACGATAAGTATCACACAGAAATAAAACCCATGATCCTAAACAAACTCCTGCGAGTGTTTATAAACCGCATACCAACATGGGAGTCATGGGAGTATATAATAAGAGTACTATGACTTTCTGTAGGTTATTCAAGGACGAGTACACATTCCTTTCCTATGAAACCGTTCTCAACCGCAGAGTTGTATTTCATCACTACTATTATCCTACAACAAAATCAGCTTGAGATGCTAATGAATGGCTTGTTCGTGTTTTAAATAGGAATCTACCAAAAAAGGCAGGTAGGTAGAGATTTCTGTATGCCAATAACTTATTTTTAAACCAGCAAACAGCTAACAAAGAAACAGCTACATGAGGAATCAATATTTATTTATATATTCAAGAAAAAACGCAGTGCTTTAGTTCAATTTACTCATCTTATTATTGATTGCTGTCTCATAAGTTTGCATTTGTCAAAATGAGTAGAATATAGAGGTACTGCATTAATTTACACACAATGAATAAACATAAAACTATTTGAGTGGCGAGTAACCTCTAAAACTGTAGAGGAGGTCGCGGGTTCGAGTCTTGTATTCAGTCATTTCGAACAACTGTTCGTAGTTCATTTCTACTTAACTACACGGTGAATCCCAGATTGTCGCTCTAGACATATCCAAAGCATTCAACCAGGTCTGGCACGCAGCGCTGCTTAGTAAACTTACGGCCTATGGCCTACCACCAAAAATCTATACCGGGACAGCAAATTTCCTCTCCAACCGGAGCATTTCTGTTGTCGTGGATAGCCATTCCTCTAAACTGTATCCAATTAATGCAGGAGTTCATCAAGGTTCAGCTTTAGCCCCTACTTTGTTTCTTCTCCATATAAATGACCTCCTCTGTAGCACATCCAACCCAGTTCACAGTTACGCGGACGACAGCACCATCCACTCAAATATACCATATTCTTAGCCTGCCTCTTTAGTCCAATTAGATGAGGATCGCAGACTCATGGAGGGTTCCGTCTCCGTGGATCTCCAAAAAATATTAGACTGGGGATGTAGAAATCTTGTACAATTCAACCCCACCAAAGCTCAGTCTTGCCTTCTTTCTCATAAGAGATACACCAGCCCTAGACCCATCACAATGAACAACCAAGTTATGCAAAGTAATGAGTCCATTTCACTCATTCAAATCTCAATTGGCACCAACATGTCACATCAATTGCAGAAGCGGCTGCTAAGAAATTAGGTTTCCTCTTCCGGGCTCGCAAATACTTTTCACCAGCTAATCTCTATACCTTATATACTTTACAAATAAGGCCAAACCTCGAATACTGCTCCCACATCTGGGGTGCCGCTGCCGCTTCTACACTCGCTATCCTGGACTCCATTCAGAAGAGAGCTATACGTCTCATCGGTGATCCTACCCTCACCCAAAGGCTGCCATCTCTTGCCCACCGACGTGCCGTTGGCGACCTCTCTCCCTTTTATAGATATCTGCACGGGCCCTGTCCAGAGGAGCTTCCTTTCATAGTTTCTCCACCTGCTACCCCCAACAGATCTACCAGGGGAACAGAGCCAATGCACCCTTTTACTGTCCAGGTCACCAGACATAGAACTTCTTGTTATGCCCGCTCTTTTGTCCCGAAGACTTCCAAGTTGTGGAATTCCTTGCCGGCACATGTTTTCCCTACTCCTCCGAACCTCCAAACCTTCAAGTCCAGAATTAACAAGTTGCTTCTTTCCTCCTTGTCGACACCCACGGTACGATAGTATTTAGGCTGTAAGCCCTCGTGGTGTGTTGTTGAAATATAATAGGGTTTTTAACGAGTGGTAATAACAGCTTCTAGCACAAATATTTTTTAAGAACAGATTGGTTGAAATGGGGAGGGAGCGGTGAGAGTGGTGTAATAATGTTGCTATTACAGACATACTGTAAAATTTTGGGCTCTTGGTGATTGAGCAGTTTAGGTTTGTATTTGTTTATGTTAAGTAACGACTAGGTTTCTGAATGTTGCTTTTATTTTTGAGTAATTTATAGGCATTGCTTTTACTCCTGATTATATAATAATAATAATAATCATAATAATAATAATAATGATATTTTCTTAAAAAAAAAAAACACTATATACATGGTCTTAAACTGACATCGGATATTAGTTTCAGAGGCTCTATTTCGCGTTAATTCGAAGAAAATGTTCAAGAACACCAACAACAGAAAAATAACTTAATTATTCCGATATACTTGGTGTTCGATTTAAAGGTACCAGTGATTTTACGGGGTGTTTAGTTTCTTCGTGGCAGATCAAATGTTTGTTTGGGCCAAATTTCACCTACTCACTTATTTATACAGAGTATTGCAAAACCTTAGTAAAATAGTGCTGCAAATTGAATCATAACTTCCACATATTTGTGATATTTTATTCTCTTCAGAAAGACATTCTCATGGAATGTATTTAGGGCCGATGACTTGACCACAAAGAAAATATTTGTATTCCTGTACCCATAAACTTTTGAAACGTTATGTTACTCGAGTTTTATTAAAAAATGTCAATATTCACCAAATGATCCCTTATTTATCCCCTACCTGCTGAAGCGATCTTCCCAAAAACAATTGGAAACGTTCCTTTGTCGGTGCTAACTGGATACCAAATTTGAAGATGATATCTCAATTCGTTCGGAAGTTATTGCGCTTATTAACAGACAGACGTACATGCAGACAGACAAAACAATTTTCATTCCACAATCAAGTTTTCTATATGTTTTGAGAGTTTTTACGCCGTTTTAGAAAGAAAACATAATTTTGGCAACAATATTCTACCCCCAACCCCTAATTTAATTTCAGCACAAAATACCAGATATTTGATGAAATTTTCTAATAAATAAACCCTAAAACGTTATATTACTTGAGTTTTAACAACAAAAAAATGTCAATTTCACCAAATTACCCCCAATTCATCCCCTACCCTCTAAAGCGATTTTACCCAAAAACAATCGGAACCGTTCGTTTGTCGAGTGCTTACTGTATATCAAATTTGAAAACGATATCTCAATTCGTTTTAAAGTTATCGTGGCTACAAACAAACATGCAGACCGACAGACAAAAAAAAATCGTTCCCAAATCATGTTTTCTATATGTTTTGATACTTTTGACGTTTAAGCAAAAAATGATTTTGAAATTTTTGTCGCCTTTTTGAATGAAACACAGGTTTTTTTACAAAAAATCATTTTACTTCTCAACATAGTCTCCTTTGAGCTCTATAAACTTCGTCTCACGTTTTTCCATTTTTTTTATCCCTTCCAAAAAATAAGATTTGTAGAGGTTCTCAAACTAGGTATTTGTTTATGAGATGATTTCATCATTGGAGTCAAATCTCTTTCCGCCGAGCGATTTCTTTATGTTTGGAAACAATAAATAGTCACTCGGGGCTAAATCCGGAGAATAGGGCGGATGTGGGAGCAATTCGTAGCCCAGTTTCTGCAATTTCGCCGTGGAGACTACACATGCGTGCACCCTAGCATTATCTTGGTGGAAAATAACTTTCTTCTTGGCCAAATGCGGTCGTTTTTTCTTCAAATCGTCATTGAATCGGTCCAATAAGTTGGTATAATATTCGCCATTGATTGTGGTTCCCTTTTGAAGGTAATCAATGTGGATTATACCGCGGTATCCTAAAAAACGGTCGCCATGACTTTATTGGCTGACAAACCCATCTTGGCCTTCTTCAGCGCAGATTCGCACGGAGAAACCCACTGTTTTGACTGCTGCTTGGTGTCTGGTGTGTTGTGGTGAATCCATGTTTCGTCTACGGTTACGAAACGGCGCAAAACCTCGTCTCTATTGCGGTTCAACAACGCCAAACACTCCTTCGAAGTTGTCACACGATTGCGTTTGTTGTCGATTGTGAGCAAACGGGGCACCCATCTTGCGGATAGCTTTCTCATACCCAAGTGATCATGCAAAATCGAAACCACTGAGCCATGTGATATGCCTATGCCTTCTACAATCTCCCGCACTTTCAACTGGGCGTCCAGAACGTTCGTCGTCATTTGTGCTTGTACGGCCGCAGCGAAATTAAGTAAATCACTTTTTTACCATGGAAATTGATGGTGCAGTGTCCCCATAGTATTTATCAAGCTTAGCCTTGGTTTCAGTGATTTTTTTTCCGCAAAAAATAATGTTTGATGGGTACACCAAATTCACTTTTTTCCATTTGCGTTATAACTCAAGAGGTTGTCTGCTTTCAATTGCTATCTAACACAAACTAAATGATACAGCTTGTTCAAAATTTGACAAGAGCCAACTGACAGATGCTTGTTGACAGGTGCAGTGTTTCCCTTCCTGTGAAGAGGCGGGAAATTGAAAAAGTCACGAACTTATTAACGCGCCCTCGTACTTCCACACGTTGTGACGATGTGGAAGTAAAATGAGTGTTTACAATGTAAAGAGCCACTCAGTGTATCTTATAAAAATCCACTACCATAACGCATTTGCTGTCCCGATTTTTTTTAGTGAATTTTCATTAAAAAAATTCACTAATAGAGAGGTATCGATGGCAGGTGCCTTTCTTTTATTAATGGCTTGGATGAGTTCGTTAGCCAGGAAAATCTTACGAGGTTTTCCGGGAAAATTTTGAGTTTTCTTAAAAAAAAAATCTCAGAAAATAATAAAGCTGCTTTAATGAAATTTACTTTAAATGTTGCCTTGGGAGATACCTTACTACGGACCAAAATTCAACTTTCTAAGTTTATAGAATATTGAGTTGTTCAAATTTTAAATTTTCTTTCGAAAAAAAATTTTTTCCCCGAAAATTACAAAGTTATTTGAATGAAATTTGGTGGATATCTTGCACTAGTAAAGACCTTACTACATACCAAAATTAAACTTTGAGTTATACAAATTTGAAGCATTTAATAAAAATTCACTACCATAACGCACTTGCTGTATTCCGAGCTTTATTTAGTGTAGACCCGCTACAGGATGGTGTAAATTTCTTTCACTGAAGACCCGTGACAAAAGATACCTGTGTCATTATCACGTCTCTGTTGTACCTGCTTCATTGGTTCATTGCACCACAAAACATCGGCAGACTTCATAAGTGAAAACACCTGCTTAACTGTGTGTGCTACGCGGCATGACTTTTATGTTTTAATCTCTACAACCATCCATTTCTGTGTAATTTTAACACAAACTTTCCAAAGTTACCCGAGGAATGTCGGATGAAAGTGTAGAAAATGGACAAATACGCATATAACCTGTTTGAATTCATGTTTTATCGAGAATGGCGACAAGGATAATGTGGAACACTTCTGAATTTTAAAGATACAGCTTAATAATCACGTACAAACGGCAATCAACTTTATCTCAAGTCTTCTAAAGCCGGCTCTTATCTATGCGCCTTTAAGACCCAACACAATGGGATTATCTAAGGCGCAGCCACAATATTTTGTACGAACAAAATAATTAGAATAAGTATTCATTCGTTCTTTCCATTGCTATCACATTCTCAAAATCACCGAAAGCATTTTGTTCAATTCCATGTAACAAGAACCATTTTTTAGCGAATTTTTCGTATAACTACGTCGGTGGGCAAGGGATGGCAGCCTTTGGGTGAGGGTAGGATCCCGATGAGACGTATAGCTCTCTTCTGAATGGAGTCCAGGATACGGAGTGTAGAAGCGGCAGCAACACCCCAGATGTGGGAGCAGTATTCGAGGTTTGGCCTTATTTGTGAAGTATATAAGATATAGAGATTAGCTGGTGAAAAGTATTTGCGAGCCCGAAAGAAGAAACCTAATTTCTGAGCAGCCGCTTCTCCAATTGATGTGACATGTTGGTGCCAATTGAGATTTCGATCCACAGAAATGCCAACAAGTGAAAAGGACTCATTACTTTGAATAACTTGGTTGTTCATTGTGATGGATCTAGGGCTGGTGTATCTCTTATCAGATACAAAGCAAGGCTGAGATTTGGTGGAGCTGAATTGTACAAGATTTCTACTTCCCCAGTCTAATATTTTTTAGAGATACACAGAGACAGAACCCACCATGAGTATGCGATCATCATCTAATTGGGCTAAAGAGACAGGCTTAGAATATTGAATATTTGAGTGGATGATGCTGTCGTCCGCGTAACTATGAACTGGGTTGGATGTGCTAGAGAGGAGGTCATTGACGTGAAGAAGAAACAAAGTAGGGGTTAAAGCTGAACCTTGAGGAACTCCTGCATTAATTGGATACAGTTTAGAGGAATGGCCATCCACTACAACAGGAATGCTCCGGTTGGAGAGAAAATTTGCTGTCCAGGTACAGAGTTTTGGTGGTAGGCCATAGGCAGGAAGTTTCTTAAGCAGCGTTGTGTGCCAGACCTGGTCGAATGCTTTGGATATGTCTAGAGCGACAATCTGGGATTTACCGTGTAGTTCCATAGACTTGTTCCAAGAATGGGTGACAAAGGAAATGAGGTCGGCAGTTGATCTGCGCTGAGGGAATCCTTACTGCATGTCGTGAATTAGACTGTGTTTTACAAGAAATTTTAGTAATTCGGTGTTTATATACTTTTCCATCACTTTAGAGACAACTGAAAGGAGAGAAATAGGTCTGTAGTTGCTAGGAAGCGCTTTGGATCCTTTCTTGGGGACGGGTTGTACTCGAGCAGTTTTCCAGTTACTAGGGAATATGCCTCTATTGTAAGATGTCTAAAACAGACCAGTCAGGACAGGGGCAAGTTCTAGTGCACATTTTTTGAGAACAATTGCTAGGATCTCGTCAAAGCCAGAGGCTTTCGTGGTATTAAGAGAAGAGAGCATCTTTCGTACCTTTTTAGTTTTGAAAATGATATCCGTCATTTTATGCGCGACATTGGGGACTGTTGGTGGTTGAACATTTGGAGCTGGGTTGAGAGTAGAATTGCCGGCGAACAACGGGGCAAAAAGTTCAGCCTTGCCCAGGGCGGTAAAAACAATTTGATCCCCTGAAACTGAGAGGTGGGAACGTGCTCTTGCAGAAATTATTCCTAATAGATTTAGCAAGAGTCCAGAAGGGTTTGATACCGTTGGAGCTTGAGAGGACTTTGTTTTGATGTGGTTATTAAACGAGTTTTTTTTTGGCCTCAGAAAGAATACGGACATAGCGGTTTCTTGCGTCGTTAAATGCTTGACGGTTTTCTTGACTGGGATTGTGTAGAAGCGTTTTGTGACCTTTGGCCTTTTCAAGTCTGGCCTTGTCACAGGATTTAGAGAACCAGGGCTTTTAAGTGGCTGAAGGGGTTTTCTTTGTACGTGGAATAAATAATTCCATGCCAGGTTGGATAATTTCGGTGACGTTTTGTGAGATATCCGAGGGGTCAGGATGAGAGACGCAGACAGACGCCCATGGAAATGAGGAAAAGTAATCCCGCATTTCGTCCCAGTTCGCGGAGTTGTAGCGCCAAACGATACGTGGGTGTGATGACTGTGTGACCTCGGGTTGCATTGCGCAGGAAGCAGTGACCATGCCGTGGTCTGAATGACCAAGGGGGGCGGTGACTGATGTCTTATAGCATTCAGGTTTTGTAGTAAGAATGAGATCCAAGGGATTTGAGCTGTCTGTTGGGATGCGAGGAAAGTAAGTAGGTTGCTGAACCATATTGGCTAAAGAATTGCTGACTGCAAAGGCCTCCGCTGCTCTCCCTTGTGGATCGGTTTTTGAAGATCCTAGTCATTCCTTATTATGGACATTGAAGTTACCAAGAATAGTGACCTCGGAGGAAGGATATTCAGAAATCAGATAGCCTGTTTTTTCAGAAAGGTAGTCGAAGAGCTGGACACAGTTGTTGTCGGAAGGTGACCGGTAAATGCAACAGATGAATTTAGTTGCAGCCCTGAGAGAAAGAGTTTCATCCAAAGTATGTCTTTTCTTCCAGCTTCTAAATTGGGGAGTCTGGTGCAGGGTAGATTGCTACGGACGTATGCGCACACGCCTCCATGCAATCTAAAGGAAGTAAGGAGCTCATACCCCGGGAAATTAAGGTGATTAGTGGCTGTTTTGGCACTGATTTGGGTTTCAGTGAGGAAGGGGAGTTGGAACCCATTAGGCTGGAGCGAATGGTGGACGGAGTTCAGGTCAGATATATTCGAGAAGGATATGTTAGATATTGATGCCGGCGCCCCCTGCACACCCCTCTCCCGGAGATCCGAATGGGGGGGTATTTTATCTCCGGAATCTTTTGTACAAGGAGGAGCCATCATCATTTTTGCTTATAAGGGAAACCGACTCATACACCAGAACCGGAAACGTCCGTTGGGACTTCATCCGTTGATGTAAGGGCTGGTACCTCCTCGGGCGTGAAAAAATCTTTATTGTTAGTTAGTTATTTTATTATTGTTTCAGCAAGTAAGGGCTACGAAAATTAATGAACATCGTGAAACTAGTTTATTATTTGCAAAACATATGAAAATTATTTCGCAGGCGTAGAATAATAATAGTAATAGAATATCAACAGAATACCAATGGAAGGAGTTACATAATAATTGTCGATTCCAATTGCAGAAAACCTTGCGTATTTCTCATTATGGTAATTACCAAGGTGTGTATTTATAATATTATTGTATATATTATTTAACCGTTTTAGAATTTATCATAAAAACTAGTTACTGTAAGGCGAACGGATGGATCATGTAACTATTTTACGTAATAAATGGGTAGTAATTAAATTATTTGTTGTGGAAAGAATTTGCCGTTTTCTATCTCATTAAATAGCAAAAATGACATTTACTGTTCAACGGCCAGTCTTCCATAAATACTTGGCTTCCTAAATTCGTTTGTGGTTTATATTTACAAGACAGTTACGATTGCATAACTTGAAAAATAATTATTGACGCTTTAATCAAGATTAAGTAACACTATCTGATATACACCAGACTGTTTTCTGCTCAGACTCTTTAACTGCGTTACAAATAGTGATGGGAAAAACGGTTATATTCTGTTAACATTTGAAGCCGTTAACGTTATTTAATAATAACCGTTGAAAATCTGGCTTCAGTTATTTTAAACTGGATAGTCGATCGATAGTATCCTACATTCCCAAAGCTGTGAGCGAGAGCGAGCACACTAGTATAAATGCATTGTATTTTTACCCCGTTATTTCACCTAGTGTATAAATCTCAAATTTTGTCGATATGAAAAGGAAACAAAGGGTTAAGAAATTATAATAAGCGTGTCGTAAATCTTTTGCCACTCTGAAGTGAAACTTTTAGAAATCAGAAAGGAGTCTTATATTAGTATTTACTTAGATGTTTTAGGAATTATAAACTAGTCATTTCTAACAAATTTATTTTATGAGGGGTCTTTACGTAAATGTTAATGCCACAGCAAGAATCAATAAATATCATTATTTATCACGTCTTGGGACGTTAGACGTTAGAACTTTTATTGCTACACACGGAGTGATTCTAAGAACTCCATAACATAACGCAGCTCATAAAATTTCGGTAAAGAAATTTGCCTTTATTCTGTACATATGGTTTGTTATTACATTATGCTTTTATTCTTTCTTAGAAAGATCTCTGTCTCTAGTTACATTTTCGGTTCACTGGTCATCTTTATCAGTCCACTTTTAAAAACTGTGCAAACAACAGCCAACAGTATAAAAAATTGAGTTTGAGTTTAAAAAAAATGGAAGATATATAGTATTAATTGTTTATTTACTTATTTTAATATTCGTTGTTTTAAAATTAGTTTCAAAAATTTCAAAGGGCTGTAACTTGGAGGAGAAGTGGTTTCAAGAAAAACTTAATAAAATGACACCCCTTATTTTTCTCCAAAGAATCACCCTGTATATATATATATATATATATATATATATATATATATATATATATATATATATATATATATATATATATATATATATATATATATATATACATATATATATATATATATATATATATATATATATATATATATATATATATATATTCATTTATTTTTTTATATTTAAATGTATATAGATATTAAAAAATGTTGTATCATTATATTTTTTTATCAATTTGATACCTATTATCAGACAAACGAAAATGACGTGTTAACTGTTTTCTTAGGTAATGTATATAAATTTAAATAAATAAGTACTTTAATTTCACGTGAAATAACCCTATTTTGCGTTGTCTATAGTGAAAGTAATAACACGTTTTTACAGAAATTCATCTTTTCACCCAACATTTTTTATTATTAAATATTTGGCTTTACATACTAGTGGGAAACTCAACTGTTTCAAAAATAACAGCTTCTCAGTTTAACAGAATAACTCTGTGTAGTAGTGTCCGTATGCCGTATCCTCATCAACAACCGGTTAAAGTTAAAATTAAACCGTTTTATTGTACCGAAGATCGTACGTCCCTAAAGCTGTGAGCGAGAGCGAGCACACTAGTATAAATAATAATGTTATGAAGTACAGTCCGCTCTATACTGTATAACCATACATATTTAGCATTCCCAATCTCAAAGCTATTCATCCCGTTAAATGGTTAAATAACAGTTGCCGATGAAAACCGATGTTTATTCATCGAACCTAGTTGCAGTAGAACTGAAACAGACACGACTCCGAATTATAGTTTAGTGTAAAAAGCGTTACTTTTTAAGCTGTTATTTTTATAAATCCATAACTGGTGGTTACCGTTTTGGCTCGGTAACCGTTTAAAAATAGCTGACAGTTAAATAACGACCCATCACTAGTTACAAACAATTAGGAATATCTACCCTTAATCTTTGTAATCATCAACACGAACTTAGTGAAAGAGATCAATATACAAAACAGTAAATTAAAACAGCTTGTAAAACATCAAATTAATGAAAAACCATCGCCTCAGAAAGGTGATTTCGTAGAAAACCTTCCTTTGAAGACGTTTAATAAAAATGAGATCGACCTTTTAAATAAAGGGCTAAAATTGGGTTTGCAATCACCAAAGAACGATCTGTTAGCTGTCATTGCCTGTATTGAAACAGCTATAAAACAATTACCTGAGCCTTCAAAAAACTTTATTATACAGGCAAAAGACAACTGACCTACGGTCAGTCTAGACCAGAGACAGAGCAATATAAAACTTCACCCTACCAATCGCTGTGCAGACTAGTTCAAGGCACAGTGATTATGGAATGGGTGGAGTAAGACTTAGGGTATGCACAATCAACCAAAGGTTGCAGTGCTATCGGGGCGGCAAGGCCGCGGACGAGCCCTGAGGGGAAAAAAAAGATAAATTAAGTAAAAGTTTAAATGAAAATAAGCCCATTAACTCCAAAAACATTAATCAAATAAATATAGTTAAACGACTGCGAGAGAAAGAATGTTTTTATGTTAAAGCAGACAAAGGTAATAAGGTGGTGATTTTATTTAAAAGCGATTATAAAGATGAGTATATAACGCAATAGAATCAGGATGATATAAAAAACTAAATAGAAACCCTCTGCCAAAAATGATTTCCGAGGTTAAAAACAATTTAAAGAGACGCCATTTTTTTTTTTTAATGTCAACAACACACCACGAGGGCTTACAGCCTAAATACTATCGTACCGTGGGTGTTGACAAGGAGGAAAGAGGCAGCTTGTTAATTCTGGACTTGAAGGTTTGGAGGTTCGGAGGAAAAGGAAAAACATGTGCCGGCAAGGAATTCCACAACTTGGAAGTCCTCGGGACAAAAGAGCGGGCATAACAAGATGTTCTATGTCTGGTGACCTGGACATTAAAAGGGTGCATTCGCTCTGTTCCCCTGGTAGATCTGCTGGGGGCAGAAGGTGGGGGAATTATGGAGGAAAGCTCCTCTGAGCAGTGCCCGTGCAGATATCTATAAAAGAGAGAGAGGTCACCAACGGCACGTCGGTGGGCAAGGGATGGAAGCCTTTGGGTGAGGGTAGGGTCACCGATGAGACGTATAGCTCTCTTTTGAATGGAGTCCAGGATAGCGAGTGTAGAAGCGGCAGCTGCACCCCAGATGTGGGAGCAGTATTCGAGGTTTGGCCTTATTTGTGAAGTGTATAAGGTATAGAGATTAGTTGGTGAAAAGTATTTGCGAGCCCGGAAGAGGAAACCCAATTTCTTAGCAGCCGCTTCTGCAATTGATGTAACATGTTGGTGCCAATTAAGATTTCGATCCACAGAAATGCCAACAAGAGAAAAGGACTCATTACTTTGAATAACTTGGTTGTTCATTGTGATGGGTCTAGGGCTGCTGTATCTCTTGTGAGAAAGAAAGCAAGACTTAGTTTTGGTGGGGTTGAATTGTACAAGATTTCTACTTCCCCAGTCTAATATTTTTTGGAGGTCTACGGAGACAGAACCCTCCATGAGTCTGCGATCCTCATCTAATTGGGCTAAAGAGACAGGTTTAGAATATTGTATGTTTGAGTGGAGGGTGCTGTCGTCCGCGTAACTGTGAACTGGGTTGGATGTGCTAGAGAGGAGGTCATTGATGTGGAGAAGAAACAAAGTAGGGGCTAAAGCTGAACCTTGAGGAACTCCTGCATTAATTGGATACAGTTTAGAGGAATGGCCAACCACAACAACAGATATGCTCCTGTTGGAGAGGAAATTTGCTGTCCAGGTACAAAGTTTTGGTGGTAGGCCATAGGCCGGAAGTTTATTAAGCAGCGCTGCGTGCCAGACCTGGTCGAATGCTTTGGATATGTCTAGAGCAACAATCTGGGATTCAACGCATATAAAATGTTAGGATTTATTCATAGATCAACTCTGGATTTTTCATGCAATAGCTTTAGAAGGCTGTATTGTGCTCTGGTTCGCTCTTTGTTGGAATGTTCTTCTGTAGTCTGGAGCCCGAATTACAATATTTATATCAATCAGATTGAGGCCGTACAAAATAGATTCTTAAGAATTTGTGCTTACAGAATGGGCTTGCAGAGAAATGATCTTAACCTTTCTTATTTGCGGAATCGGCTGCACTTGCAGTCACTGAGAGGTAGAAGGATTGTCAGTGATGTTTGTTTTTTGCACAAATTATTAGTGAATAAAATTGATAGTCCTTCTTTGCTTGAGTTAGTCTCTCTAAGGATTCCGAACTGCACGAGAGCGAGGGAGGTTTTTGTGGTTCCCTTCCATCGAACCAATTATGGCTTTTTCAGTCCGATGTCGAGAGTGGCGAGAACTGCAAATGAGTATTCGGAGCTCTTGGACATGTTTAATGATTCTGACCGTGTAATTAGAGGAATTTTGAGAGGTGTTATTGATTGAATTGTCATACATATGGTATACAGGTTATGTTTTGCTTTTTTTTTTTTTATGTTCTCATATTGTGATTATTTAAGACTAATGTAGTTTTAGATGTTGTTATTATTATTGTAAATGGTTAATCCGTTGAATAAATAAATAAATAAATAAAAACGTGTTGTTCCATAGACTTGTTCCAAGAATGGGTGACAAAGGAAAGGAGGTCGGCAGTCGATCTGCGCTGACGGAATCCATACTGCCTGTCGTGGATTAGACTGTGTTTTTCAAGGAATTTTAGTAGTTCGGTGTTTATATACTTTTCCATCACTTTAGAGATGACTGAAAGGAGAGAAATAGGCCTGTAGTTGCTAGGAAGCGCTTTGGATCCCTTCTTGGGGATGGGTTGTACTCGAGCAGTTTTCCAGTTACTAGGGAATATGCCTTTATTGTAAGATATCTGAAACAGACGAGTCAGGACAGGAGCAAGTTCTGGTGCGCATTTTTTGAGAACAACTGCTGGGATCTCGTCAAGGCCAGAGGCTTTCCTAGTATTAAGAGAAGAGAGCATCTTTCGTACCTTTTTAGTTTTGAAAATGATATCAGTCATTTTATGCGCGACATTGGGGACTGTTGGTGGTTGAACATTTGGAGGTGGGTTGAGAGTAGAATTTCCGGCGAACAACGAAGCAAAAAGTTCAGCCTTGCCCAGGGCGGTAGAAACAATTTCATCACCTGAGACAAGAGGTGGGAACGTGCTCTTGCAGAAATTATTCCCAATAGACTTAGTAAGAGTCCAGAAGGGTTTGCCGCCGTTGGAGCTTGAGAGGACTTTGTTTTTGATGTGGTTATTAAACGAGTTTTTTGCCTCAGAAAGAATGCGGACATAGCGGTTTCTTGCGTCGTTGAATGCTTGACGATTTTCTTGACTGGGATTGTGTAGAAGCGTTTTGTGAGCTTTGACCTTTTCAAGTCTGGCCTTGTCACAGGATTTAGAGAACCAGGGCTTTTGAGTGGCTGAAAGGGTTTTCTGTGTACGTGGAATAAATAATTCCATGCCAGCTTGGATAATTTCGGTGACGTTTTGTGAGATATCAGAGGGGTCAGGATAAGAGAAGCAGACAGACGCCCATGGAAATGAGGAAAAGTAATCCCGCATTTCGTCCCAGTTTGCGGAGTTGTAGTGCCAAACGATACGTGGGTGTGATGACTGTGTGACCTCGGGTTGCATTGCACAGGAAGCAGTGACCATGCCGTGGTCTGAGCGACCAAGGGGGGCGGTGACTGATATCTTATAGCATTCAGGATTTGTAGTAAGAAGGAGATCCAAGGGATTTGAGCTGTGTGTTGGGATACGAGGAAAGTAAGTAGGTTGCTGAACCATATTGGCCAAAGAATTGCTGACTGCAAAGGCCTCCACTGCTCTCCCTTGTGGATCGGTTTTTGAAGATCCTAGCCATTCCTTATTATGGACATTGAAGTCGCCAAGAATAGTGACCTCGGAGGAAGGATATTCAGAAATCAGATAGTCGGTTTTTTCAGAAAGGTAGTCAAAGAGCTGGACAAAGTTGTTGTCAGAAGGTGACCGGTAAATGCAACAGATGAATTTAGTTGCAGCCCTGAGAGAGAGTTTTATCCATAGTATGTCTTTTCTTCCAGCTTCTAAATTGGGAAGTCTGGTGCAGGGTAGATTGCTACGGACGTATGCGCACACGCCTCCATGCAATCTAAAGGCAGTAAGGAGCTCATACCCCGGGAAATTAAGGTGATTAGTGGCTGTTTTGGCACTGATTTGGGTTTCGGTGAGGAAGAGGAGTTGGGGCCTGTTAGCCTGGAGGAAATGGTGGACGGAGTTCAGGTTAGAATTTAGGCCACATATATTCGAAAAGGATATGTTAAATCTTGATGTTGGCGCCCCCTGTACACCCCTCTCCCGGAGATCCGAATGGAGAGGTATTTTGCCTCCGGAATATTTTATACAAGGAGGAGCCATCATCATTTTTGCTTATAAGGGAAACCGACTCATACACCAGAACAGGAAACGTCCGTTGGGACTTCACCGGCCCCTTGATGTATGGGGTGGTACCTCCTCGGGCGTGAAAAAATCCTTTACTATTACATAAAGGAAAATTCCACTACCACCTGCTATGGATTGGATTGGATCAATGTCTACCCCTTTAAAAATAAGATTAATAAAGGGACTATCAATTGTCCAGTAGTTATGATTTTCGACATAGTAGGAGGATACAAAACATTTTCATCATTTTGCATCCATATTACCATATTACAAAAGATTTAGGGAAAAAGTTACAAGTTTCAAATCCTAAAGTTCCTAAAAAGTATTGTCTCCCAAAAATCCATACACCCGGAAAATCGGTGAGACCTATTGTTTCAGCTACAGATTCCCCGATATACAACATAGCGAAATGGTTAACAAACGAATTTAAAGGCTTGCCTATTAAACAAAAAAGTTTTTCAGTCTCAAATTCACTTGAATTTATCAATAAAGTTAAAAATATTAAGTTGGTTGAAGGCGAGGTACAAACATTTCTAAAATAAACATAGCCAAATCGGTCCAGACGTTCTCAAGTGATACGCTTACCAACGAAGAGCATTTCATTTTTATTTTTATAGATTGGTTAAAAGTGACAGACTTTGTAATAAGAGACGAAAGTAGCAAATGTTTGTATATTCTTATCTGTAAACGATTAGCGAGCTTGATAGCAAAACTGCACTGATGTGTTGTGGTCAATTTTCTTAATAAAAAAAGCCTGGACGCAGCAAATGCGTTATGGTAGTCAATTTTCATACAAATGATCTGCCACAAAATATTTTATTATAACTTTTTTTTCTTGTAACATAGAAATCTAAATGTTGGTGTATAGTTTAATTTTTATATCGTAAACCTACCTACAAAATTTTGTTTTTATAACTTTTTTATTTTTTAAGATAAAAATTTTTTCGAATGAAAACTCAAATTCTTCCCGGAAAACCTCGTCCGATTTTCCTGATTAACGAACTTATTCAAGCCATTTACAAAAGGAAGGTACATGCCACATTTTATCAAAATCGGTCCATTATTTTTTTAGATAAAATTTTTTTCGAATGAAAACTCAAAATGTTCCCGGAAAACCTCGTCCGATTTTCCTGACTAACGAACTTATCCAAGCCATTTACAAAAGGAAGGTACATGCCAAATTTTATATACACACACACACACACACACACACACACACACACAATATATATATATATATATATATATATATATATATATATATATATATATATATTTATCACAATTATACAATGCGTCATACAAATAAGCTTGGCTTGTTTTTGTAGAAGACACAATTTCTATAAAGGATGCATTCTAAATAAAACTATCAAAAATCATTAACGTTAATTGTCACTTTACGAATTTTGCTCAGATCTTGCTCTAATTATATATTTTTCCACCACTAACATGTCTACAACCTTCCTTCATCCTGAACTTAGCTTCAAACTGCAGTCCATCCATATTTACTTCCAAAAAAACCTTTAAATGTTAAAATTCTTATATATATATATATATATATATATATATATATATATATATATATATATATATATATATATATATATATATATATATATATATATATATATATATATATATATATAAATTGAAACTGACCCCGGATATGGGTTCTAGGGGTCCTAATTCGCGCTCATTTGCAAAATTTTTTTTCAATATTCAAAAGTCGCGATATCCACATTAGTGAATTTTTTTCTACGAAAATTCACTAAAATCACTTAATGAGGAGATCCAGACTACTGAATTTTGAAAAAAATTGTTCAAACGAGCGCGAACTTTTTATATGTTAAGTCTGTAAGTTTAAAGACAAAAATGTTATGGGCATTTAAAGAAAAGAAAATTGGGGTTTTTCTCAAAATGTCAAAGTCGCGATTTGAAACGTCTAAATTGGCAACATTTAGGCAAAGAACCTGAAACAAATACGGATTATGTAAAGAAAACGTCGCAAGATGAGTGTTCTCCAAAGTTTCAGTTTCAACCGTCACTGACCTTTATTTTACTAAAACATTTACAGAAAATTCATTTCAAATAGACTTTTTCTCTGATACTGTGGCGGTAGTTTTAGTTAAGTTGATGGTGTAACGGTCTGTACTTTTAGTTAATTTTCGTAGAAAAAATTCGTTAATGAGGAGACAGCAACTTTTGAATTTAAAAAATGTCTTCAAATGAGCGCAAACTAGGCTCCCTAGCATCCATCCACATTAAGTTTTTATCTGTTTACATATATACAGGGTGACGCATTTCTACGGTAAAGCTCAATATACTTATTATACAAGATACGAGAAAAAGTTGTATACGTTAATTATAGGGTGTCTTGAGCTGCATCTTATAAAATTATTTTGACAATCACAGGGGGGTCCGTAAGTCGTTGGTGGTCCCTACAAAATGTTTTTTCGAACACTCTGATTTTCTTGCATTTTTGCATTTTTGATCAAAATATGATGCATGTTTATGAGAAAAAAAATCGAGACGCAGCAAGTGCGTTTTGGTAGCAAATTTTCATTAAATGCTTCAAATTTCAATAACTCAATTTGCTATTAACCTAAGGTTTGTTGGCTAGGAAACCAGTTTTCTCAGAAACATTTAAAGTTTATTTTCGGAAATTTTTTGTACATTTTCAAACAATAAGTTATTTTGATAAAATATGGTGCATTTTTTCTACTATATACTATATAGGCTATACTGGTAACCAAATTGATGACTGCTTGCATTAGAGAGACATATTTGCTATTGAAAACATTTTTATGAAAACTCACTACCATAACGCACTTGTTGCATCCAGAGTTTTTCATACTGTTTGCTAATCGCGAGCTATTAAAATAGCCAGTGAAATCAGCTAACAGTTCATTTGTGAAACTTTAATTGCTAATAAGAATTTGAAATTATTGTAGAATTATACACCGTAATCGCAGAGAACGTGGCTGTGTTTGCATCATGTAGCATTACGGATAAAAAAGGTTTAAAATTAGAGTGAGAAGTCTGTTATTACCTGTTTTATAATCGAGATCGATGTTAAAAAGAATGTTGCACTTGTATAACAATTATTACAATTAGTAATCATAAAATAATATTGCAATGTTCAGTTTTAATCTGCAAGGTAGCCGTGAGTAATAAAATGATTAGAGGTTACGATACAGAAAACCGCTGCATTTCTTCCGATATAAGTAGGAAAAACTAAATAGAATCTAATAAATGTAAGAGCACGTTCCACCTGTTGCTTCAGGGGATGAATTTGCTTCTACCGCCCTGGGCAAGGCTGAACTTTTTGCCTCGTTGTTCTCCGGCAATTCTACTCTCAACCCACCTCCAAATGTTCAACTACCAACAGTCCCCAATGTCACGCATAAAATAACGGATATCGTTTTCAAAACTAAAAAGGTACGAAAGATGCTTTCTTAATACCAGGAAAGCCTCTGGTCTTGACAAGCTCACAGCAATTGTTCTCAAAAAATGTGCACCAGAACATACTCCTGTCCTGACTATTCTGTTTCAGACATCTTAGAATAGAGGCATATTCCCTAGTAACTGGAAAACTGCTCGAGTACAAGCTGTCCCCAATAAAAGATCCAAAGCGCTTCCTAGCAACTACAGGCCTATTTCTCTCCTTTTAGTCGTCTCTAAAGTGATGGAAAAGTATATAAACACTGAATTACTTTTTTTTTTTTGAAAAACAGTCTAATCCAAGACAGGCAGTATAAATTCCGTCAGCGCAGATCAACTGCCGACCTCCTTTCCTCTGTCACCCATTCTTGGAGCAAGTGTATGGAACTACACGGTGAATCCCAGATTGTCGCTCTAGGCATATCCAAAGCATTCGACCAGCTCTGGCACGCAGCGCTGCTTAATAAACTTCCGACCTATGGCCTACCACCAAAACTCTGTACCTGGACAGCAAATTTCCTCTCCAACCGGAGCATTTCTGTTGTCGTGGATGGCCATTCCTCTAAACTGTATCCAATTAATGCCGGAGTCCCTCAAGGTTGAGCTTTAGCCCATACTTTGTTTCTTCTCCACATCAATGACCTCTTCTCTAGCACATCCAACCCAGTTCACAGTTACGCGGACGACAGCACCATCCACTCAAATATACAATATTCTAAGCCTGTCTCTTTAGCCCAGTTAGATGAGGATTGCAGATTCATGGAGGCTTCTGTCTCCGTGGATCTCCAAAAATATTAGACTGGGGAAGTAGAAATCTTGTACAATTCAACCCCACCAAATCTCAGTCTTGCTTTCTTATTCATAATAGATACACCAGCCCTAGACCCATCACAATGAACAACCAAGTTATTCAAAGTAATGAGTCCTTTTCACCTGTTGGCATTTCTGTGGATCGAAATCTCAATTGGCACCAACATGTTACATCAATCTCAGAAGCGGCTGCTAAGAAATTAGGTTTCCTCTTCCGGGCTCGCAAATACTTTTCACCAGCTAATCTCTATACCTTATATACTTCACAAAGAAGGCCAAACCTCAAATACTGCTCCCACATCTGGGGTACTGTTGCCGCTTCTACACTCGCTATCCTGGACTCCATTCAGAAGAGAGCTATACGTCTCACCGACGACCCTACCCTCACCCAAAGGCTGCCATACCTTGCTCACCGACGTGCCGTTGGTGATCCCCTCTCCCCCTCTCTCTCTCTATATATCTCTTTTATAGATATCTGCACGGGCACTGCTCAGAGGAGCTTTCTTCCATAGTTCCTTCACCTACTGCCTCCAACAGATCTACCAGGGGAACAGAGCGAATGCACCCTTTTACTGTCCAGATCACCAGACATTGGTATGCCCGCTCTTTTGTCCCGATGACTTCCAAGTGGTGGAATTCCTTGCCGGCACATGTTTTTCCTTCACCTCCAAACCTTCAAGTCCAGAATTAACAAGTTGCCTCTTTTCTCCTTGTCGACACCCACGGTACCATATTATTTGGGCTGTGAGCCCTCGTGGTGTGTTCTTGAAATAAAAAAATTAAGTTTACTTCGGGAAAGAGCAACCCTTAGGTGTAAAATGCAAAGTCAAGGCATTAAATTGACATCAGGACGCGACGTTACAGCAATAGCTTTAAAGATGTGGGTTATTAAACTACCTCCAGTTTTATGTTGCCTCATTTTGATATTAACAAATAACGACTTATCCAAGAAAAAAATCTTACAGTACGATACATATAATATCTTAATTACTTATATTATCATGCTTTTAGGCACTACATTTTTCTAAAAAAAAACAAAAAAAAAAAAAAAAACGAAAGTACAATTGTCGTTTTAAAGACGTTATAGAGGTAAGCAATGTTGCAGCTTGTTGATGAACAATTAGAAACAACATCGTGATCATTGAAGCTTTTAGCCTAAAAATATTACGAGGGACTAAAATTTTAGATTAAATCAAAACAACCAAATATGACTATCGCAGTATCGTTCCTAGTGTTCATAATGTTTTTAGCAAATAACTTTCACTATTTGGAATATACAAAGCGATCTACCTAACGTTAAAATCTCGTCACAACCAAGGCAAATCCACTTGCAATTAATTGTTTTTTCGCCTGTAGAAATTATTTTTCATTATCTGAAGACAGACAATTAGGAAAAGACAAATAACACAAGCTAACAAAACTGTGGGAAAATATACATCATTACCTGACGTCTGTTAGGTATAAGAGATCATATAAGAAAATATTATCTCAACGCTAAATTCTGACATAAAACGTTTAGTGAATGTTCCATTGTATCTTGAGATATTATAGTCCTTTATTGCACACGGCGTTATGAAAACACAAGACTATCGTATTTTAAATGTCTTTTTTACGATTCTCACGTCATTAAGACACTTGCATATATTAGCTATTTCGATCTGTGATATTAGAAGAGATTTTATGGTGTTGCGATATATCCGTTTCTAGATATTTCCTTGTTATTTCCAACTTTCTAATGGTATTGAACGAGAAACAATATCAGGGTACCCAGCAGAAATCGAAAATCAAATTCCCAGACATTTCCAGGCTCAGAAAGTGAGTTTTTTCATAACACCTAAAATGAAAGCCACACATCTCTGAATACATTTCTATTCATGATAGTACAGGCAATAGAGGAGCCCGTTACTCTTGTTCATAATGCACTAAATTACAGGAGTTTTTTTTAATACATAGCTTCAGAATGACGTACTGAATATAAAAACACAAAATCCTTACAAATTAGGAGGCCGGAAGTGCCGCCATTTTGAGAAAAACCGTTTCGGTCTATATCTCCGTAACCGTGCACTTTAGGTCAAAAATGGTAATTACCTTTATTGTAGATAATTGCATTTCTCATCTTTTATGAAAAATAAAATTTTTTGTATCACTCACCGTTTACAACTTATACGACTATTAGCATTCATTTATTGACTTTTTTACCTATATCCTTGTTAATAATTGTTTAAACAATAAAATGCTTATAACTTAACTTCTTTGCGTAAATGTTGCCAATTTTGACGTTTTAATTCGCGACTTTGACGTTTTGAGGAAAACCCCCCCTTTTTTTTTAAATGACTATAACTTTTTTGTCTTTGAACCTACACACCTAAATTTTGGTATGTAATGACGTAAAACCGTGTACCAAATTTAGTTGCCCTTACTTTGTTATTTCCGGAGATATGATTTTTTTTCGAAAGAAAACACAAAATTTTCCGGGAAAACCTGGGCAGATTTTCTTGGATAACGAACTTATCCAAGCCACTTACAAGTGGAAGGTATTTACCAAATTTAATTAAAACCGGCCCATTCGTTTTTGAGTTATCGGTTTGTGAGTTTTAATATATATATATATATATATATATATATATATATATATATATATATATATATATATATATATATATATATATATATATATATATATATATATATATATATATATATATATATATATATTAAAACTGACCCTGAGTATGTGTTCTCGGGGGCATAATTAGCGCCTATTTCAATTTTTTTTCAAAATTCAAAACTCGGGGTCTCATTAGTGAATTTTTTTAAAGAAAATGCACTAATAATAATTTAATGGCCAATATTTTCACTCCAACTTAAACTCTGTTACATGATCATAAAGGTTAAAATAGAATAAATACAGACAGCGCAGCTCTGCGCCGCCGATAACTAGAATGCATTTTGCATTTTATGCATTCAAGGAAGAATATTTCAAGTGAGATAAACAAATGAGAAATCTTTGAGATAGATGAAGAAGAAGCTATATATTTTTTTGGCGCATAACGTGACATTCGCTGCGTTTTTTGGCGGCTAAAATTAATACACCAAATGCCAGCCGCAATGTTGTCAGATATATTTCCCTAAGTAGAAGACAAATATTTAGGTGAAAAAGATTCACATAATATACTTATATCATTTGAAACCAAAATAATCTGCTTGTGACGGAATTTTACAAATATATAATTTCCAGTTTTGCTGAATGATTTCCATGACATTGGAGTAAAATCACAAATTTCCCTGGCATTTCCCTGGCATTTTAGGGGGTATTTCAGATATCCTGATTTTTCCCGGTTCTTCCGGTTTTCTAGGTCGCTGGGTACCCTGCAATATGTGGTTTTCTTAATTTTGAGAATAAGGTGCTAGCTAGGCAGTAATTCAAATGAATGACATAGCACGTAATATCAGCACAATGCACGAGGTAAGCGCCAAAATTTCCCAGCCACAGATCCAGGGTATCAGAGCGTGTTAAGTTTTGGTGAGACATTGGTTCACGTCTTATTAGCCTTGGAAAAAACAAAAATTGATTTTATGTCACCTAGTTTTCTTATAACTGACACTTGTTCATCACCATGTCAAAAGTCACGTAAATTGAATATAGAGCGGTTTTTAAATTCCTTAGTCGAGAAGATTTTCCACCACAAGGAATCAGAGATAGGCTGGATGGGGTGTACGGAGAAAATTATCCATAAAACATTGGTCAAAACGGATTCGAATGGGGCAGATAGTAGCAAATAGTCCAGATATGGTCCCTAGTGACTACTACTTATTTGAAAATTTGAAAAAAAGAACTTCGCGGGCGCCATTTTAGCAGTAGCGGCTCGTGCATTGGGGGTGCGCAAGAAAAAAGTTTGGGACGCAGCAAGTGCGTTATGGTGGTAAATTTTTATTAAATACTTCAAATTTGAATAACTCAAGTTTCTACGAACTTAGAAAGTTAAATTTTGGTGTATAGTAGGGCCTTACCCAGGGCAACATATTCATCAAATTTCATCAAAATAACTTTGTAATTTTCGGAGAAAAAGAAAACTCAAAATTTGAATAACTCAATTTTCTAAAAATGTAGAAAGTTGAATTTTAGTGTGTAGTAAGGTCTTTTACAAGGCGACATATCCATCAAATTTCATTAAAATACCTTTGCAATTTTCGGAGAAAACGATTTTTTTTAAACATAAACTCAAAATTTTCCCGGAAAACGTTATCCGATTTTCCTGACTAACGAACTCATCCAAGCCATTAATATAAGAAAGGCACTTGCCGAGTTTCGTCGAAATCAGTTGCTTATTTTTTGAGTTATCGGTTGGATATATATATATATATATATATATATATATATATATATATATATATATATATATATATATATATATATATATATATATATAAACATATAAAAATTGAAACTGACCCCGGATATATGGGTTCTAGGGGTCCCAGTTCGCACATATTTGAAAAAATTTTTGCAAAGTCTCTCCATCGATACCTCTTTATTAGTGATTTTTTTTAATAAAAATTTACTAAAAATGAAGGGCTCGCCTATTTTTTCCCCGAAAATGTATTATAAAGAAACCTACTTACTAAAATTAATAATTATCAACTACTTACTAAGTTTTCCTCTAGTTAGTTATACGTTATAGTAGTTAAAGTCCCTTAAAAAGTTAACCTTTAAATTTAAAATGTCCACTGAATTAATCACAGTATCACAATTATTTTGTCCACTTATTAAGCAACCCGAAGTAGTAACCATCATAATAATAATAATTGTCTTGTTAGAACATGTAAACAACAACGAAATTATCTAATTAAAAATCAATCCGACGCGAAGACGAAAATTACTAGGTAGTAGTATCATATCCGCTCATATATCCTCCCCGCCCAGCACCTCTATTCACGCTTGGTCGCTTAACTTTCTTGGGGGTTGTTTGCAACAAATTTACCTTGTGGCTTGTGCATCCGAGGAGGGTTCTAAGCATGTTTCTGAAAAAAATAATCTAAAAACCCTCCGTGCAGTAAACTGCAAATTTACCGAAATTGCATTCCACAACGTCGCCTATAATGCCTTTTTCAGATAATATAGAATACAGCACTAAACTAAGTAGTCGAGGGTAGTGATATTGACTGTGATAGACCAATCTTCTATGAGGCGAACAGCTCGTTTATGAATAGAATCTAAAAAGGACAAACTTGTCTTTGGCGTAGCATCCCAGACATGAGAACACCTTATGAGTTTTAACAGAATTTTCAAAATCAACAGAAGACTCGGCCGCTTTACCACAAAATAACTAATAAAGTTTTACGCTTACACACAATACAACATCGATCTTAGCAGTCTCTTTTAATTAAAATTTTTAAATATGCATCTAGATGTTCCACTATATTCGCATATGAGGTTGTGGCATATGGTATTCGATGAATGCGTAATGCTAAAGTAACTGTTATTATTCCTAACCAAGTTGTTAATGCTAAGTGGATATGTGACTTACATAACAGGATTGTAACTTAACAACATTGTAACCCAACCTAGTTTATGTTAAAAGTTTTTAAAGCTCGACTAAAGGAATGCGAACATAGTTGTTGCTTGGAGATTTTTCACGCGTTATGTCTGTCTTTTCTTATATAGAATGCATTATTATACATATACTTATTATATTGTATGTGTCTCAATGTATCCTTTAACGTAATTGATCTAATTTAAAAGCAAATGGCGTATTATATTTCTAAAGATTTTAATTAACATTTCCATTTATATGGGAAAATAGAAAGCGAAATGTTTCTTATTAGGCTTTTGTGCATTTTTTATGAAATCGAGGTTGATGGGAAATAATAAAGGTTCTTTTAGGCTTTGCCTCAAGGCAATTTCATATTTATAGTCAAATTTGTACAGGCTGGCCCGTAATGAATGGGCCATAGAGTAACTGTAGATTCTAAACTTGAAAATAATACGATTCTACCAAATATGCTTTAGTAAAATGTTGCTCGTTGAAGAGATACAGGGTGTTAAATGTTGATTTTGAGATTTAAGAAAACTTCGTGAAAACTCGGATTTGAGGATTCTGGATGGTGGGACATCCGAACCTAAACTTAGTTTTTGGGTTGTTGCAGGGGGCGCTAGTTAAAACTGTCGAATACAAATTATTTATCAAAGCTTTTTTACGCAAAACTCTACCACGATTTTCAATGAAAATACAGTAATTCGCATTTTTCATTCGCTACACGTGGCTCAAGCGTCGAGACGGGCATGCAGTGTACATGCGGTGTGAAGACGACACGCTGTATGTCAGGCACATGCAATCTCCAGTTGTAATCCACCCCTAGAGATCTCAGCTCTCCTCCGGGTTCGTCCAAACCCAACACCCACCAGTGCTAGACTCAAGGCAACATCCCATCGAGTCCCGCTCCCGTGCATCACCCAAACGAGGCCGTCCGTTCGTTTCGAAACACACAGAGAGGGCCTCAAACTCCGGGTGTATACCACTTATCAGAGATCTCAACCCCCTCCGGGTCCTCTCGTCACAGGACACCCACCAGCACTCAACCCAGGGCGGTATCATCTGGAACACCGCTCCCGAGTAACAACCAAGCGAGGCCTCAAAATCCGGGTGCATATCACTCCCACGAAATATCGGCCTCCTTCCAGCCTCACGCCACAGGCAGGAGTTACCTTGGGTCTATTGTTTTAGTTAGTCCCCGGACCCGCAGGGGGCATTCATATATATATATATATATATATATATATATATATATATATATATATATATATATATATATATATATATATATATATATATATATATATAGGGTGGCGCATTGAAAAGGAAACAGACCGATTTGCGTCCAGAGAAATTTTCTTTTTAAGAAACGCTGAAACACGTCAATTGTAATATTCAGGGGGACATGTTTTGACATAAAACTCAACTTTGTCACATCAACTCCTTAAGGGTGGTGATAACAACCCTTATATTTTAAATAGGGAACATGAGTCGAGTGTTACATCATTTGAAAGATCTTTCTTTTCTGAATTCAGCACACTAATTTTTTTGGAAGTTTTGTCAACTCGTTTGAAAATTATTCACAGTTGAAGATGCAAAAACGCATTTCACTCACTCCGATAAGAAATGTGCTGATAGTCAATGTTTTGTTGGTTTGTAAACAAAAAATTGACTATCAGAACATGTCTTATCGGAATGAGAGAAATGCGGTTTGTTATTTCAGTTTATCGGTCGGTTTGATACTTGATAGTACTACTGAAAATTAATTTCACAATGCTGTATTCTGTAGAAAAAAGAGTTGAAATAATTACTCTTTTTTTCAAAAACGATGACTGTGTCAACCGTACCGCAAATTTGTTTAATGAACGACATCCGAACAGACATGTTAACAGAAAATACATTTTGGAGTTAGTTGCAAAGTTTCGACAAACTGGTTCAGTAGCCAACAAAAAACGGGATTTTGAACGTGAATTTCCGGTTAGAAATGAGATTACTGTAATCGAAGTTTTAGGACAAATTGCTGCAGACCCAAGTTTGAGCACGAGAAAATTGGCCACTGTCAAACATCAAAAGAAGAACTATTCAGCGAATATTGAAGCATCAAATTTCACTCGTATAAAATTCATCTTGTACAACAACTTAATGAAGATGAATGTGATCGTTGGCTGGAGTTTTGTGAAGTTATGACTGCACGAATGGCTGATAACGGGGTCTTTCTGTTCAAGATCTGTTTTTTTGACGAGTGTACGTTTTTATTAAACTCTACAGTCAATCGTCATAATTGTCGTTATTGGGCAGATAATAATCCAAGAAATTTTCACGAAGTCCACACTCAAACTCCACAGAAATTGAATGTCTGGACTGGCATTTTTGGAGACCGTTTAATCGGACCAATTTTTCTTGATGGCAATTTGAGTGTCGAAAGGTATTTGGAGTTAATAGAAGATATCGTTTACCCTCTACTAATTGACATTGTTGAAAATGATGATCGCTATCAAGAAAATCAATTAGTGTTTCAACAAGATGGAGCTCCTCCACATTTTTCACAACGTGTTAGGGAGTTTTTGAACAGAGAGTTTTCAGGACAATGGATTGGACGTAGATGTGCTATTGAGTGGCGCCCTAGATCACCCTATTGAACTCCTTTAGACTTATTTCTATGGGGCCATTTAAAGAGTATAATTTTCGCAACAGAACCGGAGTCTCTGGAAGAATTAAGATGACGTATTGTTGAAGAATGCCGTCTAATAACTCCACAAATGCTCCAGAATGTCAGAGCTCGTTTTGAACAAAATTTGTACTTTTGTATGGAAGCTGGTGGTCAACAATTTGAACACTTACTTAACTGAATAAATATTTTTGTACGTTTGGTTTTGTTTTAACGAAAAATTGACTAATTAGTGCATTTCTTATCACAATGAATGAAATACGTTCTTGCAACTCCAACTGAGAATAATTTTTAAACGACTTGATAATACTTCAAAAAAAAATAGTGTGCTGATATCAGAAAATAAAGAGCTTTCAAATGATGTAACACCCATGTTCCCTATTTAAAATATAAGGGTTGTTATCACCACCCTTGAGGAGTTGATGTGACAAAGTTGAGTTTTATGTCAAAACATGTCCCCCTCAATATTAAAATTGACGTGTTTCAGCGTTTCTTAAAAAAAATATCTGCACGCAAATCGGTCTGTTTCGTTTTCAATGCGCCAGCCTGTATATACAACACTATACTCACACCCATTATGTCATAAATTGCAAGCATTGACTGCCAGTATACTTTTTAAATTATGACATATATCCATGCTGTCTGTATTTATAGATGAACTATCTATGTGTGTTAAGAAGAGAATGAAACATATCAAATAAAATAATCATGAATCGATGACAGAAAATATAACCTTACACAAGTTAAAGAAATATTAGTTGTTTAGAAACACTAATTATTTATTAATACGTGGAGTGAATTCTTGTGATTTAATAAAATTTAACAAACTAGTTACTAACACTTAAAACAAAGTTATCTTAAGCGAACAAGGTTGTCTTTATCAGCAAAACAAGTTTATAAGCATTTAGTAAATAATTTTGAAATAGACACTAAGCATAAAATGTAAAAAGATAATCTTTGAAAGTAGGCCACAAAGAACAGAATTTCTATGAAAATTATCAGGTACCCAACTTTTTTATTGATTAAAATGTGTAGCCGGACCCTCAAGTTGGCAATGCTGTTTTTAAAAATGGAAAAAGAAGAGGAAGAAGAAGTCGGCAAGTTAAAAGTGGACAGAAAAACTAGTATTTGCCCAACTCCAGTAACTTTCTTGGGGGTTGCTCCCAGGAAATTTCAATCGCCCGTGTTTTTGGGTGAGGGGGTAGAAACCCTCGTCATCCTAGGGGTTCTTCTTTCCCTTCTGCATGCACACAATCACCCTCATTTCATTAAAGACAGGATTTTTTTTTATGTTCAGCTTTCTAATATATTTTTTGTTGAGTATATTTCCTGTTTATCAATTGTTTTGTTTGAGGTTTGTATCAAAATTACTGTGTAAATATTTATGCTGGAGATCATGCTTTTGCTTGCCCTTCTTTACTCTGCGGCGAGAGGGAGGAATCAGCCCAGCACATCTTGCGCGAGTGTAAAGCTCTGGACCGCAAAAGACAACTGGTCTACGGACAGTCTAGACCGGAGACAGAGCACTATAAAACTTCACCCTTCGAATCGCTGTGCAGACTAGTTCAAGGTACAGTGATTTTGGAATGGGTGGAGTAAGACTAAGGGTATGCACAATCAACCAAAGGTTGCAGTGCTATCGGGGCGGCAAGGCCGCGGACGAGCCTTGAGTAAAAAGAATGTTTTATAACTTTTAAAATAAGGCTAATTCACTATAATATATTATTCTTATGAAAATTCACTACCATAACGCACTTGGTGCGTCCCGAACATGTTAGTAAGTAAACTACTGCTCGGCTGCACTTTTTAATTATTTTAAAACCATATACTTTCAGAGATAATTACGGGACCTGTTTATGGGACACCTGTATATCTTAGAAACTTCTGGCATGACGGAAAGTGGTAAGTCAATGTCGATATTTATTTTTAGTAGGTGAGCATGCATTTTCTTTTAAACATACACTTTCAGAGATAATTATGAGAGAAGCTTATGGGACACCTCTATTATTTGTTTAAATTATACAATACGTTAATACAATAAGTCAAAGACTTGTGCTGTACAGGAATGTAATTTAATATATAATATTATATACAAAATTGCTTGTCAGTAAGAATCCAAATTTTGCACTTCAAATTTTGACACACCAAATAAAATTTCTTTTTGCTCCCAATTTTTTTCATCTGATGCCTTAACCTTTGCCTTCATTTACAACAAATCTTCATATCTTTATTCTAGTTTTCCATTTACATCCTAACACATTCATATTTTTGCCAAAACAATCAATTTTATTTAAGACCAAAAATGACACTAGAGTTTGACGTTGAGCAATAACTAGATGTTTTTTAACAAAAAATAAAGATGAAAAATATGTTCGAAACTTATTATATAAAAATTCGACACGAATGATGCCAGTGTCCCAGATAAAGATTCAGAATCGTGCGGTCATGAAGAATTTCCCCCTTGAGCACCAAATGACCGACAACATGTGAATGAGAAAGTTGAGGTGCTTACACGCATGGTGTAACGTCTAAACTTTAGTCTCCGGATTCTTCATTCTTTGTTTCCGGTGAAGAATCATGGTCTGCACCTGCGTTTGACATCTCTTCTTTGACTAGGCGGGGTCCCAGAATGTCTGCCTAATATGAGACATCCATTACTGAGGGCGTTTATGTTGATTAAGTATAATTTAATGAGAATAAGAAAGTTTAATAATTAAAAATTATGATAATTTATGTATTTGGTGGATTCTATTATTAGATTACAGTCTTTTACACTAGTTTCTCTGCATACCGATATACAAGTGTGTGTTTATTTGTTTCTTTAACGTTGGCCTATTTGCGCGACTATGGCCAATCACCGACGCCAGGCAGCAGTTTCACCTCACTATCCTGAAAATTTTGCCGAACCCCTGCCTTTCTGTAGGGAGGGCAGCGATCATTAACGTGCCCAACATCGTATGGACACGGGACCGACGGCTTTACGTCCCCTCCGAAGGGCGGAACGTGCAGACATTCAACTTGCTCAAATACAATGCCAGAACCTCGGTTGATGTTAGTGTTACAATTTGTACTGAAAAAGTGAAAGGAGTACCCTGGGATCGATCCCAGTACCCTTCGATTCACAGGCACACGTTCTTACCCCTGAACCACCGAGGTTGTTACCGATATACAAGTAACTATATAACAACATAATTTAGTTGACACTAAATTTTAAATTAACCACTTAAAATTAAAATAAACAACAATCACAATAACAACAATAATAATAAATATTGATAAAAGTTTGTTGCCAATTTAACTTTGGAATTTTTTTATATTTCAACAACACACCACGAGGTCTTACAGCCTAAATACTATCGTACCGTGGGTGTCGACAAGGAGGAAAGAGGCAACTTGTTAATGCTGGACTTGAAGGTTTGGAGGTTCGGAGGAGAAGGAAAAACATGTGCCGGCAAGGAATTCCACAACTTGGAAGTCCTCGGGACAAAAGAGCAGGCATAACAAGATGTTCTATGTCTGGTGACCTGGACAGAAAAAGGGTGCATTCCCTCTGTTCCCCTGGTAGATCTGTTGGGGGCAGCAGGTGAAGGAACTATGGAAGAAAGCTCCTCTGAGCAGTACCCGCGTATAAAAGAGAGAGAGAGAGGTCACCAACGGCACGTCGGTGGGCAAGGGATGACAGCCTTTGGGTGAGGGTAGGGTCACCGATAAGACGTATAGCTCTCTTCTGAATGGAGTCCAGGATAGCGAGTGTAGAAGCGGCAGCGGCACCCCAGATGTGGGAGCAGTATTCGAGGTTTGGCCCTATTTGTGAAGTATATAAGGTATCGAAATTAGCTGATGAAAAGTATGTGCGAGCCCGGAAGAGGAAACCTACTTTCTTAGTAGCCCCTTTTGCAATTGATGTGATATCTTGGGGCCAATTGAGGTTTCAATCCACAGAAATGCCAACAAGTGAAAAGGACTCATTACTTTGAATAACTTGGTTCTTCATTGTGATTGGTCTAGGGCTGGTGTATCTCTTATGAGATAGAAAGCAAGACTGAGATTTGGTGGAGTTGAATTGTACAAGATTTCTACTGCCCCAGGCTAATATTTTTTGGAGATCCACAAAGACAGAACCCTCCATGAGTCTGCGATCCTCATCTAATTGGGCTAAAGAGACAGGCTTAGAATATTGTATATTTGAGTGGAGGGTGCTGTGTTTCGCGTAACTGTGAACTGGGTTGGATATGCTAGAGAGGGGGTCATTGACGTGGAGAAGAAACAAAGTAGGGGCTAAAGCTGAACCTTCAGGGACTCCTGCATTAATTGGATACAGTTTAGAGGAATGAGCATTCACGACAACAGAAATGCTCCGGTTGGAGAGGAAATTTGCTATCCAGGTACAGAGCTTTGGTGATAGGCCATAGGCCGGAAGTTTATTAAGCAGCACTACGTGCCAGACCTGGCCGAATGCTTTGGATATGTCTAGAGCGACAATCTGGGATTCACCGTGTAGTTCCATAGACTTGTTCCAAGAATGGGTGACAAAGGAAAGGAGGTCGGCAGTTGATCTGCGCTGACGGAATCCATACTGCCTGTCGTGGATTAGACTGTGTTTTTCAAGAAATTTTAGTAATTCAGTGTTTATATACTTTTCCATCATTTTAGAGACGACTGAAAGGACAGAAATAGGCATGTAGTTGCTAGGAAGCGCTTTGGATCCTTTCTTGGGGACGGGTTGTACTCGAACAGTTTTGCAATTAGTAGGGAATATGCATCTATTGTAAGATGTCTGAAACAGACGAGTAAGGACAGGAGCAAGTTCTGGTGCGCATTTTTTGAGAACAATTTCTGGGATCTCGTCAAGGCCAGATTATTTCCTGGTATTAAGAGAAGAAAGCATATTTTGTGCCTTTTTAGTTCTGAAAATGATATCCGTCATTTTATGCGCGACATTGGGGACTGTTGGTGGGTGAACATTTGGAGGTGGGTTGAGAGTAGAATTGCCGGCGAACAACGAGGCAAAAAGTTCAGCCTTGCCCAGGGCGGTAGAAACAATTGCATCCCCTGAAACAAGAGGTGGGAACATGCTCATGCAGAAATAATTCCCAATAGATTTAGCAAGAGTCCAGAAGGGTTTGCTGCCGTTGGAGCTTGAGAGGACTTTGTTTTTGATGTCGTTATTAAACGGGTTTTTTGCCTTAGAAAGAATACGGACATAGCGGTTTCTCGAGTCGTTAAATACTTGACGGTTTTCTTGACTGGGATTGTGTAGAAGCGTTTTGACCTTTTCAAGTCACAGGATTTCGAGAACCAGGGCTTTTGAGTGGCTGAAGAGGGTTTCTGTGTACGTGGAATAAATAATTCCATGCCAGCTTGGATGATTTCGGTGACGTTTTGTGAGATATCAGAGGGGTCAAGATGAGAGAAGCAGACAGAGGCCCATGGAAATAAGGAAAAGTAATCTCGCATTTCCTCCCAGTTCACGGAGTTGTAGTGCCAAACGATACGTGGGTGTGATGACTGTGTGTCCTCGGGTTGCATTGCGCAAGAAGCAGTGACCATGCCGTGGTCTGAGCGAAGTGACTAATGTCTTATAGCATTCAGGTTTTGTAGTAGTGCTGTGAATTTTTTACATTTTGTCAGTTACCGGTTATTAAAAATATTAACAGTTTGTGAAAAAACTGTTTTCGTTAATCTTGATAGCCGAGTAGCCGAGCTTCTTAAACCGACCAACCGGATAAATGACCGATCGATTGACTGATTGAATGACCGATTGTTTGGACGTTCCAATGTCCGACCGATTAATTTGTTTTTTTTTTGGTTGTTAACTTTTTCTGCTTATTAAAAGAATATACTACCAAACTGAATTTTTTAACGTATCATTGAAATCCCCTGTTTTAACAAAATAAAGAGACTGTGCGTCCTACTTTTATAGAAGCTCACTGTACAAATTTGATTATATCGTAGGAAAATTTTATTAGCTCCTTCTAGGTATACACTATCAGACATGCTTTCTTAACGTATCGTTAAAATCCCCTGTTTTCACCAGAAAGGAAGCCATTATGCTTCCTATTTTTATAGAAGCTCTATGGACAAAGTTGATCAGATAGGATATTAACAAAGTTTATTAAATATGTAGATATTCCATTATTTGAGAAATAACGATATATGTTCTACTTGATGCTTTTAAAGGCTTTGAAACAATCCAAATAGCAGGCGAATTAAAAATAGAGCATATTTTCTGGTACATTTTACCGCTTACCCTGGAAAATCCCAACTTCGTAAGATGACTTCAAAAAATTGCTTTATCTTTCTCAATTTTATAGCTAAAAACTTGTAATCGCGTGTAATCTACAGCTTTCACAACCATTTAAATCTGTTTTCAGTTAATAAATTGCGTTTGCCTTAATAAAACATCATGTATATTTTAGCCCATGTTGTTTTCAAGCAGAATCATAGCTTTAGTACAATTTTAAATCATTTAATATATATATTTGCAAAGTCCTGTTACGCAAAACTGGAACAACCTGTATGACTAGTTAAATTTTAACCTCCAGAAACATCTGTAGCGTGATCTTTGTATAGATTTCATTATACGTCTTTGACCAGGTCTCTTTTCTTTTAAATGAACGATGCGTATACATAAACAAGCCACTTAACATTTTAGAACAGTTATTGAAACAGCATATAATTTAGGCCAGTTAATGCTTGAATCATTTCTAATGTTAACAAAACTAACAGTTAAAGAGTTCAGAAGTGTGTTACCTACTGATTTGCAATTTTACGATACAAGAAGTAGCACTTCTGCATCGAAATAGAAGCACACTGAGTGCAAGTAGCCATCGGTTCTTTTAAAACGGAATCTATGCATATTTGTGTGAACAGGAAGGAAGTTAGGACGTGATTTGAATGATATTGAGTCTACAAGTGTTGAGGTCAGCTACCTTTTTCACACATCATAAACTTATAATAGGAAACTACTATACAAAATAAGCAATTGTTCTCAAAAAATGCGCACCAGAACTTGCTCCTGTCCTGACTCGTCTGTTTCAGATATCTTACAATAAAGGCATATTCCCTAGTAACTGGAAAACTGCTCGAGTACAACCCATCCCCAAGAAAGGATCCAAAGCGCTTCCTAGCAACTACAGGCCTATTTCTCTCCTTTCAGTCATCTCTAAAGTGATGGAAAAGTATATAAACACCGAACTACTAAAATTCCTTGAAAAACACAGTCTAATCCACGACAGGCAGTATGGATTCCGTCAGCGCAGATCGACTGCCGACCTCCTTTCCTTTGTCACCCATTCTTGGAACAAGTCTATGGAACAACACGGTGAATCCCAGATTGTTGCTCTAGACATATCCAAAGCATTCGACCAGGTCTGGCACGCAGCGCTGCTTAATAAACTTCCGGCATATGGCCTACCACCAAAACTTTGTACCTGGACAGCAAATTTCCTCTCCAACAGGAGCATATCTGTTGTTGTGGATGGCCATTCCTCTAAACTGTATCCAATTAATGCAGGAGTTCCTCAAGGTTCAGCTTTAGCCCCTACTTTGTTTCTTCTCCACATCAATGACCTCCTCTCTAGCACATCCAACCCAGTTCACAGTTACGCGGACGACAGCACCCTCCACTCAAATATACAATATTCTAAGCCTGTCTCTTTAGCCCAATTAGATGAGGATCGCAGACTCATGGAGGGTTCTGTCTCCGTAGACCTCCAAAAAATATTAGACTGGGGAAGTAGAAATCTTGTACAATTCAACCCCACCAAAACTAAGTCTTGCTTTCTTTCTCACAAGAGATACAGCAGCCCTAGACCCATCACAATGAACAACCAAGTTATTCAAAGTAATGAGTCCTTTTCTCTTGTTGGCATTTCTGTGGATCGAAATCTTAATTGGCACCAACATGTTACATCAACTGCAGAAGCGGCTGCCAAGAAATTGGGTTTCCTCTTCCGGGCTCGCAAATACTTTTCACCAACTAATCTCTATACCTTATACACTTCACAAATAAGGCCAAACCTCGAATACTGCTCCCACATCTGGGGTGCAGCAGCCGCTTCTACACTCGCTATCCTGGACTCCATTCAAAAGAGAGCTATACGTCTCATCGGTGACCCTACCCTCACCCAAAGGCTTCCATCCCTTGCCCACCGACGTGCCGTTGGTGACCTCTCTCTCTTTTATAGATATCTGCACGGGCACTGCTCAGAGGAGCTTTCCTCCATAATTCCCCCACCTGCTGCCCCCAGCAGATCTACCAGGGGAACAGAGCGAATGCACCCTTTTACTGTCCAGGTCACCAGACATAGAACATCTTGTTATGCCCGCTCTTTTGTCCCGAGGACTTCCAAGTTGTGGAATTCCTTGCCGGCACATGTTTTTCCTTCTACTCCGAACCTCCAAACCTTCAAGTCCAGAATTAACAAGTTGCCTCTTTCCTCCTTGTCAACACCCACGGTACGATAGTATTTAGGCTGTAAGCCCTCGTCGTGTGTTGTTGACATTAAAAAAAAAAAAAAGGAGAGAAATCTTTGTCTCTATGGTTTGCTTAATAAAAGGTAAGAACAGAAAACATTATCAGTATATGAAAAACGTTGTATCCATAGTTTTACGGTAGTAGTTTTACCTATAAAGCAGATTTTTTATATTAAAAATTAAATTATATCAATTTAATCTACATTTGATTGTTTTCTGGTCGTACTTCCTTTTATATACCATAAACATACTTTTACTACATATTCGTAGCTTGGTCGCTCTGATGTCGATTGTTATATATATATATATATATATATATATATATATATATATATATATATATATATATATATATATATATATGTGTGTGTGTATGTATGTATGTATCACACCGATAACTTAAAAAATTAGGGGCCGGTTGTGATTGAATTTGGTGAACACCTTCCTTTTGGTGGCTTGGATAAGTTCGTTAACCAGGAAAGTCGGTCCAGGTTTTCTCGGAATATTTTGTTTTCTTTCGAAAAAAAATTATATCTCCGGAAATAACAAAGAGAGGACAACCAAATTTGGTGCGCGGGTTTATGTCATTATACGTAAATTACGTACCAAAATTTAGTTCTCTATGTTAGAAGACAAAAAGTTATACGCATTTGAAAAAAAATTGGGGTTTTCTTCAAAACGCCAAAGTCGCGATTTAAAACGTCAAAATTGGCATCATTTAGGCAAAGAACCTGGAACTAGTACGGGCTATGGAAAGAAAATGTCGCAAGAAGAATGTTTTACAAACCCTGAAGTCTTAGCTTCAACGCTCATTGTCCTTATTTTACTAAAATATTTCCAGAAAATTCATTTCAGATAGACCATTTCTCTGATGCTTTGGCAGTAGTCTTAGCTAAAGAGTTTATCGTTTAATGGTATCTAATTTTTGTCGAATTTTCGTAAAAAATCAATAAAGTTCAATATATCCGTTATTATACAAGATACGAAAAAAATTGTATACATTAATTATAGGGTGTCTTAAGCTACATCTTAAACCAATATTTCTACAATCACAGGCTGTTCCATAAGTCGTTGGTGATACAATTTTTTTTTAATCGAACACGCCTTATGTTATTGCATTTTTACATTTTCCATCGAAATATAATGCACGTTTGTAAGAAAAGAAATTAGGGACGCAGCCAGTGCGTTATGGTAGCGAATTTTCATTAAATGCTTCAAATTTAAATAGCTCAATTTGCTATTAACCTATAAGGTTGACCAAGAAACCGATATTTTCGGGGACACTTTAAGTTTACTTTCGGAAATTTTTTACATTTTCAAACAATAAAGTCATTTTGATTAAACATGACACATTGTTTGTACTATATAGGATACTGGTAACCAAATTTGATGCCTGCTTTTAAAAAAACACACACATTTGGTATTAAAACCTAAACCGCAGCCAAAGAAACCGAACAATGGATGAATGGTATTAAAAACAATTATATGAAAATTCACTACCATAAAGCATTTGCTGCGTCCAGACATTTTTATTTTTACTATGTTGCCGTTAAATAATCTGGTATGTGTCACATTTACAGACTTTGAAAAGCTGGATTTTTCATGTCTCTATTTGGTGGGTGGAATTGATTTGTGTATTATCACCTCGAAAAGAATAATTTCAAAATAATAAAATATTATATATAAAATTTCAAGTCGTAAAAAGAGAGAAGGGCCCCGAATTTGAAAAAAATATGCTTGTAGCTTTTACATCTATAAAGAGATTTTCATACGTAATACGCTTCATATTATATTACCGTATGCGTGCGTGTACAGTATGTGTACAGTGTAAAAAAAAAAGTTCGCCTGCGGCGCAGGGGGAGACTTCGTCATCCTGTACCCCCCTTGGGACCGCGCGGAATCTGCTTCACCCACTCCCAAAGTCAAGAGTCGTCACCGATTTACAGTGCGACTTTAACAGAATTTTCTTTAAAAGTGTAGAGATTAATGAACTGTATTTTTGGACAAATCAGCGCCATATTTCTACAAAATCCAAGTCCTACCTCGTCAGTGTTCAAGAGTAAAATTTTAAGAATCCTTATTAGGGATTTTTTTTTAGAAGAAATCTGTTCACGCCACTGAATTCAACATCCCCCAAAACGGTCCTGTACTAAATTTCATCGAAAAATTTCGAGTAGGAACGATTTTGTAGTCAAATTAAAAATGCATTACATAATTTTCATAAATTTATTCTGCTAAGTTATCGATAGAGAAGAGAAATCTCTCTTAGGCCTAGGGTTGAACACATTGAGACCTTAGAGACGATCTCCTGCGAGATTTGGGGGGTAGACAGATTGAGGCCTAAGAAAGATCTCTCTTAGGCCTAGGGTTGAACACAGTGATACCTTAGAGACGATCTCCGGCGAGATTTGGAAAGTAGGCAGATTAAGGCCCCGTAATCGAGCTACAACAACCCAACCCACCCTTGTCCACCGCTCTATGGAGTAGGCAGATTGAGGCCTTAGACTTCATGTCCTTACATATTTCCTTTACCTCTTGAAAATGGCTGCAAAACAGGAGCCGAAACGTCGAGTTTTGATAAAATCTGGACGCAGTTCAAACCAAGAACCAAGTATGTCTCACATTAAAAACTGCGGAAATCTTTCCGAACATATATATATATATATATATATATATATATATATATATATATATATATATATATATATATATATATATATATATATATATATATATAGTAGATAGATAGATAGATAAGGTCCACCTTAGAGGGTTGCTAAGGCTTTTGTTTGGATTTCAAATAGAAGGCTTTTATTAAATGTCGAATGTTATTGACATTAACATAACTTATTTTATCGGTTAGGGTCTTGGAGAACTAATATGATCAAACAACTTTGTTGTTTTCGGCAATGATTTAATTCACAAGCTTTTCATATAAACTAAAATTAATAATCGAAAAACAACCTATTCTCTCATTAAGCTAAAATAAAAATAAATTGATGACATATGACGCTACATAAAGTAAAATCGGCAAGTAAAGAGTTTAAGCTTGATTTTAAGTTGTGATCCAGAGAATAACTAAATAAAAACCTTATAAGTTAAATAAAACTTTTACAATCATAACATTTTTGTGAATTTAGTCTAGGGAGATTTATCTATCGATTTGGCATTCTGAAATGACTAACGACACGATTATTGGTCACGTGGCCAGAAATTAAATTGCTATTGGTTTGTTGTTATTTGGATTCTTATATAATTTTCTATAAGAATGGAAATAAACCAATAGCAATTTAATTTCTGACGACGTGATCAATAATCGTGTCGTTGGTCATTTCAGGATGCCAAATCTATAGATAAATCTATAGACTAAATCCAAAAAATGTTATGATTGTAAAAGTTTTATTCAACTTAAGTATAACGTTTTTATTTAGTTATTGTTTCACTCACAACTTGAAATCAGGCTTAAACTGTTTAGGTGCCGATTTTACCATATAGCTTTTTGAATAACAAATCAATTCTAGAAATAAATATTACCGTTAATCTTCCGAACGAGGGAAAGTGCCCAAGTTGGTGTAATAAAATTTTGAAACTGACATAACTCTGGCTGTTTCAATTTATTAGACAGATTTTCTGGCTAGACAGCATTTGAAGAAAACAAGCCAAGACATCCGTTTGTCAACCTCTCCCACGTACATTGCATAACGCCTTAATAAACATATAGGAACGTGTCGTAGCTTGTCAATTTCTTTAATTCAGGATAATTTAAATTTGTGTTGAGCAAACGCCTAAAAATTAATATATCAGAAGATCTTTGAATGCTTTATATATGTGAAAAATTCCATTCCACTCACTTTAATAATTTAAAAAATATAGCGTCTTCGAAAAGTTTCCCCAGATTTTCCACAGGAAAAACTTGAGCATAAAGGCTGATTAACGAACTCGACCTCGGTTTTCGTCCAAACATATATAAAAAATTAACGGACCTGGGTTTTGGCTTCTAGTGACCCAAATTCGCGCTCATCTGAAGACATTTTTTCAAAAGCTTTTCATCGTGACCTCTCTATTAACGTATTTTTCTTAATGAAAATTAAATAATACCAAAGCAAAAATTAAATTACTTATTCCTAAACCAATGAAAACACACAGTTCAATTAATAAAACATCTGTTAAGGTAACTAAACCACCATAAATCAGTTGAAAGTTGTAAGAAAGTGCACTGGCAACTTTGATATGTATAATTTAACCTCCATCCTCAATTAAACAAGTTTCCTGTGCATTAGAAAATATTTATTTTTTGCATATTATAAACAATAATGTGACCCATGCTCTGCTTTATTAAGTTTACTGCCGGTTATAAAATTATATTATGTGCAGTAAACCGTAAATAAGTAGGTAGGCATCTGGGATATGGCTTTGTTAGCAATACGAGGGTCAATCTAAAAATTTCGAGGCACAGTACTTATATACAACGATCTATCATGGGGCTCGTAAATAGAATGAGTAGTGAGGAAGGAAGTAGCGACCCTCTGGCAGCTGCGTCGAGTGATAGGGAGGACCTGGGGACTTAATCATCGGATCTTTCACTGGATTTACACTGCGATCGTCAGGCCGAGAATCCTCTATGGGGCGTTGGTCTGGTGGTGTGATGTGAGCCAAACTACCAGCAGGAAGCTGGCCAAACTCCAAAGACTGGCAATCCTGGGTATCACAGGCGCTATGAGGACGACACCCTCAGCCGCGCTAGAGGTCTTGCTGATGCTGCTACCGCTTCCCATCGGTATCAGAAGGGAGGCTATGGCGTCGCATCTTGGAATGCGAGACTCTGGAAACTGGTGCAGACATGGAGCAGTAATAGGGCATGCAAGAGTTACCAAGGAGGTGAAAAATAAAATTCCGATTTCCGCCATCAAGGTACGGAATGCCGATGACGATATCAGGTTGACGAGGCCATATACCCTCAGCATCCCCAGTAGGGATCAGTGAAGGGAAAATGAGGTCGCATTCCAGCCCGCAAGCGTGGTTTGTTTCACTGACGTATCGCGGCTGGAGGATCAACAATCCCCCGGGCGGGAATATACATCGAAGGCCTGGGGGTGCGCAAGAGTTATGCTCTTGGCGCATATACCACGGCATTCGAAACAGGGGTGCACGCTATCCTGTCTGTGGCCAATAGACAGGATGTGAGGAGGAGCCCTGAGAAATGTGTGTACATTTGCTCGGATAGCCAGGCGGTTCTACGAGCAGTCTGCGCGGCCAGAATCGGGTCACCACTGATTCAGGAGTGCGCTGACGCCCTCAAAGGACTAGCCAGGACAAAGGAGGTGCAACTGGTGTGGGTTCCGGGACACTGTGGCGTAGCGGGGAATGAGGTGGCGAATAATCTCGCAAGACTCGATTCCCGGCGGCCGTTCTGTGGCCCGGAGCCTGCGATAGGCATAAGTAGGAAGACAGTCTCTGTCGCCTTAGACAGGTGGACCGAGGAAGCAATGTAGAGGCACTGGTGGTCGGTTGGTGGCTGCAGGCAGGCGAGGGACTTCGTGTAGGGGCGGGACAGAGATAAAGCTGTCTGGCTACTCGGTAGGAGTCGACCTTCGCTTCACCGCATCCTTGGGATGCTGACAGGCCACTGTGCACTTAGAAGACACCTCACATTGATAGGGGTAGAGAGGAATCCCATTTGCCAGGAATGCGGCAAGGATGAAGTTTCAAATTTCTTTGTTTGCTTTTTAAGTCAAATTTTCTTTTTGTCTATATAAAAAAAAGGTTAAGTTGTTAACTTATATTGTAAGAGTCATTACGTTCAGAAATTATACTGCTTTTTTAGTGAATCAAGTAGTTTTTCAGTAAAAAACTTTGAAAATTCAATATCATTTAAGAAAAGTCAAAATTAAAAATCACCGCATCAATAGGTAAAATTATGTTCTTGAATTTGAATTTTCTTGGGCCTAACATTTTTTGCCTGGAATATGGCTGAAAATTCCCATCTCCTACTACAAACAAACCTGAAATATATTATTCTGCAATTTTTTCAAATAAATTGTTTCGTAAGGTAGAAGTTTCAATTTTTTTTAATATACTGTCACAGCGAACACTCTGGAATGACATTTGTAGAATAGACCAGAAGTGACAGGTGTAGAATAGTGTAGAAGGTCTAGAATCTGTATAGACAGCATGAATAGGCGAGCGGTGCGCAGAGTGAGTTAGTTCAGTATTGAGTGGTGTGGTGTAAAAGAAGTGATCATAGAGTATGAAGCGAGTCAACAGTAAGTGTTGGTGTATAAGGAGCGATCATAGAAGGCGATAGTGGAATATAGTTCTATGGACATTTAATAATAGATAAGAGAAATATTTTAGTTGATACTGGTATTGGAAAATAGTTAGTAATAATAAATTAGTAGTTTGGAGATGTGTTTTGTTAATCAACAAATCCAGAACCCCGTAGAACGTAACAATATCGTGAAATGGAAATTTTCAATAAATCAATGTTTAGAAACTAGTTTTTACTAGTGTATACTATGTACAAAATTTCAGATCTCTAAGTTAAAACAAAAAAAAGTTATAAGCGTTAAATTAAAAAATATGTAGTACCGCTAAATATCATAGGAAACAATCTATTTAAGGTTACAGACGAAGATTAATTTTTCTTGGTGCCGAAAGGTCAAGAAATAGGAAAAAATTACTTTGAAAACTGCATAGTTTTTTCTGAAAATGTCAAAAGTAACGATCTGAAACGTCAAAATTGGCAATTTTTGAAACAAATATTTTGTATTTCCGAAACTTGATATATTTTAATGAAAATTCGCTACCATTACGTACTTGCTGCGTCCAGGGTTTTCTTGTTGTTTGAATGGGCCTCGTAAGCACTGGCACCATAGCGTGTTGTAGCCGTCCATTTATTTATTTCACGGTTGTTAATGAGTTGTAGGTCATAATGAAGTGAAATCAATAACAAATTGAACGATCATGTTTTTCTCGCTAATAAACGTTTTATATGCTTTTGTTTGGTTCCACGCTATTATTGTCATGCGTTGTATTTGCAATCTGGTGTGGAGTGGAGAAACCGGATTTCTAAATATTTTTAAAATAGGTACGAAACAGGTGGAAAATTGAATACATTAATAAAACAGGATCGTATAAAATCTATCGACTTGTTTAGTTCTTATGGTAGAGAATTCTTTTCGATTTTTAGTGAATTTTCAATAAGAAAATTCACCAATAGAGAGGTATAGATAAGATTTTTGGAAAATTTCTTCAAATCAGCGCGACTTAGGGCTCCTAGAACCCAAACCCAAGGTCAGTTGAAATATATATATATATATATATAAATATATATATATATATGTGTGTGTGTGTGTATCCAACCGATAACTCAAAAAATACTTCACCGATCGAAACCAAATTTGGCAATTCCCTTCATTTTGTTAATAGCTAGGATGAGTTCGTTAGACAGTTTTCACACTCACATACTTTCAGAAAAAAAAATGCGCAAAACTGTTTGAAAACGCAACATCTTTTAAATGACTAGAAGTCTGAAACTAAAACTTCACACGCACGTAGATATCGTATCAGAAAATTCTGAGTTATAACCAAATAAAAAGTAATAATAAAAAATAAATTTACGATATAACCTGAAATTACCTCTGAATGGGTGCCTATAGTGTTAGACAAGGTCAGACAGATATATCAGAGTTACGCTGCTATTGCAAACAAATGCTCCAAACTAAACTTCAAACGAACAGGCTACATAAATATGTTACAATAAACAATCGGCGGGGTTGCCATTTGCCAAAACTGTCCTCTGAATTTGAGGATATCAGAAAAATATATAGTAATAAATAATTTTTTTAATGAGAGTGATTCAATTTGTTTAAAGTCAATCTAGAACTACGTTTTATTATGTATAAATTCCCATTCTTCAAGATATTTAAAACCCATCGCCCTCGCATAGTTAAATCTGACATCGCCAGTTAGCTATTTGTCATTGTCATTTGTTATTTTGCAAACTGGCAGTGGGGTGGAGTCGAACTCGATGTTATTTTCTTCTTCTTTGTTTACAGACGTCATAAACAAGTAATGAGACTCAGCTAATACGTTAGAATCTGAGAATAAGGTATTTATTGTTTACTTTTAGTTTTTAGTGAATTTTCATTATTATTTACTCTTCATGTCGTATATGGAAAATTTGAGGTAAATTAAACTACATAATATCATGCAGTAGTTTAATCTATACCTATAAACATATGCTCAGTGTAAATTATTAAAATTTTAATTTCAAAATTTATTTCATTTTCAAAGAGTATGGATTTGCTATTAAGAACATTTTTTACTTTCTATTATTATAATTTCATTAATTTTTCATTTTCAATGGAAACAAGAAATAAAAAGTCCAACATAAAACTATACAAAGATAGTTTCGTTATTGGTTTGTCATGCTTAATAAACGTATTTAAATAGTGAATGGTTTAGCTAACAACTGCAACCAATTATTTTCTCAATAAAAAATTTGCTAACATAATACGTTTTGCCACATGAAATAAAGAATGGTGTATCTACCGGGGGTTTTTAACAATGAACCAAAATTCTCTTCCCTATTAGCTTAGTGAATGTTCTTGGAAAAAATTCATATCTATTACTGCAACTTTTTAACGGATATCTGTCAAGTGGCATTCATTTTTGGAGAATTTGGAAAATCGGTTTTCAGAAACATGCTTAGAACAGAACTACAGCTATGCAAAAACTATAAAGATATCGCGTGATTTTAAGCCGCAAGAAAGTTATGAGACCCGGAGAGGATAGAGAAGCTGGGCGGGGAAAACGATTAAAATTTCGGGACGCAGCAAGTGCGTTATGATAGCGAATTTTCATTAAATGCTTTAAATTTATATAACTCCATTTTCTATAAACCTAGAAAGTTAAGTTTTGGTATGTAGTAAGGTATTTACGAGGGCAACATACCAACCCAATTTTATCAAAATAACTTTTTTTTAACTTTAACTGTTATTTTTTGAGATATTTTTTCCGGAAAAATGATTTTTTTTTTTTTTGAGAAAAACTGGTCCGATAGGGCTGGTTAACGAACTCACCCAAGCTATTAATAAAAGAAAAATTCTTGTCGAGTTTAATTGAAATCTACTTTTTGAGTTATTGTGTTGATACATACATACATACATACATATACATATACATATACATATACATATACATATACATATACATATACATATACATATACATATACATATACATATACATATACATATACATATACATATACATATACATATACATATATATATAAATTCAAACGATCTTGGTTTCGGGTACTAGGGGCCCAAATTCGCGCTCATTTGAAAACATTTTGTGTCTCACCATCGATAACTCTCTATAGCGAATTTTTTTAAATAAAAATGAGCCAAACGAAAATATAAAGGCACAAAAAAAATGTTGCGACTTCTATAAGCCGTTTTTAGTGAATTTTCTTTTAAAAAAATCACTAATGTGGAGACCGCGACTTTTGAATTTAAAAAAAATTTCTTGAAATGAGCGCTATTTGGGAGCCCTGGAACCTAAATCCGAGGTCGGTTTCAGACTTTATATGTTTATATATATATATATATATATATATATATATATATATATATATATATATATATATATATATATATATATATATATATATATATATATTTATTTATTTATGTGTCACACCTATAACTCAAAAAATAATGTGCTGATTTTGATAAAATTTGGTGAGTACCTTCCTTTCGCAAGTGGCTTGGATAAGTTCGTTAGCCAGGAAAATCGGACTAGTTTTTCCCGAAAACTTTTGCGTTTTCTTTCGGAAAATTTTTATTTATCTCCGGAAATAACAAAGTTAGGGCAACCATATTGGGTGCGAGGGTTCATATCATGAAATGAAAACCATGCATCAAAATTTGAGTCTCTACGTTAAAATAAAAAAAGTTATAAGCTTTTAAGTTTTTATTTTTAAAACATCAAAAAAGTCGCGATTCAAAGCATCAAGATTGACATGTTCTAGATATAGAACTTACATGAACGGCTATGCAGCATAAATGTCGCAAGATGTTGAAAAGCCTTAAGTTCCAGCTACAATCTTCATTGTTCTTTATTTTATTAAATTATTTGCAGAAAATTAATTTAAAATAGACCCTTTATGTGATGCTTTGGTAGAAGTTTCAGTTATTTATTTAATTTTAAGGAATCAGATTACGCTTATTATTTAGCGTTTTTTTTTCAATTGGGCAAAGTGGAAGTTTTTTATAGACAAACGGTGTTGGTAAGTAGTTTCTCCTTTCTACGGACTTCTGTAAGGTGAGTTTTTTTACAGTTTGCATTTCTAGCTCCGTTGTAGCATGTTTACCTTGCACAGAACCTCAAATTTACTTTAGGTCTCTTAACTGTATCGTGGAGTTGAGATCACAGCATTTGTCCGATGGTTAATGCATAAAGCGGTTCCTCTAAGCATGTTTCTGAATTTTTTTCCAAAAAACGAACAATACGCTAATCTGCTAATTTACCTATAAATGTTATTGATATTAAAAAAAAAGGAAACAACGCTTGTGCTTCGAATAAAGTTCTCTTCGTCATTTTAACTTTAGATGAAATTTCCTTCTCCCGTTTCGCATCCGTTCAATTATATTGGGCACAGAAAATATAGGAAATTGTAATTTATAATTGAAGGAAAATAAAACTTGTTCTAGGTAGGTTTTAGAATAATTTCTAGATTCTAAAACCTACTGTGACGCTTTAATAAAACAACGTTAAATAAGACGAAAACCATTTCAGGGTAAGGGATCGAAAAATGTTTATCCATTATTATACAAGATATGAGAAAAATTTTTATATGTTAGTTATTGGATGTCTGGAGCCGCATCTCATAAAATTATTTTTACAATCACAGGTGGCCCATAAGTCGCTGGTGATGCATTTTTTTTTCCTTCGAACACGTCTTATATTATTGCAATTTTTGCATTTTCCATCAAAAGATAATGCATGTTTGCAAGAAAATAAATTCGGGACTCAGCAAGTGCGTTATGGTAGCGATTTTTCATTAAATGTTTCTTTCGGTAGCTTAATTTACTATTAACCTAAGGTTCGTTGGCCAGGAAACCAGTTCTTTGGGCACATTTTAAGTTTATTTTCGGAAGATTTTTGCATATTGTCAAACAATAAAGTTATTTTGATGAAATATGGTACATTGTTTCTCCTATATGGGTTATACTGGTTTTGAATTTGATGCAAGTTTACTTAAAAAAACATATTTGCTATTAAAAGCATTTTTCTGAAAATTCACTACCATAACGCACTTGCTGCGTCCAGACTTTTTATTCCTCATTTGGATTTATACTTTCTTTAAACCTTCTACCCTGCCTAACGCGACGCCTATTCGCACCGGGTCCCCCAACTTTCTTGCTGGTTGAAATAGAAAATACTATGTGTTGTGTTCTAATATTGTCGAATCCTCATGCATAACATCTGCGAGTCCCACCCTGTTCATTATTATCCTACAAGCTCCCTTAATGCTTAGAACATCCACCAGAGGCTTAGTTGTTGCATGACTGCCGAGTTCATAAGGCTCGAACAGAAGTCAACAACGGCGGGTTCGTTTGACCTGACCTGACCTGACCTAGCTCCACTGGACCATTACCTCTTTCAAGCTGAAGAAACACTGGCAAGGTCGTCGAATTTCTTAAGATGAAGAACCAAAAGAGGCTATTTTCAACTTTTTAGGGTAGTTGCTGAAAGAAGCATTTTTGTAGGGTACCGGTGCTGGGGATAACATCTAGCACAGCAAAACGCACCTTAAAGACCTGGACAGAAAGAATGACAATCCAATATTGGCAAAATCTTCCAGGATTAGCCCACTCTAAGGCCTTCATAAATGGCCTGTCTGAATCAAGGGCTAAAAAGCTTCTAGAGTTGAACAGACAACAACTGAGAACTCTAGTCGGCCTGTATACAGGACACTGCCGCTTGCGGCACCACATGCACCGTATTGGGGTCGGTCAGGAGACCGAGTGCCGGCTGTGCATGGAGAATGAAGAAACAGCAGAGCATGTGCTGTGTTCCTGTCCGGCAGCGGACAGGACTAGATACCTGCTCTTTGGCAAGGTAAAGCTTGCTCCAGAAGACCTGGATCAACTTTCGCCCACGAAGATTATCGACCTCTGTAGGAGGATGGATTTGTTGGGCGAAATATAGACTTTAGGCGTGAGCCACAATAGACCTTAAGGTCGCGGTGGAGGGCCGATATGGCCCACTCACATACAAACCTAACCTAACCTAACCTATCGGTTTCTTGGAGAAGCGGCATACTAAAGCTAGGTTCATACACACACGAATTGCGAATAAACCAATAGGAATACGTCTCGGAATTGGCGTCTCTATGAACCTAGCTTTAGTGTGTAACTGTTAATAGGTATATCAAAAAAAAAAAGATTTTGTTTTCACTTGAATATTTTTTTTCCTAGTTAGGTAAATTTAATTCGGTGAATTTACAGATGACCTCCCGAACGATAGATAAAGTTTAGTATCCTACATGCACGCTGACACTATTCTTACGTTTTGTTCTCTTGCCTTTGCCGAGTTATTTACATTTAAAGTTTTTTACACATTACATGTTTTTTAAACAATTTCCCAGTACGGTTCTGTTCCGTGACACCCCTTACCCTCCTAAACATCACATTTGACATAAAATTAATATTGACTTCGGGAATCCCTGGAATATAAATTTCGATCAATTGACAGTAGTTGCTAAGGTATGTTCTCTTTTAGCTATACAAACCAGGGTACTTATATTGTAACATGGGTTTTCGTTCCCCTAGAGTTCCACTTGCGTCAAACCGGGGTGGAGGGCTGCTTCGTCCTAGTGATTTTCCTTCCCCTCTCGCATGTATACAACCACCCTCGTTGCATAAACCAGAAGGCAAATTCCCTGAGGACAGTCAAGAAAGTTACGGGACCTGGGGCGAATAGCTTTCAAACCGTTTTCTTCGCATTTTCTGCTATTTCCTTTTTACTACCTACCCCGCCCAACACCCAAATTCATTCCTGGTCCCGTAACTTTCTTGGGGGGTGTGAACAAGAATTTTTTCTTGTGGTTTGTGCAACCCGAAGAGGGGTTCTAAGCACATTTCTAAAGATTTTTCGAAAAAGCCTTCGGGAGGTTGTCTGCAAATTTGATTTTAATCTTCCCTCGTATATATGCGCGACACTTACAAGTTAATAAAACAGGTCAATTTTGATGGAATTTTGAAAGTACCATCCTCTTGCGAGCCTTGAATAAGTTTGTTAGCTAGGCCAATCGGACCGGTTTTTCCGAGACATTTTACATTTTTCTCATAGAAATTGTTGTATTTTCCAAGATAATAAAGCTATTTTAATGAAATTTGATACAAATGTTGCATTCAAAGAGACTGCAAGAAACTACAGCTCCCGCCAACAGTTTGTATCTTTAAGAGAAATTGAGTTAACACTTGAAAGATTTCAATGAAAATTCGCTACCAACTATAACGCAGTTTCTACGTCCATTTGAGGAATGAATTGGACAACTTTAGTGTGACTATTTGTAAACTGGATGATCAAATACTATGTTATTAAACAGTGATATTTAAAAGTTTTCAAACAAAACAAAAACTTTAGCTGTCTGGTGCGAATATCGAAATCGCAACAGGAATAAACCTGTCCAAGTCGACTTTAGAATAGAACTAGAACTGGAATAATTGATGGACTGTTTCCAGCGAATCAAGAGTTGAATTAGAAGAGAATACACTGACAAATAGACACTATAATTATCTATAATCTACGGCTGTTTCTCAAATCTCACTTTTGCGTTTTATCGGAGCTTCGTCTTACATGGGCTAAAAAAGGAAGCCAGGATCAATCAGAGATTTGTTATATAAACACCTGCAGGTGCAATAGTGACAAGTTGATTCTGTAGATTTTCCAACAGAGAAATATTTAGGTATTAATGTAACAACGTTCAATCAGCAACGAGTTTTTTTACTGCTATTTATTGCAGGTGGAAAAAATCACGATTAATGTTTAGTATTACATTCCGTTCGTCACATATTACATTCAACACCTGTATATTTCACCGTTATCACTGTACCTACCCACTTGCCAATGAAGCATCAACACAGAAGAAGAACCGCTGAACATTATAACTGTATGAATTATAGGTATTAACACATTTACAGGATATTTCTTTACCTGGATATTGTTCCTTTTGACTTCAATGTACAACCAATTGTCTGTAGAAAAAGCAATAGCTAATAATGCTACAGCTATTATAGATGTAATAGTGGCCAAACTCAATGTAACTGCAGAACACGGCATCTTGAATATCTTCTGCGTTTCAATTCACACTAAACTAAAGCAAAATCACTACAAACCGAACACAAACAGATGGTATTATCCAACTAAAGTCATGTTATTCACTGGAAAATATTGGAAAAACGAAAAGGAAACTGTTCCGTAGGATTATTTAAATCAGTCTTCGCGATTATCACTGAACGATTCTGTGAAAGACGACCGCAAATAAAGGCCGTGGTTCTTCCGTTCGAATGAATCGTGAACCTCTGTCTGAGGAATGGCAGTTTCAAGAACCTGTTTTCTTACCTGCACTTTGTAAAGAATTCGTGAAAGTTACCTTACCTTGTGTGCTCATTTCAAAGTGTATAATTGGTTGCATAAAACTGAGAAAATCAACTTTAGTAGAGTCCAGCAGTTTTGAGCGACACTGCCTATACGTTTGCAACCCTCCATACACCTACTTACTTATAAGAATCTTCAATAGTAGATTGGTCGACTGTAATGTGTAATGTATTCCCTTGATAGGCGTGGTTTAGCTCGAGTAGCTCTAGTCAGAACTGAAATAGGCAAACAGTTTTGCGGCATTGTGTTTTGATATAGTATATACCAATGCATGAATATATTATATTTTTTAGTCTCGTGGGGTCATTTAGATTCACTAATTACGTATATAAATGAGAAAACTCAAATTACCGCTACCTATTCCAAGTAAAAAGAGAAGTAAATTAAACTTAAAAAAAATACAATATATTTTTTTAGGATTTCTAAGTCCATTTTTAGGGAGACCTAAAAGCCAAACAAAGTTTTTTACGATATGTGAAGAAAAAACAAGGCTCCTATGAGAGTTGTCCGAACGCGCTGAATTTCAATTATTATCTTTAGCAAATGCGCAATAGTAGCGAATTTTCATAAAAAACTTGTTTTTATAAATCTGCAAGTTAAAATAGTAAGTAAGTATTGAAAAAAAGTAAGCAGGCAACGCGTTTTTGCAGCGAATGTTCATAAATATATTTGAAATGTTATAATAAGTCAATTTCCCATTATTACGCTAAAATCTTAACTTTTAATATTTAACAGTACAATTAAGTGTCTATAATTAAGCAGCATTGGGTACCTACAATATTTTATAAAAATAAAACGTAAATATTTAAGTCTGACTGCCTTTTGAATAAGTAGCAGGTTTAGCAAAAGTAAGTACAAAAAATTATAATGTTTGTAGAGTTTTTAAGAGCATTCCAATTCATACCTTTATCTGTCCCATTATTAAGCAGATTTTTTTTGTTAATAATTATTAAAAGTCAAAAAAGGCATATCTTAGTGTATACTGCACCACGAACATCTTACAATAAATGTTGTAATAAAAAAAGGTACTGAGCATGGCTTAACCGAAATATAACGCGAGGATTGAAACAGCCGGGATGTCTGTTGTGGAGAATATATCAGCCAATAAAACTGTCCGGATCGCTTCGCGCCAATTTCAAAATGAAGTATAAGTCCCGCTATCTCATACGTTTTGTAATTGACGAGGCAAATTCATTAAACAACTGTTTTATGTCTGTGCCTTTAATTTGTAGATTTTTTTAGAGTTTATTTGTTTGTTAGTTAGTGTAATAGAAACACATATCAGCGTATAATGCGTTATTATTTACTATATTTGCCAAGTAAAGCAGCATAAGAATATGATGACTGTGGAGAAAAGAGTAGGTAGGTAGGTACTTATATCATGGACACAACTATTAACCAATGTCAAAGTTTGTTGTGAAAGTGTAGGTAAATTATGTTTAATGTCAGACATCTGTAATGAAAAACTAGGTATCAAATTATTATCTTTACCAAATTTCAAACTACATTTAGATCGTTAGAGTAGGCCTATAAAAAGTTCGCAATTTGTTTCCAGACTATGATGGCTTACTAGAATTATTTGTGAACACTATCTATTTTCACGGGTTAGCGCTCAAAATCGAAAATAACCTTTTAATGAGAATGAAATGTAACATTAAGTAACTACTTAATGATTCAGTTAGGTATAAGAAAAAACTTCAGTGTGATGTCAGGATAACTCCAGGCGAAACCTTGTTCTTCCTTTAGACTTGCTCCTACATTTATTTAATTTATTTTCTATTTTCAAAACAAAAAGAAATCATTGCCCTTGAATAATATAATTTTAAATTTCGTGCGTCTTTGTACTTATTCTACTTGACTTTCTAATATTGGCCAAATCGCCTTCCAAAACACTAGTCTGACCAATGACACAATAGATAGGTCTATGAGCCTGACTTTGTGCCATGTTGCCAAATGTAAAAGTTATCAACGATTTTTGTAACTAGTCTTTCAGTTTTTGCTGTTTTTAAAATACTAAATTTGGTATTCTTCTGGCAGCTAATTTATAGTAAAAAAATTAAGTTTGAATAAGCTAATTGTTCTTTAACTCAAAAACATCAAATTTGCGGTGATAGTATTATAATCTTTATACTAGAAACCTATGTACAAAATTTCATTCAAATAGCTTTATATTTTTTCGAAAAAACGAGGTCCCATTTACCTGGCGAATGAACTTATTCAAGCAATTTGTACAAATAATATACCTGCAGAGACATAAATATCATACATACATACACACACACACACACACGCGCAAATATATATATATATATATATATATATATATATATATATATATATATATATATATATATATATATATATATATATATATATATATATATATAATTCGGTAAGTCAACGAAATGATAAAGTACGGCGTTGCGCCCTATACTAATGGTATAGATATAATTAGATTATGCTTCCGCCTGCCTAAAGCACATATTTAGAAAACATTTATCAATATACAACCTGCCCCAGCGGTCCGTCGCGAGCTTAACATAAGTTTTTAAATAGGACACGGCATTTTTTAATTCATTGCTACCATTCTCTGTAAAGTTTCCTCTATTTATTGACCAATAATATCGTTTATGTTATATATGGACCGTTTCCGAAATATGTAACTTTCTCAATTATTTTCTCTCAAAATCGTTATACGTTTTAAAACTAATATCAGGTCAGGTCATTGTTTTGAAGATTTTAGAAATAAATAGTAAACGTTATTATTACCACACCACTCGGATAACTACTGGGATAATAAAGCTTCTATATAGTGTTCAATATCGTCCGACAGATTTGGATAACTTTATATATATATATATATATATATATATATATATATATATATATATATATATATATATATATATATATATATATATATATATTATGAAAGGCAATCCGCCTACTCCTTAAAGCGGTGGCTAAAAAAGGTTTAGTTGTAGCTCGATTACGAGGCCTCAATGTGCCTACCCCCAAATCCCGCCAGTGATCGTCTCTTAGGTATCAGCACAGTATAAGGGAGACCTTAGATTTCATATTTTCTTAACTTCTTGAAAATGGCTCCAAAACAGGAGCCAGAACGTCGAGTTTTCGTAAATTCTAGACGTACTTCAACCCAAGAACCAAGTATATCTCACACTAATGACCGCGGAAACCTTTCCGTATAAAGTTTGAAAGTGAACCCGCATACAGGTTTTATGGAAAGGGGATAGTTCTCATTCATTTTAGGAATTTTTTTCAAAATTGTAATGCAGGGGCTTTGAAATAATGAGCCAAACCACCTTCTAAAGACTTACCGACTATATTAAAAGCCTTTGTTTATTTTTCGAGTTATCGTCGTGACACTAATACACACACATTATATATATATATATATATATATATATATATATATATATATATATATATATATATATATATATATATATATATATATATATATCTGTGTGTGTGTGTGTGTGTGTGTGTGTGTGTGTGTGTGTGTGTGTGTGTGTGTGTGTGTGTGTGTGTGTGTGTGTGTGTGTGTGTGTGTGTGTGTGTGTGTGTGTGTGTGTGTGTGTGTGTGTGTGTGTGTGTGTGTGTGTGTGTGTGTGTGTGTGTGTGTGTGTGTGTGTGTGTGTGTGTGTGTGTGTGTGTGTGTGTGTGTGTGTGTGTGTGTGTGTGTGTGTGTGTGTGTGTGTGTGTGTGTGTGTGTGTGTGTGTGTGTGTGTGTGTGTGTGTGTGTGTGTGTGTGTGTGTGTGTGTGTGTGTGTGTGTGTGTGTGTGTGTGTGTGTGTGTGTGTGTGTGTGTGTGTGTGTGTGTGTGTGTGTGTGTGTGTGTGTGTGTGTGTGTGTGTGTGTGTGTGTGTGTGTGTGTGTGTGTGTGTGTGTGTGTGTGTGTGTGTGTGTGTGTGTGTGTGTAAAATAAATCAAAAATCAGCTAAAATTGCAAATAAACAAGGTAGGTACAGACGTGGAGACTATTTCTCTGCTGCCTTGCAAATGTTAGTTTTATTTTCTGTAACCGGTTTTGCTGGTTGATAGCTTTCTCAGACAAAAGATGTCAAGCAGCAAAACCGGTTACAGAAAATAAAACCAACATTTGTGAAGCCAAAGAAATAGTTTCCACGTATTTATTTAGTATGGAACGGTTTCACCAAGTAAGGGCATTAACAGTTGATGAAAACAATTAGTTTTTTTTTTTCTAATGGCTTTTCCATAATTTTTAGTATTTTACGACGAATTATTTACAGTACCTATCTCTATTCATTAACCTATAAAGAAAAGTCATGAAGTGCGTGTTCAAAGTTAACTGTAAGAAAAATCTTCGGTTTTCTGTTTGTTTAACCGCATCCCAGTTTCCAACAATAATATGCTTTTTAAAACAATATTTTATAATTTTACATTTCCATGATAAAAAGTTGGCATTCAAGTTATAACCTATATTCTTTATTTTATTTTTTTAAAGTTTTAAAATAAACTGTTATTAATTTAAATTCACTAATAGAGAGGTATCGATGGTGAGACTTGACAAACATTTTTTCAAATGAGTGCGAACTAGGACCCTTAGAACCCATATCCGGGGTCTGTTTCGATTTTTATATGTTTATATATATATATATATATATATATATATATATATATATATATATATATATATATATATATATATATATATATATATATATATGTATATGTATGTATGTATCCATCTGATAACTCAAAAAATAATTAACCAATTTCGATGAAACACAGCAAGTGCCTTTTTTATTAATGGCTTGGATGAGATCGTTATCCAGGAAAATCGGGCAGGGTTTTCCGGGAAAATGTTGAAAATTACAAAACTGTTTTAATGAAATTTAATGGATATTTTGCCTTGGGAGGGACCGTAGTACGTACTAAAATTCAACTTTCTACGTTTATAGAAAATTGAGTTATTCAAATTTTGAATTTTCATTCGAAAAAAATTTTTCCTCCGAAAATTACAAAGTTATTTTAATTATGTTGTGACTACACTGTTATACAGAACAGTTATTTAGGGTCGAAGACAGCAGGTAGCAGGTAGCCATTTACGATCGTTTGGTGGCCTTCTATACATGTGTTGGCTTTTATTTCGAACATTCTTCTAAATCAGCCCTTGCCCTTAGAAATAAATAAGCAGGTAGGTTAACTTAAAAACGCAGGCTTTATTTTAATATAAACTCGTATTTGCTCAGGGCTTCAACTTTGTTTTTTCAAAAGATAAAATAACTATATATAAATAACAAAATAAATAGACAAGGGTTCCATTGAATGTTACGCAGATGACATGATAGCGATTATTAGAAACGGAAAAAGAATTACAAAGGATGTTGAGTGTGCTAGATGTTGTTTTAAAAATATCAAACTAAACATCAATACGACGAAAATAAGGGTACACAAGATAAGTAGAGGACAGCGAAAATGAATACAAGTCTTAAATATGCAACAACTTGAACAAGTAAAATGTTCATGTACTTTCAAAGTATTATTACGGATGATGATAAATTTAGCAAATCTGAGGAGAATCCCAACATTCAATAGGTAGACAACATACCTACTTTTCTGGCAGATAAACATTCAAATTTGGGTCTAAGGAAATGGTTCAAGTCAAACGTAAAGCATAGCATACCGTACTAGTTTTAGTGACTCATACACTGTTCCATGCACAAAAAATGGGAACGCAGTAAGTGCGTTTTGGTAGCGAATTTTCATTAAATGCTTCAAATTTCAATAACTCAATTTGCTATTAACCTAAGGTTCGTTGGCTAGGAAACAAGTTTTCTTGAACACATTTAAGTTTATTTTCAAAAAATTTTGGTACATTTTCAGGCAGTAAGTTATTTTGATAAAATATGGTACATTGTTTCTACTATATAGGTTACACCGGTAACCAAATTGATGCCTGCTTGCATTCAAGAGGCATAAGGCACTGGCTGCGTCCAGGCTTTTTTCTTACAAACATGCATCATATTTCGATAAAAAAGACAAAAATGCAATAATATAAGGGATGTGTTCGGAAGAAAAATTATAGGTATCATGAACGACTTATGTGTCATCCCGTGATTGTCAAAATAATTGTATAAGATGCAGCTCAAGCCACTCTTATAATTAACGTATACAATTTTTTCTCGTATCTTGTAGGTATAATAGCAATTATATAATTGAGCTTTACCGTAGAAATGCGCCACCCTGCATATATGTAAACAGATAAAAACTGAAACTAAACCCGGATATGGATTCTAGGACGCCTAGCTGGCACTCATTTGAAAAAATCTTTTTAAAATTCAAAAGTCGCGGTCTCCTCATTAACGAATTTTTTCCACGAAAATTAGCTAAAAATTATAGATCGATAAACCATAAGCTTAACTAAAGCCACTGCCAAAGCATCAGAGAAAGTCTCTATTTGAAATGAATATTCTGTAAACATTTATGTAAAATGAAGGACAATGACGGTTGAAGCAAAAAATTCAGGGTTTGCAGAACCCTCTCTTTGCGACATTTTCTTTACATAAACCGTATTTGTTTTAGCTTGTTTGCTTAAACGTTGCCAATTTTGTCGTTTCAAATTGCGACTTTGACGTTTTGAAGAAAACCCCATTTTTTTCCTTTAAATGTCTATAACTTTTTTTGCCTTTAAACTTACAGACCTAAGTCGTGATACATGATTCATTCTTTATAATACAAATAAGCCTACAAAATTTGGTTCCATTGCTTTGTTATTTCTGGAGATATGATTTTTTTCGAAAGGAAACAAAATTTTTCGGGAAAACCTTGGCCGATTTTCTTGGCTAACGAACTTAAGCAAGCCACTCGCAAAAGGAAGGTACATATGGAATTTGATCAAAATTGGCCCATTATTTTTTGAGTTATCGGTGTGATACAATCTAAAAGTCGGGATTCCTCATTAGTGAATTTTTTTAAAAGAAAATTCACTAATAAACTAAAGCTTCTGCTCATATACACAATCCTCAAGAATATAGGATAAACTAAGTGAAGATTGGAACATGTGATGAGCACTGATAAGTACACTCGGAGAACCAAAACCACCGCAACACATTCTTAAAGCCGAAACGATCGTTTCACTCACAAAGACATAATGATAATCTGCTACTGGAATGTTGTAATGCATGGGAAGTAAAGTTGTACTTTGACCAGCAGGTTACAAAGAGAATGGAACTTTTCCCCTTTCACAAGTATGTGTCTTTCAAATAATGTTATCCGAAAGTTATTATGTTGCAGTGTTAAGTTCAATAAAGCTTTTCCTCTTTCATTAAGCATTTTATTCTCCATACTCTTTCACATAGCATACTTATTAACATTTCTGACATATTCCATGTCTACATTTCAAATACATATGAATTGATGAACATTTACATCAGGTCCAAATTAAAATGTTTATCAGTGTGAAGACAAGGCTTTTTGTTTTTAAAATGGTTACTTTGCCATCGAGATCCTTCTTGCCAGTTCTCATTGTATCATCAACAGTAATAATACTTTCAAGGTACATAAATATTTTTATTTCGTCAAGTTGTTGGCCATCCAGCTTTATATCCATGTCCGCAGTTCTGTCCTTACATATCTTTATTAGTTTTCTTTTCGCAATATTAATTTTTATTGACTGTATGACAATTTTTAACGTCGGTCTATTCCCGCAACTATGGCGAATCTCCGACGCCAGGGAGCAGTTTCACCTTACTACCCTGGAAATGTTGGCAAACCTCGGCCCTTCTATAAGAAGGGTATGGATCTTTAACGTGCCCAACATCGCACGGACACGTTAAAGATCCGTACCCCTACTTGACCATTGTCGCGGACTAGACCGATATTTAAAAAGTAAGTAATACAATCATCTTTGTGTGTAAACAGTAAACTGAATATTTATTTGATTTAATTATTTTCACTCATCTAATTATTCATTCTGGAATAGGAAGTGGCAACGCTGTGTGAAATTCAAACAACCAAAACGGCTTCGCAGCATGCCCAGTGCAAATATGTGCGGTGCGCGGTTAATGTATTAAAGTTTCAGAATGTCCTACACGTACACGTTTTTTAATTTCTAACCTAAATTTTGTTTATCGTCAATAAACAAAATTGATTTAGGTTATTTTAGAAATTATAGAAACGTGTAGGACTTTATTGTGTCTGAAATATATTTTGTGTTTGTATTTTCAACAGAAATAGAAAATTCCTAATTGCTTCAGATGTCTAGAACGACTGAAAGTCAAATTGCGAAGATACCTACTATAATACGAGAAAACAATGCTGCTATACCAAGTAGGTACACTTCGTTTTTCAAAAAACAAGGGAACAACGAAGCAACAGAAAGACAAGTTGTATTATTTGAACTGTGAACTGGCTCTTTACTTCAGATTTTGAAATGGGTAAGTCAGTTGTAAAATTTGTTAATTAGAATCAAAATATAAGTAGTTTTTAATATATGTGGGAAACTATAACCCCATTATTTTCATTTGTAATAAAAATGTCTTGTTTTTCAAGTCTTTATATATATATATATATATATATATATATATATATATATATATATATATATATATATATATATATATTTTTTTTTTCTTAACATGGATGTTCTTCAAAATGTTAGGTTTATCTATTCAATTTCACTTCTGCTTGTATAAAAAAAAACTCTGAACGGAGCAAGTGCCCTATAGTAGCGAATTTTCATCAGTTTTGTTATGTACTATAAGTGAAGAGAAGTATGCAAAAATTGAAGTTGTAGGAACAAGAGCCAGTAGGTAGATATATTTGTAAAGTAGGAGCATCCTGAAGAAGCTGACATTTTAGCAAAATTGATAGTGACAATTCTAGAAACTTTGATACAGCATTTTTGAGAAGGAAATTTGTAATTTTCGATGGAAAAACTTGACTTGCAGAACTGACCAGTGTGGTGAAAAAATACCGGAAGTCTCTAGTTGGCCTAGAAGCTTCACAAACCATGATCTACATATAAAAGAAATATTATACATTGTTACCTCTTGAATAGCGAAATTTTCTTTATGAAAATTCACTGATATTGCACAATTTATTACAAAATTTAGAAATATGTGGTAAATTCAATATTCTCATGCAAAATTTTTTTCAATTTCAGAGCAAGCACAAACAGAAACCGAGCAAAGTGACAAGGTTGTTCAGATCTTATCCAAGGTGAGCCAAGCAGTTGATGGCTTGAGGGAACACCTGGTTCCTCTGTATGGTTAGTGTTAAATTTCAAAGATTTATATTTTGATTTTGTTGTAATTTTGTAATGTTTTGTTTGCAATATACACGCACTTGCCTAGCCTGATGCTGAAGAAGAAGAGTTTGAAGTTATATCATAAATGTTTTATATAGATGTATATAATTTACTGTTTATAATAAAAGGCAATAAAAAAGTTTACTTTTTGTATGCTCTTACAGAAGGGTCCTGTAGATATTTATGTTGTCTTGCAACCAGAAGTGTTACCAGAAACAGGTGCAGCATCAGTGGTATCAAATGAAAGCAGTGGTATTTGCGACTGTTGAAAATAATTGTTAGTAATACATATACTGATAATCATGATCATCTATAAACTTTTTAGTTTTATAAATTTTTGTGTGCATTTTTTGCGTAAGTTACAAACACATTTGTTTTTATACTATGTTGTGTGTGGTGTCTGTGTTGGCATATTTTGACATAATTTTACATCACTAAAACAGTCAGATTTATATAATTTTCTATTAGCCTAATAATGTATCTTTAGCAATATTCATTATTAATAAATCAGGATATTTATCAAACTCTCTGACATATCGGATAATTTAGAGTATATTGCAGCACATGATTACGCTCTCGATTTGTGCCAATAAATGAGCTTGTTCACATGTAATGCATGTTTATTGCTTTTAATGTAGGTAAACCTTAAAAATAGTATTACAAACATTCAATGATAGTTGTATTTTATATTTATATTATTATATCTACCTTAATTCTGAGTCTTGTGTAGACCTTGTGTTCATGTCTCAGGGGTGCTATGCAGATGCAGGAAAACTTCACTTTATAGTGAGCCAGATTCATGAGAGGATAAATTTGACTAGCAATTACAACTTGTGGTTTACCGTTGACTTCCGAACAAAATTTGCCATGTTTTCAGAGGTTCTAGGGTTCATTTCAGTGCTGGAGTCAAACCTGCTACCTTTAGAGTATCAGAGATTTTCACCACTACACCACAGGCAATGACCTTATACCCACATTAAATTATAAATATCTTTTGTTCTAAAATATAACATATAGAAATAAGAAAATAGTTTGTTTCATTTTTATATAATTTTCTGTTTTTACGTTGTGTCTTAGTTTATTTAATTCAAATATGATTATGTTTTTAGTGTACATAATATATTATGTTATAAATTTAATAAATCTTAGGCAACCATGTATTTTTTATAACTAACCAAGTTTACGCACTTTGTTAATTGTAATGGACTTTTAATTTGGATTTATTATATTTATCAAATATGATTTGACTTGGAAATAATTAATAATTAACAATATGTTGCCAGTCAGTAATCTTCACCACTATGCTATATGTTGTTACCTTTATATTTACATAAAGATATAAATATGTTCTATTATAAATCATAACAATTAGAGGTGTGCAAACCGAACTATAAACGAACCCAAGCAAAAATGTTGCATCGAACTTCGAACCTCTCAGATAGTATGTCTAAGGTTCACAGTCGAACATTGAACTTCTTAAACATTTAACATTGAACACCGAACTAACTACAGTTCTTCAATGTTCACATATATTTTCCTTAAATACAAAAATTAGGTACATTGTAGCATACAATATTTGGTACATAGAAAAAAAATAAAGGTTTGACAAAATTTGCAGGTCGATTGGATGAAAGTGCCCTCTGATGCTGATGTTTGTTTTTAAGATGAGTCGGTGTTGAATCAAAAATACAAAAAGGCACATTGAACACTTTTTTTATATTTCTACATCTATAATAACTAAGCTCAATTATAAATATTTTGTTGTTTGGTATTAGCTGGGCAGTTTTAGCAAATTTGAATGAGTGGGTTAAAAGTGAGCATATATATATATATATATATATATATATATATATATATATATATATATATATATATATATATATATATATAAACAATTGTAACTGTTTCTTGATTGTTTTAACTGTTTTGGATCATTGTAAAATAAAGTATGTTTAATCTAATGTTTTCGGAAGGCAATCTGCAATTATAGTCATAAATTGTGAAAATTTACTTTACCAACAAGTTGCGAACACTGCCATTATAATGTTGTAACCAAAAAAAGGCATTGGGATGCTAGGAAATATAAAAGAATAATAATTATAATAATTCAGTGCTGTTAATTAGCTGTCTCAGTGTCTCACAAACTGTCAAAGATATGAATGATATTTCCTGAAATTACACTATCGACTCAATGGGACTGATACAGACTTTACAACTTCGCTACCTTCGCTAGCATTGGATGCCTGTAAAGTTCAACTTCAAAGTATTCTTTAGCAACGAACTCCAAGCTATTTTGAAGGATTACGTATTTCGAACTAGTTTAACATCGCCTAGCGCAAACAATTTTTCGAACCAAAGGTTTGGTTCAAGTTAGGGTTCGGTTCGAAATTTCGAAACTTTGCACACCTCTAAAAACAATACATATGATAATAAATAAGAAAAAATTGTATATTAAATATATGTGTTTGAAACTTTATTCGTTTAAATGTTGAGTTTTATTTTCTTTTATAAAAACTGAAATATATCTTACGTGATAATGTATTTTTTTTACCGAAAACCCATTTCTCTGTACTTCATATATATATATATATATATATATATATATATATATATATATATATATATATATATATATATATATATATATATATATATATATATAACATCTGTTGTTAATTTCCAAGGATTTTTTTTATTTCCTTCATTATGTAATTAAGTATGTATATTATTTCAAAATAAACTATTTTTAACAATATTTCTCCCCAATCATACATTAAAAAAAAAACACAATTTTGCAACAAATTAGCGTTAAAAATAATGTTAAAAGGTAGGTGTCATCAAGGAGAGGTTGTTTGAAAATATTTATGTTTTCCCCTCAACCATAAACTTGGAAAAACAAGTTTGCAGCAAATGAGCATTAAAAATACAGAAAAGTAGGTGTCAAAGAGGAAAGATTTAAAAATATATATATATAAACAATTTCTTAACTATAAACATTGAAAGACAATGTTGCAGGAAATGAGCATTAAAAACCAATGTTAAAAAGACTATCATGGCAGCCAGCTTTTTTAAATTTATTAAACATTTTCTCATTAACCATAAATTTTGAAATACAATTTTGCAGCAAATAAGCATTAAAAATAAATGCCATCAAAGACAGTTTTTTTTAATATTTAGCAATAATAAAAAAAACATTAAAGTTAATTATAATGTGGCTTTGCTGTTAATTAAAAAATGAAACTAATCTTGTCAAAGAATTTTTTCATTACAAATATTTTTATAGGAAAATGTCATTGCAATTTAAACTATTAATACCTTCTACAAAAACAATTATTTACCCTTATATATATTTATTTGTATCTAAATAACTCAAACAATTCAAAATGCAATTAAATAAGTCTCCTATAAAACATAAATTTGAATGTCTACATTAATTACATAATATTTAAGTTCTCTATATAGTTTCTGTTATGGGAGGAGCATAAGAAATAAGAACACTCCCATTGGTCTGTCTAGGATACTTCACACAGTCAGCCAGACAAATACTGAAAAAATGATCTTTCTGCCTGTCTGGAGTCGATCTATTGTTGTGTCGCGGTAAAGAGTGTCGCCCAGAACCACTGTCGCGCTAATCGACGACCTCGCTTTAGTATTTATTTAAATCTTTACAACTAACCGGGAAAAAAACTGATTTATGGAAAACAGAAATTTATAATTAGCTTGTGCTTGTACACATTATCGTGATCCCATAACGGTTACGGACGTAAAAGGAAAAGCTCCTGCAGGTCATAAGAGATGACTAACCGGACAGGTACCGCTGTCCAATAAACATTATTTTTAGTGAATTTTCTTTTCAGGAAATCCCGACTTTTGAATTTTGAAAAAAATTCTTCCAATGAGCGAAAACCAGTGGAGGCTCGTCAGATGACGCAGGTGAAACGCTGCTTCACCTATATTTTTCGGTTAAACTAAACTTTTTTATTCAAAGTCCACCATAATTTTAATTTTTTTTATTCCCTCAATTTCATCTGATACAACCACATAAAAATGTCTTGTTACGTCGCGCCGCAGTTGATAATGTATTTTTATAGTAATTTATGGCACGATATAATTTGCAAGCCCGCCCCTGATCATCGAATTGAATGTATACATGCCGCAAACGCGCAGCGCATACTTATTGCGGACTACTGTAGAGAGTCAAGCAGCTGCGGATTGACTGAGCCAGATTTGTTCGTATACAAATGCTGCGTCTGTTTCGGGACGCTTGCATGAGATGGTTGGTTGCCATGGCAACGGCACGCAGGTTGGGCCACAAAAGTGATGCAGCCTTCTGAGCTTGCTTCAAATCTTAGTTTCTGTCGTTTGTTTAGATTGAGTCGGATCGTCAGAGGCGTATTATTTTTATTTTTACTATGCCGTTAATACCTAATATGAATTATTATATTACCGTATGCGTACGTGGACAGTGTCCTCTCATCGAATATTCCTGGTCATTGTTCCGAAAATTATTCCTTGTGAAAGTCTATATTTTTGTAAAAATGGATTTTTCATTTAAATACCGAAGTACCAGGACACGTGACCTTGAACATTTAAAAAAATTTCTTCTGAGGCGCAGGGGAGGTCTTCGTCTCCCTTGACCCCCCCCCTGGGGCCGCGCCGATTCCGTTTCACCCTCTCCCAAAGTCACGAGCCGCCACTGGCGCAAACTAGGACCCCTAGACCCCATATCCCGGGTCAGTTTCAATTTTTATATGTTTTATATATATATATATATATATATATATATATATATATATATATATATATATATATATATATATATATATATATATATATATATATATATACATATATATGCGTGTGTGTGTGTGTATATGTATCACACCGATAACTCAATAAATAGTGAGCCAATTTTGATCAAATTCAGTGACTACCTTCCTTTTGCAAGTGGCTTGAATAAGTTCGTTAGTCAGGAAAATCGGTCAAGGTTTTCCCGGAAAATGTTGTGTTTTCTTTCTGAAAAAAATTATATCTCCGGAAATAAGAAAGTAAGAGTATCATAATTTGGTACATGTGTTTGAATAATAAAAAGTGACCCACGTACCAATATTTAGGTCTGTAAGTTAAAAGACAAAAAAGTTATAGGCATTTAAAGAAAACAAATTGGGGTTTTCCTCAAAACGTCAAATGCAGTACCTCTAATTCCATAAATGTAACGCTTTCTTAGCAGAATTTCATGATAGATCATATCAAAAGGCTAACTATAAGATCGTGGAATGTTACTTCCACTTTCTGTTTTTGGTCGATGGCTTCATACGACACGCCCGGATGACTTCTGTTATGGCTGTATTTTTTCTCCCTCAGGGCTCGTCCGCGGCTCTACCGCCCCAATAGCACTGCAACCTTTGGCTTATTGTGCATATGGCTGTATTTGTGAGCTTATTCTTTGTGAAACCATGCTGACTTGTATGTGTCATATTTTTTAAATAAATTGCTCCAACCTATTTCTTATCAACACCTCAAAGATCTTAGAAAGCACTGGTAAAAGTGACACCAAGCGATAGTTATTAATCTGATTTTGATCGCCTCCTTTAAACACTGGAATAAACGTGGCTATCTTTAACAAATCAGGATATATTCCAGCCATTAGCCATTTATTAAAAACACTATACCAATGGATCTAGGACCGTAAAGATGATTCTTTTTAATATTACTACTAAAATTCCATACACATCCAATGATTGTTTACTTTTCAAATTCTGAACAATGCCCATAATGCCCTCAATATTAAAAACTTATAAATTTAATTATACATACCTTCGGAAAAATGTGCACTTTTTAGCAGTTAAAATATTGAACAAGATGCCTGCTCTTAAAATCATTTAAATGCAGACTTTAAACTCTCTTAATGTCGAGTGCTTATTACCCTGAATCTTTTGAACAATCGGGGGGCGAGGGGGGTGTGCAAAGAAACTTTTCTGTTTCTGTGATCTTTTGTTCAGATGCTTGTTCGATTTTCATTATAATCTGCGTGTTTGTGTCCTTTGTTTTTTTATGGTAGTGTACTGCATGGTTTTTAAGCGTTTTCCTAACTCAAAATCTTCTAAAGACCACTTGTACCTGAAAAATGTGTATCCAACATATTTACAGTGTTATTTTTGATGATTCCAATGAAAATCGGGTATTGCGACTGGGTTTAGAAATTTGATTTCATACAAAACTTACTCCGGATTGCCATACCATTCATGGAACATCATCGACTTGGCTAGACTAAAGGTTCGAGTCTCCAAAGCTGGGACCACTTTTATTGTTTCCATATGTTTTTTTGCTAACTGGTTAGCCAGTTTTTCTTTTTTCGCATTTGTGTCCATTTCGGCAACTTAGATATCCTTGCAAAGCCCTTTTTATTTGTGGTTTTCAGTCAAACTCTGATACAAAATAAAATAGAAGTCAAGTAAACCTATAAACTCCTACATAAAATATTATTAAACTCAAAGCTTTGATAGGAAAAAAAAAAGAATATCAACACAGAAAGCACTGAAGTTATCTGCAAAAAATTATCTACAAAACAACAAATTCACAAAAACTAAAAATTAAAATAAAATTGAAATGATTAAAAATTAAAATCTGTTGTTGTTAAGCCTTTTCGAATTTGAAAGTTAGTTGACAAATGACATTTTCCGTAATCTTAGAAGAACTTACTTAACAAGCGTCTCCCGACAGTAAAAGCTAAATTGCATTGATCATGCGTACTTCTTAAAAGTATTACGTAACGAAATAAAAGACCTGCCTGATGTGCTGTTCACGCACAATCCTCCCAACTGACCCGCCCTGACATCAGTTTGCCTAATCAAAAGCTAAAAGAAGGAAAAAGCGGAAGAAAAAGTACATTATGTTCACATGAATGGCAGGATTGATTTTCCTTCTCCTTTTACCTTTTAATTAGGCGAACTGATGTCAGGGCAGGTCAGGAAGGTCAGTTGGGAGGATTGTGTGTAAACAGCACGTCAGGGAGCTCTTTTATTACGTTACTTATATTATTCTGCAAAGTGCGCATAATCAGTGCAATTGAGTTTTTACTGTCGCGAGACGCTCGTCTTATTTAATATTTGACAGCATAGTAATACTGTCACAGCTCCACCAATACTAGAAACTAAACTTACCAAGCTCAGAAATAAAACGTATGCAGAGAAATTTCATACGATCATAAGTATAATATGTGGAACCCAATTCACAAAACTTTTTTAAGACCTGACGACCGTTTCAGTAACAACGTTACCTTCATCAGGTGGATGAGAAATCCGAGAGCAGATTACTCATCCCCTTGTTGACGCTAGCGTTGTTAGCGAGACGATCGTCAGGCCTAAAAAATGTGTTCTGGTGAACTGGCTTTTCCAAAGTATACTCGTCAATGCTCATTGCTGGTTCCAATGTTCACTTAGTGAAAATTTTCATTTTCTATATGCAATTGACTCTTCGGCTATGTATCTTGTAAAAAGTTAAAACATGCATAGTGTGTGAACTTCATAATTAGGTGATACATAATACCTATACTTTGTTAATCATTGAAGTATTTATAATTTGTAAAGAATTTTTTAAATATAAATTCTCTCAATACAAACTTAAGTAGAATAATAATTATTAATGCACCAGATAAGTCGATAAATTTCTATACAAATGACATATTGTGTCAATAAAAAACAAACAAAAACTGTTCAGCTTTTTTATATTATTCATTGATTGCTGCCTTTACAAATTATTCGTAATTTATGACTATAATAACAGGTGCGCTTATAAGTTATTTTTAGGTATTTCAGTTATAATAACATTTTAATACTATTAATCAAATGAAATCTATAAACCAAAAAAATCCTTGAATCAATTTAATCAAAAGGATATAAAAAAACCTTTCCAATATATAAACCTAATAAAACACTACAGGAAATACCAGTTCTTTTAAGCCAGTGTAATTGCTGCCAATATAGCAAAAGCGTTATAACCTAGATGTCCAACTAACGAGAAAAGTTGGTCATGAATTTGAATCTTTTGTTGATCTGTCACTTGTCAATCGTTTGTTTATTGATCGGAATCTGCAGCAGCAGAACAACCTCTGTTTCTGAAAATTGCAATAAGCAATAACCATGGTGAAAGTGTTGTGTATTGTGTTGACTTCATAATAACTGACCGGTGTTAACAATAATAAAGAAAATGATGAAACTGTTATTTTACTTTTAGCTCTTATTTTTAAAACTGCATAGCTTCTAAATACCTTTAAATAAGTGCTGGTAGTGTTAGCCATGGATCCCTTTTCATTAGCAGAGTGTACTGTAGATATAAATACAGACAACACACCACTTGAAAGAAATGATGTAATCAAGATTGAAAGCTCTACATCCAATGAACAATCCGTTGATGAAGATTCAGATGTGCAATGCTTAGATAATTCTGAAGAAAGTGAAGATATACAGTCTTCAAATTTACCACTGCACCTACCTACAGAAGTGTATGTAAAATATGAAGACGATGGTACATTATTTAACGAATCTATGGAAAACAACGAAGCTAACCGTTTAGCTTTAGAACAGGAGTACGATAAACTGAACCCCTTTGATTATCCGAACTCTTGTAGAGGTTTAGACAGTACCTACACTTGTGATATTTGCCAGGAAGAATTTAGAACTTATCCTGATTTAAGGAAACACAAGGGGGCTCATTATATTTCTAAAAGAACATGCAATATTTGCAGTTTAGTTTGCCAAAACGTAAGTAAGTTGGAAGAACATATAAACTCACACTTGGGACTCAAGCCATTTCAGTGCAATGAGTGTAAGAAACACTTTAGCTGTAAGCAGCAGTTGAGGATTCATACTCGTATACATAATGACGAAAGGCCTTATCAATGCAAGCGCTGCAATAAAGCTTTTAGACATTTGGGATCCTTGCGGGGCCATGAAGTGGTTCATACTGGATTGACAGACTTCAAGTGTAAGGTAAGTTATTTTGGTATTACAGTACCAAAATTGCTAATGTCTATTGGCGACAGACTTTAAGTTTTCTTAAAATAACAATGTAACTTATTTTTCTTTGTAATCAATTTTGAGAACAGTGGCCATATTATTTTTTAGCTAAGTGAATTATTTATTTTATTTGACCAACTGTGGATATAGCTGTGACAAAACTTACTGTAAACGTTTAATATAGGGTACAGACAAACAGTGCATGTTGCAAACGATGTCACATCATGATAAATGTGAAGCTGTGTTGCCAGATCTAAAATATTAAATCTAAATTAGATTACAAAATAAAACTTAAAGTACCGGAGGCCTTTGCAGTCAGCAATGCTTTAGCCAATATGCTTCAGCAACCTACTTACTTTCCTCATATCACAACACAGCTCAAATCCCTTGGCTCTCCTTCTTACTACAAAACCTGAATGCTATAAGATATCAGTCACCGCCCCCCCCCCCCCTTGGTCGCTCAGACCACGGCATGGTCACTGCTTCCTGCGCAATGCAACCCGAGGTCACACAGTCATCACACCCACGTATCGTTTGGCACTACAACTCCGCAAACTGGGACGAAATGCGGGATTACTTTTCCTCATTTCCATGGGCGCCTATCTGCTCATGTCTTCCTGACCCCTCTGATATCTTAGAAAACGTCACTGAAATTATCCAAGCTGGCATGGAATTATTTATTCCACATACACAGAAAACCTCTTCAGCCACTCAAAAGCCCTGGTTCTCTAAATCCTGTGACAAGGCCAGACTTGAAAAGGTCAAAGCTCACAAAACGCTTCTACACAATCCCAGTCAAGAAAATCGTCAAGCATTTAACGACGCAAGAAACCGCTATGTCCGCATTCTTTCTGAGGCAAAAAACTCGTTTAATAACCACATCAAAAACAAAGTCCTCTTAAGCTCCAACGGCGGCAAACCCTTTTGGACTTTTGCTAAATCTATTGCGAATAATTTCTGCAAAAGCACGTTCCCACCTCTTGTCTCAGGGGATGAAATTGTTTCTACCGCCCTGGGCAAGGCTGAACTTTTTGCCTCGTTGTTCGCCGGCAATTCTACTCTCAACCCACCTCCAAATGTTCAACTACCAACAGTCCCCAATGTTGCGCATAAAATGACGGATATCATTTTCAAAACTAAAAAGGTACGAAAGATGCTCTTTTCTCTTAATACCAGGAAAGCCTCTGGCCCTGACAAGATCCCAGCAATTGTTCTCAAAAAATGCACCAGAACTTGCTCGTGTCCTGACTCGTCTGTTTCAGATATCTTGCAATAAAGGCATATTCCCTAGTAACTGGAAAACTGCTCGAGTACAACCCATCCCCAAGAAAGGATCCAAAGCGCTTCCTAGCAACTACAGGCCTATTTATCTCCTTTCAGTAATCTCTAAAGTGATGGAAAAGTATATAAATACCGAATTACTAACATTTCTTGAAAAACACAGTCTAATCCACGACAGGCAGTATGGATTCCGTCAGCGCAGATCGACTGCCGACCTCCTTTCCTTTGTCATCCATTCTTGGAACAAGTCTATGGAACTACACGGTGAATCCCAGATTGTTGCACTGCACATATCCAAAGCATTCGACCAGGTCTGGCACGCAGCGCTGCTTAATAAACTTTCGGCCTATGGCCTACCACCAAAACTTTGTACCTAGACAGCAAACTACCTCTCCAACAGGTGCATTTCTGTTGTTGTGCATGGCCATTCCTCTAAACTGTATCCAATTAATGCAGCTTTAGCCCCTACTTTGTTTCTTCTTCACATCAATGACCTCCTCTCTAGCACATCCAACCCAGTTCACAGTCACGCGGGCGACAGCACCCTCCCCTCAAATATACAATATTCTAAGCCTGTCGTTTTAGCCCAATTAGATGAGGATCGCAGACTCATGGAGGGTTCTATATCCATGGATCTCCAAAAAATATTAGACTGGGGAAGTAGAATCCTTGTACCATTCAACCCCACCAAATCTCAGTCTTGCTTTCTTTCTCATAAGACCAATCACAATGAACAGCCAAGTTATTCAAAGTAATGAGTCCTTTTCTCTTGTTGGCATTTCTGTGGATCGAAATCTTAATTGGTACCAACATGACACATCAATTGCAGAAACGGCTGCTAAGAAATTAGGTTTCCTCTTCCGGGGTTGCAAATACTTTTCACCAGCTAATCTCTATACCTTATATACTTCACAAATAAGGCCAAACCTCGAATACTGCTCCCACATCTGGGGTGCAGCTGCCGCTTCTACACTCGCTATCCTGGACTTCATTGAAAAGAGAGCTATACGTCTCATCGGTGACCCTACCCTCACCCAAAGGCCGCCATCGTTTGCCCACCGACGTGCCGTTGGTGACCTCTCTCTCTCTTTTATAGATATCTGCACTGGCACTACTCAGAGGAGCTTTCCTCCATAATTCCCCCACCTGCTACCCCCAACAGATCTACCAGGGGAACAGAGCGAATGCACCCTTTTACTGTCCAGGTCACCAGACAGAACATCTTGTTATACCCGAATCTTTTGCCCCGAGGACTTCAAAGTTGTGGAATTCCTTGCCGGCACATGTTTTTCCTTCTCCTCCGAACCTCCAAACCTTTAAGTCCAGAATTAACAAGTTGCCTCTTTCCGCCTTGCCAACACCCACGGTACGATAGTATTTAGGCTGTAAGCCCTCGTGGTGTGTTGTTGAAATTAAAAAAAAAAACCATGATACAAATTTGTTTCATGGTGATAATGTTAAGTACCCGGAGAACCCAAATCACCACAACACGTATTTCAGAGGCCTGACGATCGTTTCACTGACCAAGTTAGCGTCATCAGAAGATGACGTTAACTATAATGCCAAGTGCATTAATAAACCTTATTATGTGAGATAAAAATTCTGGTCGACTAAGCTAATTAAACTACAGTTGAATTAAAGATTGTAATAGATCTTTTGTTTTTTCAGAAATGTTACAAGATTTGCTTGAACGCCAAAGCTTTAAAGAAACACATGAAATTACATGATAAAGAAAGGAGTTTTTTTTGTCAATTGTGCAAGAAAGATTGCAAAAGTGATCGTAACCTCGAAATTCACCTAAAAGTACACAAAGAACTGAAATATCCCTGTGACTTCTGCCAGAAAGTTCACGATACACTATACCAATTAAAACGCCACATCAAACGAGCCCATATTCCAAATGTCTGCGAAGACTGCCATAAAGTCTACTACGACAGAGCTGAGTTCACGAAACATCGGAAGACTCACAAAGCCGAAGGACCTACACAATGTACATTGTGCGGTAAAGACTTCAAAAAAGAAAAGAATCTACGTGAGCATGTTCGATTGCAACATACGAAAGACGGCAAGCCACATGTCTGCCACATTTGCAACAAAGATTTCATGAATCATTCTCTGCTTAACAACCATGTTAAAACTCACGACAAACCGTTCATTTGCACGGAATGTAACAGAACGTTTAGTTCTAGGTATAATTTGGAGTCGCATTCAGTCGTACATACTGGCGCAAGAAAATTCCAGTGTCCGACTTGTCAGAACTTCTACACATCGAAGACTAGCCTGAAGAACCATATGGAAACGCACAACGTAATCAGAAAATATCAGTGTGATCAATGCCCGAAGCGATTCAAATCAAAACGAAGATTATATGTTCATAAAGCATGTCATATAACGGAGGAGAACTTTGAATGTTCTCAGTGTACGGCTAGATTTAAAACCAAGCAATACCTCAAGTTTCACATGATAAAGCATTCTAAGGTCAAACCGTTTGAGTGCAAAGCTTGTAATAAACGTTTTAAGCATAGAAAGTCGTGGAATAGACATGCGAACCATGATCAGAATATGAGATATGAGGAACCTGCCGAAGAATTTGAATGTTATTACTGCGAGGAATCTTTTTCGACCAAAACGATGATGTTAGAGCATGTTAAACATAAACACGAGGAAATGGGATATTTTCCAGATGCGGCTCATTTGGGTGATGAAGATGGAGCCTATTTGGATGACGAGGATGAGGTTAATGATGAAGAATCTGAAATGCAGAATGACTACTCATTACAGAATGGAGAAGATTATGTTGAGAATAATATTTATGAAAGAGGTGATATCCAGGAAGACGCTGCCGAACCAACAGTTAATGCTCTTCATATTAAGTCTGAAGTAGTCACTTAAATTTGATAAATGATAGGTTTAGAAAATCCGATGATTTTTATGTGATTTTTGTATAGTTCAATCATTTTTTGTGATTCTTTTCAGTTGTAGTTATCAATTAGGTATTTATCTGTTCATTCAACCGTAGCTTGTAGTCCTTTGATTTAAATATTTTGTATTGGATATTTTTTATTGTAAATTTAAAAAATTGGTAAATTAATACAAATTATTTTTTAAATAGTTCTTGTAAGTAGTTATGTAAATAATTTATATGTCATCATTGCATGTACTCAAAACTGGTTTGTAAAACCAAAATAAAATAAAAAATTTGAAGAAATTTTGAGGCTATACATTTTACAAAGTACCAAAGAGCCAGTAGCGGCTCGTGCCTTAATGCATTGGGGGTGCGCAAGAAAAAAAATTCGATACGCAGCAAGTGCGTTATGGTAGTAAATTTTTATTAAATGCTTCATATTTGAATAAGTCAACTTTCTACGAACTTGGAAAGTTGAATTTTGGTGTATAGTAGGGTCTTACCCAGGACAACATATCCACCAAACTTCATCAAAATAACTTTGTAATTTTCGGAGAACAAATTTTTTTCAAAATAAAACTCAAAATTTGAATAACTCAATTTTCTAAAAATGTAGAAAATTTAATTTTAGTGTGTAGTAAGGTCTTTTACAAGGCAACATATCCACCAAATTTCATTAAAATACCTTTGTAATTTTCGGAGAAAAAGAAAGAAAACTCAAAATTATCCCTTGTGTTGGTTTCTGACCCAGGACTTAATGGCTCCCCTGGCAGTGCTCTTTGTCACGCACAGAGCCGGTTCTGGTCCCATAAATTCGCGAGACTCAGTTTCTTCATTGCCTTTGACCCCCGAGCGACCCCGCACCCAGATGAGGGTAACCTCATTCTGCCCAGCCAGGTTGCTCGTCTCATCTCACTCACCAGCCAGGAATTTACCCGTGGGCTACTTAAGACTGCCTGGCTGTCTGTGGCTATGAGGATCCGCTTGTTGGTGTAGCCCCTCTTGTTCTCCCGCACACAGTGCAGGATGGCGTACATTTCCGCCTGAAAGACCGTTGCATGGGCTCTGAGGGAAATACTATGACTTACCCTTGGTCCTTCCGAATAAACACCTGCCCCTGTTCCACGCTCCCAGCCGGATCCGTCCGTGAACCAGACGAGCGCGTCTCATGGAATGCCCGGCGTCTCCTCCCGCCATGCCTTGTGGTCGGGAATTTCCACTGTAAGTTATTTTTCCTGCAGATTTGCGGGCTCGCGAAGTCTGATCTCATTTCAAGCATGGGCACCTTCATGATCTCCTGAATTTTGCAGTGGTCCCTGAAGCCTGGGTTGATCATCAGTCTACCATTGCAGGCTAGTCTGTATAGTCCTAGCCTGGCCTCCCCCATAATAACTAAGTGTAGGGGGGGCAGATCCAGCAACACCTCCAATGCGGCTGTTGGGGTTGAAGACATGGCCCCTGTGATGCCTAGACAAGCCATCCTTTGGATCTTGCCTAGTTTTTGTTTGGCACTGGATTGTGTCACCTTAGGCCACCAGACCAGTGCCGCGTATGTTAACGATGGTCTGACCACCCTTGTGTACAGCCAGTGGGCCATACTAGGTCTTAGTCCCCACGTTTTTCCATATAGCCGCCTAGTGACGGCTAAGGTCATGACTGCCTTACGCAGTATTTTTCCAATGTGACCATTCCAGGTTAGCTTAGAGTCCAATACGACCCCAAGATATTTTATCTCCCCGGCCATTGGAATCTTCCTAGCGTATAGAGTGAGAGTTCCGTGGCTCTCCCACTTCCTTCTCCTCATAAACGTTATGACGGTTGCTTTTTTGGGGCTCACGCCGAGCCCTTGACCAACCGTCCATCTTTCCACCACCTTCAGTGCTGTCTGCATGCGCTCCCACACTGACTGTGTAACCTTTCCTCGGACTATGATGACAATGTCACCCGCATAGCCCTGTACCTCATACCCCCTCCCGAGAGCCACCCTATCAGGCCGTCAACGACTAGGCACCAGAGCAAGGGGGACAGAACGCTCCCCTGCGGACACCCCGTCGCGACCCCCACCAGCAGAGTCCCTCCCGCGAGTGAGGTGAACACCGCCCTGTCCCTGAGCATGGAACCGATCCACCTGCAGCAAGTCTCCTCTATTTCACGCTCCCTGACAGCTGCCAGAACCAATCCGAATGAGGTGTTGCTGAAGGCGCCCTCTATGTCTAGCAAGGCCCCTAGCGCCACCTCCCTGTTCTCCAGCGTATTCCCCAGTTTCAGCACCAGTTGGTGCAGTACTGTTTCTGTTCAGACTCCTGCTCTGTATGCATATTGTCCGCAATGTAGGGGGATATGCTTCCAGTACACCGCCCCTAATGTGCCGGTCGAGCAGTTTTTCCACTGTTTTGAGCAAGAAGGACATGAGACTTATTGGCCTCAGGGTCTTTGCCTGGTCTGTTGGACACCCAGGTTTAGGAATGAATACAACCCTGGCCAGTCTCCATGCCCTCGGAATGTACCCCAGAGCCAGACTGGCCTTCATAATGAGGGTAAGCGCCGGCGCCAGTATATCTATCCCCTGTTGGAGCATGATGGGCATTATTCCATCAAAGCCCGGGGATTTGTATGGCTTAAAGCTGTTAATGTCCCATCTGATTTTGCTGCAAGTAAACACCTCTTTAGCGACTGTCCAATCCACTCTAGATGCCCGCTTATAAGGCACCTCTATTTCTGAGTGTTCCCAATTCGGAGGTGATTGGTTTATTATGTTACAGCCGAGGAAGTGCGTCTGGAGTAAAATTTCCATAGTTTCCTCCCCTGAGCTTGTAAAGCCTTCCGTGGATGTACTAAGGGAGCCTATGTTGGCCTGAGTGCCCTTGGACAGGATCTTGTGTAGTCGAGCACTCTCGGACGTGTTCTCCACTTCCTCGCAGTGCCTCCTCCACGACTCCTTCTTGGCGTCCCTTAGTCTTTTTGTTATAGGTCGTTAGGACCTGTCTATATTCATCCCATGCTCCCGACCTTTTGGCTGCGTTAAACAGCTTACGAACCTGCGTCCTCTTTTGCCTGCGGTCCTCGTTCCACCACGGGACGTTCCTGATGGACGCCCTCATTTTCGGGGGACAATTTGCATTATAGGCCGAGGTGATTGCGTTTCGCACTTGGGCTGCCGCAATCTCGAGGTCTATTGAATTGTCTATGGTACCCTTAACCCCCCCCGCAGTTCCACTGCTAGGTCTGCCCTGTAGGCTTCCCAGTCCGCCTTGCGAGGGTCGCGGTACCATACCGTCTGTCTTTCAACTTTGGCGATTTCAAACCGGATGTATCTGTGGTATGAACTCACTTTCCGAGACACAGCCCAGTTCTTAACAAAGTCACCCAGAAACTGGGTGGTAACTGTTCGATCTGAAACTTCCTCACGCCGTGTTGTGACGAAGGTCGGTTTATTACCTCTATTCAATATGTCTAAATTAAATTTCATAAAGAATTGTAAAAGTGCCTCACCCCTATAGTTTGTGTCCGAGCTTCCCCACAACTCATGGTGCGTATTAGCATCCATGCCGATGATGGTCTGCCATCCACCATCAGCTGCTCCAATTTCTTGGGTGGAAGAGGGTGCGTGCTGTCCCCTGACAGATAGGCTGATCCGACAGTAATGTCCCTCGGCCCATCCGCTCCTCCACATCGGATTTTGATCGTTGCCAGGTCCCTGGAACATAAATTTATTAAAGGCAGAAACTCTATCCCTTCCCTGGCAAAAATGCAGGCCTTCGGGCTCTCGCTGGATCTGCTGTAGATGAGCTTTCCAGCAGCTCCGCCGAGTCCCTTGATCTCTTCTTTATAGGAGTACGGTTCCTGGATGAGAGCCACATCCGTGTTCCTCAAGAGTCATCAGTAGTGCGGTCGTGGCTGCCCTACTGTGTTGGAGGTTGACCTCAAGGAACATAAGTCCCATTAACCCCTAGTTGCTTCACCAGTGCGCAGAATCCAACCCTTGCCAGGCCCCAGAATGCCTTGAAGGAGGTTCCTTCAAGGGCTCTGTAAGACTTCTGGTCGATCAAAAAGGCGAAAGTCTGTCCTTTCTCCTCTGCCTTCCTGCTTAGAACCGACTAGTGTTGTGTCCCCAGTTCACGGTTCTGGATCTTCAGTCTACTGATCTCACCGTCTCCTGCGGGACGGTGTCAGGGATCCGTACGAGGACTTTGTGTCTCTTTGGGAGTTCCTTGGGCTTGATGGTTGTCAAGTCCGCCCCCTCCCAAATCTGACCGAGGCCCCCGATCGTTTTCCGCAGCCAGTCCCGCGACTGCGGGCCGGCACAGATTATCAAGAGGATGCCCTCCGCCAGGTGCGCCCGGTGGAATTGAGGCGGGCTCTCCCCTTCCTGAAGAGAGTCCACCGCAGCTTGGATCAGGTCCGCCTTCCCCTGGTCTAGCATGACCTCAGGACGGCGTCTGTCAATCGCCGCCATCCCGAGGCCCTCCGCAGCCTCCCTATATGAGCCAGTCTGTGCCGGTGTTCCGGCCCTGGTCCTTTTGGGACGTCTGTAGTAGGCGTGCTAGAGCCCGAGCGCGGTCTCTACTGATTCGCACTCTCCTCTTGCGCCTTTACAGTTGCCCTGGCCCTTTTGGGACGTCTGTCTGTAGTAGGCGTGCTAGAGTCCGAGCGCGTCCTCTTCTGACTCGCACTTCCTTCTTGCGCCTTTACAGGTTTCTCGACCGTCCACGTCCCAGTCGCCATTTTCTGCGCCCTCCGGAGCTTCTTTCTTTGCGCCCCGGAAAGACGTGTGGGCTGCCGGGGCAGTCCCTCTACCCCTAGAGTAGGGGCCCCCAGAGTCCGCGGACCTCGCCGCCCTCCGGTGGGACCCAGCCTCCAGCTTGGGTGTCGGGGACAAGTCTGGCCGAAGCTACCCCCCGATCCCCCGTATCTACGTCGGTCGTGAGACCTCCAGAGTCCGCGCCGCCCCCTGGCTCGTCTCCGTTTCCGGAATAGACTCAAGGCACGAGTCTGTAGCCGGAGCCACTCCTCGAGCCTCATTGGTTTTGGTTTTATATGTATTTATGATCTTCATGTTGTTCTCACGAGAATGGGGGAAATACTGTCCACACCATCAGCACCCCCTGCAAGGCAGGTTACTCTATAGGGTTGCCCGGTACTCCAGAGGTTCCGTTCACTACACCATCATCCTGGTGCCATCCATCCATAGGCACGGGCCTCGGGACACTGTAGATTGGGGGACTTTATTTCGACCTCCACGTCTAGATCCGCCACGTTTAGTTATCAGCAAAGTCACCTCGTGCAGGATGCAGCTCTTCACCGCGCATGACGGTCTGGGGGAAAGCTTCATTGAAAGCTTATGTTGTTGTTTCCGCTTCCTCAGCTTGCCCCCTGGAGCCCTTTGACCCGCGACTCCTCGACCCCCACAACAGACAGTGGTTAGATCCAAAACTTTATCCTTCTTCCTCAGAGTGATTAGATTTACTACAAGAAGATATATGTATTAAATTATTGCTGATTTCCCTGTTTCTGCCAAAAATAAATAAATAAGGGTATATTTGCAGATAACCCCCCGAACGCTTTTTTTAATTTCAGAAACATGATTAGAAACCCCTATGGATGCAGAAACCACAAGAAAAATTTCCTGTTCACACTCCCAAGGAAGTGAAGTTACGGGACCAGGAGTGAATAGGAGTGCTGGGCGGGGAAGAAGATTAGAAGGAAATAGGAGCAGAAAATGCGAAGAAAACAGCTTAATCTGACCTCAAAAAGCTGCCTTTTTCACATTTTGAAGCCATACTCCCTTCACACCCTGCCTATCCCCCACAGTACCCCTATTCGTCCCAGGTCCCATAACATTCTTGAGAGCTGCTCACAGGAAATTTGTCTTGTGGTTTATGCAACAAGGGTGGTTGTAGACTGCAAGAGGGGAAGGAAAACCCAAACGACGAAGCACCCCCGTGAAACGCTATATATAACCCTAGTTTGTACAGCTGAAAAGAGAACATTTAATAGCAAATGCTGTCAAACCATCGAAATTTAAAAGAGAACAGTAAATTCACATAACACTTACCTTTTGCATCTCCCATGAAAATTTTCATAGAATCTAAAAATGTAGGAAAATATACAAGTGTTATATTTAAAAACTCAGATAGCTTAAGGTTCCTGTGACTACAATAATATAACCAAGAAAAAAGTTGATTACCTACTGTTTGTCATTTAGCATGCACGTTAACATTAATCTTCAGTAACAGTTGCTATTGGATAACTAGCTAAATAAGAAACAATCAATCTACTTACACTAACTTTATTCAATCACTTTTCAAATGTTAACAACAAACGTTATGTATAAGGAACATAGCGCTAAAATAAATAAAACTAACAAAACACAAGTTCAATTTTGAAACAATAATCATTCAAATTATAAATACAAGAAACAATAATGAGTTACAAGAAACACAAGGCAGCAGTAGTTAGACCAGCTAGAACCAACATAATATAACCAGTGGTATATACTTCACGGATAGTTAAGAACTTGCCGAGATCCCAAGAAAGATGACGAATGCCATTCCAGAAGTGGTAACTTAATGGAAAAGCTATCAGAAGCTTTCCAATGAACACTGTACCAGTACTGTGTGAGGCTGCCAGGGCATCGATATAATGAGGTATGGTATCAGGAAGGGTTACAGCACCCAGCCCGAAAAGAACTGTATACCCAGCCAAGGCCATACCTGTGAATCTGTGTGAAATTGATAACATGCTGGTCAGCTGTGGGGCATATATCGATAGATGAGGAGACTGTGGCCTATTCAACTTCATGTTTCGTTCGTCATAATTCTCGATCTGGCTGATTTCAGATGGTTTTCCAGCTTGCAATGTTACTGGTCTCACCAGTGCTACTATGCCGCAGTTCTTCGTAGTTAGAAAATCCTTTATTAATTGGTTACTTGCGAGTCTGCACAAGGAACTCATTTTCGTATTGGTAGTCTAAAAAAATAGTTTCAAAATCAGCTTGCTATTTTTTTTTCTATTGCATAATTCGTTTGCTTACAATTTGCTTGACATTTGACACATGTCACCTGACGATATGTCATGCAACTGCCACTGAACATACTTTCACATTTGTCTATGAGAATTAAGTTTATGGACTTTGTTTATTCTATGGTCAGATGTTGTTTATAAAGTGTGTTGGTAAGAGCGAACACTCTGGAATTATATTTCTAGAAGGGACTAGAAGTGACAGGTATAGTAAAGTGTAGAAGGTCTAGAATCTCTATGGAGAGTATAAATAGACGAGGGGTGCGCAGAGTAAGTTAGTTCAGTATTGATTAGTGCGGTGTACAATAAGTGATCATAGAGTATTAAGCAATTCAGCAAGTGTTGGTGTATAGGAAGCGATCATAGAAGGCGAATAGTAGAATGTAGTTCTATGGAAATTTAGAGAGAGAAATAATTTAGTTGATACTGGTGTTGGAAAATAGTTAGTTATAATAAAATAGTAGTTTGAAAAGCTGTGTTTTGTTAGTCAACATATCCTGAACCCCGTAGAACGTAACAATACCAAATACAAGTTTCCCTTCAATGGAATGGTTTAAAACTATATAAGCTCGCGGTACTGATTTCAGACGCTTCAGCAGCGGACAACTTCTCAATTTTACATATTTAAATATCAGTCTAACCTCTAAACATTCCAGGCATATAATAAATTCAAAAAAAAGCAAACAGATAATATACTTATAGTTTCGTTTGTATGTAGACTTATAGATAATAAGGTATTGTAGTTTGTGTGTTAAGACATGGTAAAATTGTGTGGTTTGTATGCAACAGTTATTTGCTTGCTGTCTTTGAACATTTGATAAGTTTTAATGATGTTAATACACTTTTTACCATGTTCAATGATGTTCTATACCTGTGCATATAAAAAAGTTTTATTTGGTTTGCACTTCATCTTATGAAACAAAGTTCAACATTATTTTAAAAAATCGGGACGCATCAAGTGCGTTATAGTAGCGAATTTTCATAAAGATTGTACACTATAATTATACGCCATATTAGCAAAGTTAATATTTTAAACTTACACAGACCTTAAAGATCGATTGGTGAATTTGTAGTTTAACTCCCGAACGATTTTCAAAACATCGACTGCTGATAGATAAAGTTTGGTGTCTTAAATGCACGCTGATGCTATTGTTACCTTTTGTTATCTCTTATTTCCCGAGTTATTCGCATTTAAATTTCCTTACACATTACACAGTTTTTTAACATTTTTACGGGGGCTTCGTCGCAGGGATTTTCCTTCCCCTCTCACGTGCGTACAACCACCCTCGTTACATAAATCACAAGAAAAATTTCTTGTCCATACCCCCTAAGGAAGTTACGGGACCTGACATGAATAGGGGTGATGTGCGGGGCAGGCAGGGTTTAGGGGGATATGGATTCTGAATGTAAAAAAGACAGCTTTCAAGCCGTTTTCTTCGCATTTTCTGCTCATATTTCCTTTTTGCTACCTACCCCGCCCAGCACCCCTCTTCACTCCTGGCTCCGTACTTCCTTGGGGGGTGAGAACAAGAAATTTTTCTTGTGGGTTGTGCATCTAGTGGTGTCCTAGGCATGTTTCAGAAAAAAAAAAGAAAATCGTTCGGGAGTTAAAGTGCAATTTTACCGATCGGTTTTAGAGGTCCTAGTATGCGCACATTTGAAGAAGAATTCTTTCGAAAGTGTTACCATCGATATCTCTATTATCAAAAAAATCTTGTACTCTAACTCCTTTTGAGAAAAATGCTATGTTATTTGTATCATGCGATTGAACTGTTGACATTACCTTTCAGTTTAAAAATATTTCTTATTCAAATGGTAGGTAAATCAGGAAGTGACTGCGAACAGAAATAGTATATTGCCCCATATAGGAAACGTTTTCCCTGATTTTTAGAAAAAATGTCCTAATTTGGCAACGTACATAAAAATGCCTTCATGGTTTATTTAGGGGATTTTCGTTAGAAAACAAATACAAATTAAATACAACACCACCTTATTTTCATCGCAAAGAATTCAGTCTCTTCTGTCACTGAAACCCCCAAATATTAAATCTCTATTATATTTGGATTTTGTAATATTACATCACAGCGGTTTCGCTCAAAAAATTGGTGCACTTGGCAACATTTTGCCGCTGCAAATATTGCTTCTAGCATTTTCAATAATCGCCTTATATCAAATTTGATTTTTTTTTTGGATTAAGCAGTTTCTGAAAACGCCTTATGTTGCAATATTTTAAAATCCAAATGAAATCTAGAGATTTGATATTTGTAGATTTCAGTGATCACAGAGCGCTGAATTCATTGTTGCATGTAAATCAGCACAGTTACCTACATTAGCTGAAAAATGGTAAATCTGGCAGCACCGCCGATGTCAAGTGTTTTCTGAACTGTGTATGATTTTCATCTCATCAATGTTATTTTTTTAAAGTTATTTAGCTATCTATATGATTAGTCAATTTCAATATTTACTTACTGAAGGCAATTGAAAATGGAAAACTGAAGAATATAGATACCAAAAAAATATACAGACACTTCCAAACTGAAAACTTATTTTAAAACATGTAAGTATATCAGGTATAATAGCCTCCGTGGTCCGAGGGTAAGAACGTGTGCCTCTGGTACAGGGTTCGATTCCCGCAGCGGGTTCCCGTTTCACTTTTTCAGTAGATACTGTAAAATTAATATCAACCGAGGTTGTGGCATTGTATTTGAGCAAGTTGCATGTCTACACGTTCCGCCCTTCGGAGGGGGCGTAAAGCCGCCGGTCCCGTGTCCATGCAATGTTGGGCACTTTAAAGATCTCTACCCTGCTTACAGGAAGGCAGTGGTTTGGAAAAAATTCCAGAATATATAAGTGAGGTGAAACTGCTCCCTGCTAGGCGTCGGTGATTGGGCATAGTCGCGGAAATAGACCGACGTTAAAAGTACCAAAAAAGGATAGGCAGGTATCTTTTATAAACTATAAAATAACATATTGTTATTTATATGGCCAAAATAAATGATCTCTATTGTTGTATGCATTTTGTAATAATTTTCGAAATTATTTATCTAACATTTCAACCTCTTTATCAAAGGAAATGTCATCATTCTGATAGAAAATATGGTATTAATAGCAAATATCCATGTATCTAATCCTTGCATATTAAGATAATATTAGATCTATTATTTCTACAACAAGCAGCGAACATAAAAATGTTTGTGCAGCCCAGCTGGCCACAAAAGAACAAATTTTAAATGACGTTTTTTTTCTCCCTCGGGGCTCGTCCGCCCCGATAGCACTGCAACCTTTGGCTTATTATGCATGCCCTTAGTATTTTCACTCCACCCATTGCAAAATCACTGTGCCTTGAACTAGTCTGCACAGCGATTGGTAGGGTGAAGTGTTATGATGCTCTGTCTCCGGTCTAGACTGACCGTAGATCAGTTGTCTTCTGCGCTCCAGAGCTTTACGCTCGCACAAGATGTGCTGTGCTGATTCCTCCCCTCGCCGCAGAGTCTGCATGCGAGGTCCCCCTCGAACCGCCCAATTTTCAATTTTATGCAGGTGTTTCTTGACGTCCATGTGTCCCGTCAAGAGACCTGTTATGTTTCTGAGCTGTCCTCCGCTAAGATTTAGGAGCTCCATGCTCTCTTTGAACTGGGTTCGTCAATTATTGACTTCCCATGTCTGAGCCCTGGATAGTCTGCCCAGTACACCTTGTGTTGGTTTCTGACCCAGGACTTAATGGCTCCCTTGGCAGTGCTCTTTGTCACGCCCAGAGCCGGTTCTGGTCCCATAAATGGTTCTGCTGACCCTCACTTCGCAAGACTGTCAGTTTCTTCATTGCCTTTGACCCCCGAGTGACCCAGCACCCAGATGAGGGTGACCTCATTCTACCCAGCCAGGTCGCTCGTCTCGTCTTGGCACTCACTCACCAGCCAGATATTTACCAGTGGCTTTCTTAGGGCCTTAAGGGCTGCCTAGCTGTCTGTGGCTATGAGGATCCGCTTGTTGGTGTAGCCCCTCCTCTTGTTCTCCCGCACACAGTGCAGGATGGCTTACATTTCCGCCTGAAAGACCGTTGCATTGGCTCCGAGGGAAATTATATGACTTACCCTCGGTCCTTCCACCTGCCCCCGTCCCACGCTCCCCGCCGGATCCGTCCATGAACCAGACGAGCGCGTCCCGTGGTATGCCCGGCGTCTCCTCCCACCATGCCTCGCGTTCGGTGATTTCCACTGTAATGTTGTTTTCCTTGCAGATTCGCGGGCTCGCAAAGTCTGACCTCATTTCAAGCATGGGCTCCATCATGATCTCCTGAATTTTGCAGTGGCCCCTGAAGCCTCGGTTGATCTTCAGTCTATCATTGCAGGCTAGTCTGTATAGTCCTAGTCTGGCCTCCACCATAATAACCACGTGTAGAGGTGGCAGATCCAGCAACACCTCCATGGCGGCTGCTGGGATTGAAGACATGGCCCCTGTGATGCCTAGGCAAGCAATCCTTTGGATCTTGCCTAGTTTTTGTTTGGCACTGGATTGTGTCACTTTAGGCCACCAGACCAGTGTCGCATATGTTAATGATGGTCTGACCACCCTTGTGTATAGCCAGTGAGCCATACTAGGTCTTAGTCCCCACGTTTTCCCATATAGCCGCCTAGTGACGGCTAAGGTCATGACTGCCTTACGCAGTATTTTTTAACGTGACCATTCCAGGTTAGCTTAGAGTACCCGTAGAATATATTACCATATTCTAAGTAGGTACCTACGTCAGATATTCTTAAGTAATTAATATTAAACATGTCAGTTATATTGAAGTTATGGATCGGGTGTTATTGGTAATTAAACACAATAAGCAATCGCAACTAATCGATTATCCGATACAATATTTACGTCTTAATTTTTTTTGTGGGTACAAAATTTAATTTTAAATTTTTTGGTTATCTTAACTCAGGAGAATATCTTTTATATTTTGGCAATTAAATTTAATACATTGTTTTCGATTTTAAAACTTCTTTATAAATATGGCTTCGATTTGGGGTTATGGCTACAGGTACGTAATTTTAAAATGACAGTAAATACTAAAATATTACTCGAAGTCAACAAATAATGCGTTCGTTCATAAGATTTCCAGTTAACAGAATCAACAGATGAGCGCTTAGACTCAGTTGTAGGCGCCTGCTAAACGACACTATATCATTCTTAAGCCTAGTTCATACTGTGGCATTGCGAAACTAATTCCTATTGGTCCATATTACGATATTATTTGAAATAAACCAATAGATATGTTTCAGCTTGGTTCATGTTCATACACTGGCGAATTGTGAAACTTATTCCCTTTGGTCAATATCACGATATTATTTGAAACAAACCAATAGCGATAGGTTTCGCTGCGATTTCGCAATTCGCGGGTGTATGAACCTCATGATACAAATAACGAGAGATATGATATTCCGACTACCTATTTTTAGACCTGTCACGCGCATGGTGTCAAGTGGTGAGTCCAATGCAACAATAATATGCTGTCGTGCAGTGAGGTTTGACGTTTCATCACATCCTATTAACAAATTACGTATTTTACTAATATTTAAGTGCATACAGTTGGAAGTAATAAAAATGAAAAAGATTAAATTTAGTGCTGCGATCTATATTATTTGAAAAAGACAATATAAGCGTCACTTCAACCGCAATAAACTGACGTAAAGAAACTTTTTGATTGGGAATGACTTTGTTTTAAGCGTGTAGTTGGACTTCTATAACGTTACTCACCACGCGACGTCATAGGAGTGGGCGGGGCATATGCGCAATATCATATCTCTTCTAAGTCATTATATCATGTATGAACCTAGCTAGAGCGTTCTAGCAGCAGGCAAGGCAACATATGAGAGATGAGCGCTTAAGCCTTAAACTAAGCACAAGCGCTAAACAACTTAGCCTCAGCCGTTAGAGCTTGGCCACAGCATAACTAAACTGTTTGTTGAATATGTTGTGGCTTGGGCTTGGTGACCGCCGAACGCAGCCAATAGTTTTAATACCTCTGTCTTATTTACTATTTATTAATTATAATCATAATAATTGCGTAGATAATTAAGTAATGTTAGCAAGATTGATTTTACATATTAATGATAATTCTCATTTATTTTCTCTTCCTTCCATCGTTTTATAAAATTGTTGAGCTTTAACAAGAAAAAGTCTAAAAATTTACGACCTGCAGGGGGTAATACTACATACAGAAGCTCTCAACTCTGCGTGTAATGAGTCAATGAGCAACCAGTGTAAAAGCAAAACAAACTTCTTGTCTGCTTCTGCTTTATTCCTCTAAAAAGTTTTATAGTGGTTCTTGAATAACCTAACCTAACATTTTAAAAACTGCTTATTTCTTGAAACAGTTGTAAATTGTATAATTAAAGGGAAAATGTCTGGCGAAGGAGTGATGGAAGGTCCGTTCTGTGAATATGCTTCACCCTTAAATACAAGATATGCCAGCAAAGAAATGAATTATAATTTTAGTGACCAGAAAAAATTTTCAACCTGGAGAAAGCTATGGAGTACACTGGCACGTGCAGAAAAGGTATTTTATCGCTATATCTTATTTGTATTGTTTTCTTACACTATATGAAGCACCTATTAAGACCCCACATAGATTATTGCTTAAGATTTCGGAAAGCATTGGATTTGTATATTCTTGATTTGAAGGGTGCATTTTGTTTTAATAGGCATGTGTATGTTATGTGACTTATCTTTATTTGACTGTGAAAGAAAACTGCAGATTTTAAATGGATCTGGTATTCACTTGAAATGCCTACGGTCACTCAACATTTTATCCATACATTTTTTTAAAGATGCGTGCTTTTGTGTCGGTAGCAACTTTACCAACAACGTGGCACAGTCTAATTTATAAACTGTTCAGATTAGAAATTTATTATTTTTAGGAACTTGGACTGGACATTAAAGATGACCAGATCGAGGAAATGGAGAAGAACATCCATAATATTGACTTTAAAGCCGCAGCCGAAGAGGAAAAATTGACACGACATGATGTTATGGCACATGTGCATGTGTTTGGAAAACAGTGCCCCAATGCTGCACCGATTATTCATTTAGGTGCCACATCATGTTTTGTTGGTGACAACACAGACCTGATAGTTCTTCGGGATGGGTTAGATATTCTGTTATCTAAACTCGCTTGTGTTATGAAGAATCTAGCTGATTTTGCTGAACAATACAAGTAAGCCTAATAATAATTTAAGTTATATGAAGCTGTACCTCTACTTCAAGGGTACACGTTTTCTTATCAAATGTTATTTAAATATATAATCTGTATAGGTTTCTTTATTTACAGTTTTGCAAATAAACGCCATCTACCTGGTTTTTACCAAACTTTTGTTGAAGTATTTGTATAAACTTCAGGGTTTTCCAGACAGCTCCATTAATTTAAAATTTACGTATAACATTATCAGTGATTGTTCCATCTGAAGTACCACAGGGCTCAATGCTGGGGCCTGTTTTTTTATTTTTATTTCAACAACACACCACGAGGGCTTACAGCCTAAATACTATCGTACCGTGGGTGTCGACAAGGAGGAAAGAGGCAACCTGTTAATTCTGGACTTGAAGGTTTGGAGGTTCAGAGGAGAAGGAAAAACATATGCCGGCAAAGAATTTTACAACTTAAAAGTCCTCGGGCCAAAGAGCGGGCATAACAAGATGTTCTATGCCTGGTGACCTGGACAGTTAAAGGGTTCATTCGCTCTGTTCCCCTGGTAGATCTGTTGGGGGCAGCAGGTGGAGGAACTATGGAAGAAAGCTCCTCTGAGTACTGCCCATGCAGATATCTATATAAAAGAGAGAGAGAGAGAGAGAGGTCACCAACGGCACGTCGGTGGGCAAGGGATGGCAGCCTTTGGGTGAGGGTAGGGTCACCAATGAGACGTATAGCTCTCTTCTGAATGGAGTCCAGGATAGCGAATGTAGTAGCGGCAGCAGCACCCCAGATGTGGGAGCAGTATTCGAGGTTTCGCCTTATTTGTGAAGTATATAAGGTATAGAGATTAGCTGGTGAAAAGTATTTGCGAGCCCGGAAGAGGAATCCTAATTTCTTAGCAGCCGCTCCTGCAATTGATGTGACATGTTGGTGCCAGTGGAGATTTCGATCCACAGAAATGCCAACAAGTGAAAAGGACTCATTACTTTGAATAACTTGGTTGTTCATTGTGATGGTTCTAGGGCTGGTGTATCTTTTATGAGAAAGAAAGCAAGACTGAGATTTGGTGGGGTTGAATTGTACAACATTTCTACTTCCCCAGTCTAATATTTTTTGGAGATCCACGGAGACAGAACCCTCCATGTGTCTGTGATCCTCATCTAATTGGGCCAAAGAGACACGTTTAGAATATTGTATATTTGAGTGGAGGGTGCTGTCGTCCGTGTAACTGTGACCTTGGTTGGAAGAGAGGAGGTCATTGATGTGGAGAAGAAACAAAGTAAGGGCTAAAGCGGAACCTTGAGGAACTCCTGCATTAATTGGATATAGTTTAGAGGAATGGCCATCTACAACAGCAGAAATGCTCCGGTTGAAGAGGAAGTTTGCTGTCCAGGTACAGAGTTTTGGTGGTAGGCCATAGGCCGGAAGTTTATTAAACAGCGCTGCATGCCAGACCTGGTCGAAGGCTTTGGATATGTCTAGAGCGACAATCTGGGATTCACCATGTAGTTCCATAGACTTGTTCCAAGAATGAGTGACAAAGGATAGGAGGTCGGCAGTTGATCTGCGCCGACGGAGTCCATACTGCCTGTCGTGGCTTATACTGTGTTTTTCAAGAAATTTTAGGTATTCAGTGTTTATATACTTTTCCATCAGTTTAGAGATGACTGAAAGGAGAGAAATAGGCCTGTAGTTGCTACGAAGCGCTTTGGATCCTTTCTTGGGGACGGGTTGTACTCGAACAGTTTTCCAGTTACTAGAGAATATGCCTCTATTGTAAGATGTCTGAAACAGACGAGTCAGGACAGGAGCAAGTTCTGGTGCACATTTTTTGAGAACAATTGCTGCGATCTCGTCAAGGCCAGAGGCTTTCCTGGTATTAAGAGAAGAAAGCATCTTTTGTACCTTTTTAGTTTTGAAAATGATATCCACCATTTTATGCGTGACATTGGGGACTGTTGGTGGTTGAACATTGGGAGGTGGGTTGAGAGTAGAATTGCCGGCGAACAACGAGGCAAAAAATTCAGCCTTCCCCAGGGCTGTAGAAACAATTTCATCCCCTGAGACAAGAGGTGGGAACGTGCTCTTGCAGAAATTATTCCCAATAGATTTAGCAAGAGTCCAGAAGGGTTTGCTGCCCTTGGAGCGTAAGAGGACTTTGTTTTTGATGTGGTTATTAAACGAGTTTTTTGCCTCAGAAAGAATACGGACATAGCGGTTTCTTGCGTCGTTAAATGCTTGACTGTTTTCTTGACTGGGATTGTGTAGAAGCGTTTTGTGAGCTTTGATCTTTATAAGTCTGGCCTTGTCACAAGATTTAGAGAACCAGGTATTTTGGCTGAAGAGCTTGGATAATTTCGGTGACGTTTTGTGAGATATCAGAGGGGCCAGGATGAGAGAAGCAGACAGACGCCCATAGAAATGAGGAAAAATAATCTCGCATTTCGTCCCAGTTCGTCGAGTTGTAGTGCCAAACGATACGTGGGTGTGATGACTGTGACCTCTGGTTGCATTGCGCAGGAAGCGGTGACTATGCCATGGTCTGAATGACCGAGGGGGGCGGTGACTGATATTTTATAGCATTCAGGCTTTGTAGTCAGAAGGAGATCCAAGGGATTTGAGCTGTGTGTTGGGATGCGAGGAAAGTAAGTAGGTTGCTGAACCATATTGGCTAAAGAGTTGTTGACTGCAAAGGTCTCCGCTGCTCTCCCTTGTGGATCAGTTTTTGAAGATCCTAGCCATTCCTTATTATGGACATTGAAGTCACCATGAATAGTGACCCCGAAGGAAGGATATTCAGAAATCAGATGGTCGGTTTTTTCATAAAGGTAGTCAAAGAGCTGGACAGAGTTGTTGTCAGAAGGTGACCGGTAAATGCAACAGATGAATTTAGTTGCAGCCCTGAGAGAGAGTTGTATCCATAGTGTGTCCTTTCTTCCAGCTTCTAAATTGGGGAGTCTGGTGCAGCGTAGATTGCTACGGACGTGTGCGCACACGCCTCCATGCAATCTAAAGGAAGTAAGGAGCTCATACCCCAGGAAATTAAGGTGAATTGTGGTTGTTTTGGCACTGATTTTTCGGGGTTTCGGTGAGGAAGAGGAGTTGGGGCCTATTAGCCTGGAGAAAATGGTGGACGGAGTTCAGGTTAGAATTTAGGCCACATATATTCAAGAAGGATATGTTGAATCTTGATGCTGGCTCCCCCTATACACCCCTCTCCCGGAGATCCGAATGGAGGGGTATTTTACCTCTGGAATGTTTTGTACAAGGAGGAGCCATCATCATTTTTGCTTACAAGGGAAACCGACTCATACACCGGAACCGGAAACGTCCGTTGGGACTTCACCGGCTCCTTGATGCATGGGGTGGTAATTCCTCGGGCGTGGAAAATTCCACTACCACCTGTGAAGAGAGGGAGCGAGACTTTAGTAGACCATCAGCGCTGGGCGTTATTCCCATTGTCGACAGTCACGCCAGGGGTGACACATGGAGCCAGCCTCTAGGAGTCCAGTAGCTAAGTCACACGTCGATCAATCAAGGGAACGACCAGCACACGACCAGGCTAAGGGACCACACCCCCCTCATTGGTGCATCAATTGTTAATTTGTCTTTTTGCTCACAAACTGTTTTTTTGTGTAAACATTGTTTCCTTTAGTACATTATTGACTTTTCAAAGATCAATTGATTTTAAACTAGAAACCAGAAATTGTAGGGTAGTTACAAAAAAAATACGCCTGTGTTCAGTGAGCTACTGCAAGCTAGGGAACAGGGTTGTAGTGCTAGTTAGTCTAGCTGTGCCATTATTAGAACCATACTTGTTACATCTAGTATACCACTAGTGCTACCTGGGGCCTGTACTGTTTAATATATTCATAAGTGATTAGCCTTTTTCCTATAACTTTTTTTCCCGTAATTATACGATCTACCATGTCACAGTACAAATAATAATAATAATGTATTATTATTAACAAATTTGTATGTAGTTAAATTTTAGACTCAAAATATTGAACCAGCTAATATATGGCTTAAAGAACTTTTCAACTCTCAGCAATTATAAAGCTCTAATTTGAATCATTTATTATACATTTTGTTTTGTTTTTTGTAGATCACTTCCAACATTGGGATTTACCCATCTCCAGCCAGCTCAGCTAACGACTGTGGGAAAAAGAGCCAGCCTGTGGCTTTTCGATTTCCTTTCTGATGAAATAGCATTAAGTAGAGCCAGAGAGGACTTACGATTCCGCGGTGTTAAGGGCACGACAGGGACCCAAGCATCATTTCTCACCCTTTTTAATGGTGACAGTTCTAAAGTACGGGCTCTAGATAAACTCGTATCAAAATTATCCGGTTTTGATAAAACATACCCTGTTACCGGTCAAACATACAGCAGAAAAGTAGATCTAGAAATTGTACGTTGCCTTTCTTCACTTGGTGCTACCATACACAAAATGTGCACCGATTTAAGACTGTTGGCTAACATGAAAGAAATTGAGGAACCTTTTGAGAAGACCCAAATTGGTTCTTCAGCGATGCCTTATAAAAGAAACCCCATGAGATCAGAGAGATGCTGTGCGTTATCAAGGCATTTGATAACATTATATTCGAATGCAGCTAATACATATGCAGTTCAATGGCTGGAAAGAACCCTTGATGATTCAGCGAACAGGCGACTTACTCTGCCTGAAGCATTCTTATCCGCAGATGCCAGCTTGTTGGTGTTAATGAACATTACTCAGGGTTTGGTTGTGTATCCCAAAGTCATCAAGAGGCATATTGATCAGGAATTGCCATTTATGTCAGCGGAAAATTTGATAATGGCGATGGTGAAGAAGGGTGGTGATAGACAGGTGTGCCACGAGAAAATCAGGGTGTTAGCACATGAAGCTGGTGCACAAGTCAAGGAACATGGAAAGGATAATGATTTTCTGGATCGAGTCAGGGCAGATCCTTATTTTGCACCTATTTTGGAGGATTTGGGTCAACTTCTTGAACCTTCAACATATATCGGAAGAGCTCCTGAACAAGTTACAGATTTTATTGAAGATGAAATAAAACCGATTCTTGAGAAATACAAAGATGTTCTTTCGAAACAAGGCACTGTAGTGCTAAAGATTTAGTTTTATATTCTGATTACTACCAATATGTAAATTATGTATATATTCTTTTAATGGTGCTGTAGCGCAATTTCAGATACCAATATATTTTTCATTGTTCTATGTCTTATTATTTTTGGTGTCCTACATATTTGTTGATCGCAGCATTTATCCCAATAGATTGCCTCATTATATTGTTACTGTTATAAGTATATATATATATATATATATATATATATATATATATATATATATATATATATATATATATATATATATATATATATATATATATATATATATATATATATATATATATATATATATATATATATATATATATATATATATATATATAGGGTGGCACATTGAAAACGAAACAGACCGATTTGCGTCCAGAGAATTTTTTTTAAAGAAATGCTGAAACACTTTAATTTTAATATTGAGGGAGGCATGTTTTGACATAAAACTCAACTTTGTCACATCAACCCCTTAATGGTGGTGATAACAACCCTTATATTTTAAATAGGGAACATGGGTCGAGTGTTACATCATTTGAAAGCTCTTTCTTTTCTGAATTCAACACACTAATTTTTTTTGGAATTTTTATCAACTCATTTAAAAATTATTCACAGTTGATGCAAAAACGCATTTCACTCATTCCAATAAGAAATGTGCTTATAGTCAATGTTTTGTTGGTTTGTAAACAAAAAATTGACTATCAGAACATTTCTTATCGGAATGAGAGAAATGCGGTTTATTATTTCAGTTTATCGGTCGGTTTAATACTTGATAGTGCCACCGAAAACTAATTTAACAATGGTATATTCTGTAGAAGAAAGAGTTGAAATAATTACTCTTTTTTTCAAAAACGATTACTGTGCCAACCGTACCGGAAATTTGTTTAATGAACGACATCCGAACAGACATGTTAACAGAAAATACATTTTGGAGTTAGTTGCAAAATTTCGACAAAGTGGTTCAGTAGCCAACAAAACACGGGATCCTGAACGTGAATTTCCGGTTAGAAATGAGACTATTGAGATTGAAGTTTTAGGACAAATTGCTGCAGACCCAACTTTGAGCACGAGAAAATTGGCCACTGTTTCAAACGCCAAAAGAAGAACTATTCAGTGAATATTGAAGCATCATAAATTTTACCTGTATAAAATTCATTTTGTACAACAACTGAATGAAGATGATTTTGATCGGCGGCTGGAGTTTTGTGAAGTTATGACTGCACGAATAGCTGATAAGAGGAACTTTCTGTTCAATATATGTTTTTTAGACGAGTGTAAGTTTTTATTAAACTCTACAGTCGATCGTCATAATTGTCGTTATTGGGCAGATAATAATCGAAGAAATTTTCACGAAGTCCACACTCAAACTCCACAGAAATTGAATGTCTGGCCTGGCATTTTTGGAGACCGTTTAATCGGAGCAATTTTTCTTGATGGCAATTTGAGTGGCGAAACGTATTTGGAGTTACTAGAAGATATTGTTTACCCTCTATACTAATTCACATTGTTGAAAATGATGATCGCTATCAAGGAAATCAGTTAGTGTTTCAACAAGATGGAGCTCCTCCGCATTTTTCACAACGTGTTAGGGAGTTTTTGAACAGAGTTTCCAGAGCAATGGATTGGGCGTAGAGGTGCTATTGAGTGGCCCCCTAGATCACCGGATTTAACTCCTTTAGACTTCTTTCTACGGGGCCATTTAGGGAGTAGAATTTTCGCCACAGAACCGGAGTCTCTGGAAGAATTACGACAAGGCGTTGTTAAAGAATGCCGTCTAATAACTCCACAAATGTTCCAGAGTGTCAGAGCTCGTTTTGAACAAAATTTTTATTTTTGTATGGAAGCTAGTGGTCAACAATTTGAACACTTACTTAACTGAATAAACATTTTTGAACGTTTGGTTTTGTTTTTTAGTTTTTTTAACGAAAAATTGACTAGTGCATTTCTTAGCACAATGAATGAAATACGTTCTTGCAACTCCAACTGTGAATAATTTTTAAACGAGTTGATAAAACTTCCAAAATAATTAGTGTGCTGATTCAGAAAAGAAGAAGCTTTCAAATGATGTAACACTCGACCCATGTTCTCCCAATGACGGTTGAATCTGAAACTGAAGGATTCGCAGGACACACTTCTTGCACCATTTTCTTTTCACAATCCGTATTTGTTTCACGTTTTTTGCCTAAGCATTGCCAATTTCGACGTTTTAAATTGCGAGTTTGACGTTGTAAGGAAAACTCCAAAATTTGTTGCTTTAGCTGCCCGTAACTTGTCTTTAAACTTAGAGACCTCAATTTTGGTACATGGTTCTCTCTTTATAATACAAATACGCTAATCAAATTTGGTTGCTCTCACTTTGTTATTTCCGGAAATATGAATCTGTTTAGAAAGAAAACAACATTTTCCGGGAAAACCTGGTCCGATTTTCCTGGCTAACGAACTTATCCAAGCCATTGCAAAAGGAAGGTACTCACCAAATTTGATCAAGATCGGTCTATTATTTTTTGAGTTATCGGTACGATATATATATATATATATATATATATATATATATATATATATATATATATATATATATATATATATATATATATATATATATATATATATATATAAACACGGATCTCCCCATTAGTGAATTAAAGAAAATTCACTAAAAAAGAAAATTTGAATCACCAACGACTTATGGGCCACCTGTAATTGTAGAAATATTTTTTTAAGATGTAGCTCAAGACACCCTATAATTAATGTATACAATTTTTTTCGTATCTTGCATAATGACGGATATATTGAGCTTTAAAGATTTTTTACGAAAATTCGACAAAAATGATATACTATTAACTGATAAACCCTATAGCCAACACTACTACCAAAGCATCAGAGAAAGGGTCTATTTGAAATGAATTTTCTGGGAATATTTTAGTAAAATGAAGGACAATGACGATTGAAACTAAGACTTCAGGCTTTGTAAAACATTATTCTTAAGACATTTTCCTTCCATAGCTCATATTAGTTTCAGGTTCATTGCCTAAATATTACCAATTTTGCGGTTAAAATCGCGACTTTTGACGAAAACCCAAATTTATTTTTCTTTAAATGCCTGTAACTTTTTTGTTCTTTAACTTACAGAGTTAAATTTTGGTAGGTAACTTACCTATGATGATATAAACCCGCGTACCAACCAATTTGGTTGCACTTACTTTGTTAATTCCGGAGATATATTTTTTTTCGAAAGAAAACACAAAATGTTCCGAGAAACCCTCGGCGGATTTTCCTGGCTAACGAACTTATCCAAGCCACTTGCGAAAGGAAGGTACTCACCAAGTTTTATCAAAATCGGTCCATTATTTCTTTACTTATAGGTGTGACACACACACACATACAGATATATATATATATATATATATATATATATATATATATATATATATATATATATATATATATATATATATATATATATATAACATATAAAGTCTGAAGCCGACCTCGCATTTGGGTTCCAGGGGTCCTAAATAGCGCTTATTTGAATAAATTTATTCAAAAGTCGGGATCTCCTTAGTAGTGATTTTTTTTTAAAGAAAATTCACTAAAAGCGGTATTTTCGGTCGAATCGCCGCACTATTGTAGTGTCGAATTTACGATCTATAGGCCGAACGATATGCCACGTCGGTAGGCGTGGCTTACTTTTGCTGCTCAACGTATCGCAAAGCAGCTTCTGATGCAGTCAGGTGCCCACTTTGACTGAAGATCGAACAAAAAGGTTGAATAACAAATTGTGAGGCTCACTTCAATCTTTCTTTAAAATGGGTTATCTATCAATAAGTAAATAAACAAATAAAAAACGACCTTTAAAAGAATTCATTTTATTGCATATATGTAAAAAAGAAACTGTACAATGTTTAAAAAAATCCCCCTACTACTTAGAAAAGAATGGTTAAATGTGAATCGATTAAATAATAAATACCATATATATTCTACACTATATGTATAAATTAAATAATACACACTTCACTTTATACAAAATAAAAATTACATAGTAATTCATCTATTAATATTCTAACTATTACCTATATTAATTTTTTTCCCAATTACATTACAATTAAATATACATAGTATACTTTTAAATTCTTCATACACGAATGGTTTTATATGTGGAGGTTATTTAGAGTCACAGCCTATTAGAGGTTTACAGTTCAACTAGTAAAGCTGAAGTTTTAAAACTTGACACACCTATAAGTTTTTCGGTTTTCTGAAGTCACTTAAAATATTTGTTATTTTAAATTCAAGACTTGTATATTAAGCCATTTTTAGATTTTACGTCAAATCATGGGAGTTTGTATGAATATAATGCTTTAGTTACTCAATCGACTTCCGCTGTAGTTACTCAATCAACTTCCGATGTAGTTACTCAATCGACTTCCGCTGTGCCACCCATCCCGTCTTAAACTAAACTCCACAATTGACATTTTAGTTGAAACAGATAATATAACTATCTCTTATGCAACTTGCAGCATTTGAAATAAATCATTATCTAAACTAAGCCAGTTTTAGTCACCTTTAGGTTTAGGCCACTTAGAAACCCTTTCTTTATTACACCACACAAACTTTGTTACATACTACCAAGAAATTGTAGGTACACGAATGTTAAATTTGATTTCAACAACACACAAGTCACGGCCTGCTGGCCATGATGGCATGGCCAATTGCTACAGGTGTCTTATTACGTGATTGATAACGATGCGAGCAATAGAGGGTGTTAATTAAGTATGTACAGGGTGGCTCAAATTCGTGCCTCATCATTGGTATCTCGGAAACTGTAAGAGATACAACGTCGGTTAAATTATGGCAAAGTTGCGTAATTTGATGCTCGGCAACATGCAGTTTAGAAAATTAGAAAATTCCGTATACTTCCGGTGATAATCGGAAAAAACCGAAAACTCATAAAATATGTTTTATTTTTTCTGGCGTTATTTAAAAAGAGATAACAAAATAAATCACTTCATTAAGGTCACTTTTCCTCTCCTACAAGATGGCATTTTCAAATTTGAAATCCGATGTTTCGTCTTTCAGAAACCATCATCAACTCCATTTTTTCAAATACGGCCATGGATTTTTTATTTCATATTTTGTTACCTTTAGACTACTTTAAAACAATGCCTCATCAGAACTTTTGAATTTCAAACGTTTTGATAAATGACATTTTCAGTATTTCTTGAAAATTTAATGCTTACTTAACTTTTAAAATGGACAAATTAAAAACTTCTATGTGTTTTCCCATACGTCTTCGCAGATTGTTCGTAACAGTCCGGTGGATTATTCTTCCTCTTGCTCTTAGAGTTGTGAATTCTAAAACTAGGTTAGGTTTGTATGTGAGTGGGCCATATCGGCCCTCCACCGCGACCTTAAGGTCTATTGTGGCTCACGCCTAAAGTCTATATTTCGCCCAACAAATCCAGCCTCCTGCAGAGGTCGATAATCTTTGTGGGCGAAAGTTGATCCAGGTCTTCTGGAGCAAGCTTTACCTTGCCAAAGAGCAGGTATCTAGTCCTATCCGCTGCCGGACAGTAACACAGCACATGCTCTGCTGTTTCTTCATTCTCCATGCACAGCCGGCACTCAGACTCCTGACCGACCCCAATACGGTGCATGTGGTGCCGCAAGCGGCAGTGTCCTGTATACAGGCCGACTAGAGTTCTCAGTTGTTGTCTGTTCAACTCTAGAAGCTTTTTAGCCCTTGACTCAGACAGGCCATTTATGAAGGCCTTAGAGTAAGCTAATCCTGGAAGATTTTACCAATATTGGATTGTCATTCTTTCTGTCCAGGTCTTTAAGGTGCGTTTTGCTGTGCAAGATGTTATCCCCAGCACCGGTTCTGGTCCAACAAAGTCACTCTGGGCCCCACTCTTGGCAAGCGCGTCGGCCGAACATTGCCGTCATGGTCCGAGTGACCCGGTATCCAGACCAGCGACACCTCATTACAGCTGCCCAATTCGTTAAGGGCAGATTTACAACTCCATACTGTCTTTGAATTACACCGGTAGGATCCAAGAGCCTTTATTGCAGCTTGGCTATCTGCATATATCTTTATCGATTTGTTTGTGCACAGGCCTTTTAAACTTTCCCTTGCACACATCTCGATGGCATACACTTCTGCCTGGTGTATGGTTGCATACTTGCCGAGGCTAGCTGAAAGTCTAGCATCGGTGCTGCCCCCATATGCGCCGGCTCCTACTCCCAAATTGGTTTTGGAGCCGTCAGAGTACCAGCAGAGGTCCGCTCTCAACAGGGTCGATTGATTCCGGTCCCAGTCCTCCCTTTCCGGGAGGACGGTCTGGAAAGACAGATCTCTTATGATTTTTGTAGGCATCAAGTCTGAGACCATTCCCAGTATCCTGTGACAATCACTGTCATCAAGGAGACCGGACCCTCTCAGGTTGACTTCCCTCGGCATGTCATCTGCCGTTTGTTTTAGTCTGTACGTTGTCCACCTTGCCACCCTCTCCAACCATATGTGAAATGGGGGAATATTGAGGAGGACCTCCAGAGCGGCTGATGGTGCGGTGCTTATCGCTCCCGTTATCATCAGACAAGCTTGTCTCTGTAGATGAGCCAGTTTGGCCCTCGCGATACCACGAAGTACCTTAGGCCACCAAACTATGGCTCCATATGTTATCGTTGGCCTGATAACCACTACATAGAGCCAGTACATCTGTTGGGGGTTTGTTCCCCAGTTGTTACCACAGATTCTCCGGCAGGTCCACAGGGACAGTTTTGCCCTGCGGATAACGTTTTCCAACTGTATATCCCAGTTGAGCTTCTTATCTAGGGTAACTCCCAGATATTTCGCTTGGTCCGAAAATGGAATGGTTTCCCCCATAAGAATAGGTGGTTTTAATTTGTCCAAGCTTCTTCTTCTGGTAAAAGGAACAATGATCGTTTTGCGGGGGTTCACAGACATCTGTTCCCTCCGGCACCAATCATTGATTACATTTAGTGCCTCTTGAAGAGTACTTGCCAGTTCCTCCTCAGGTTTGCCTCTAACCATTATGACAAGATCATCAGCATACGCCTGGACCTCAACCTCCCAGAGTCCGAGGATAGCCAGCAAATCGTCCACGAAGAGGGACCACAGCAGGGGGGATAGTACGCACCCCTGAGGACACCCCCTCGCAGCCCTGACGCCGACCACCTCTCCCCGTAACGAGGTAATAATGGTCCGATTGTGCAGCATGCTTCCGATCCAGCCACTGATGGTAGGTTCCAACTTTTGGCGCAAAATGTTTATATCATTCGGAAAAGTATCCTTGAATAAGCGATTTTCCAAGAATCCCCATAAAAAATAATCCAGCGGGGACAAATCAGGACTTCTGGCAGGCCAGCGCACCACTCCTTGGTTTCCAATCCATTGACTGGGAAATGTTTCATTAAGAAACTCGGTTACTGCACTTTCATTATGGGGTGGTGCACCAGCCTGTTGCCACCACAGCATATTCAACGGTTCATCTTCAAGCGCATCGAATATATAATTATGGATTAAATTAAATACTGTTCAGTATTTAAGTTTCCATCATAAATAATTGGCCCTAAGATTTTGGTTCGATACATTCCAACCCAAACATTGAATGATTTTCGTCCCTGTCTTCGAACTTGCCGATTTTGGTAAGGATTTTCTACTGCATAATAATGCTCATTGTTTCTGTTAAAAAGGCCGTTTGTGGAAAAATTACATTCATCTGTCCAGATGATTTTATTTAAGAAATCATCATCTTGTTGCACTTTTCCATCAAGCCAATTGTAGAATTCAAGCCTTCTGTCCCTGTCTCCTAGTCTTAGTTCTTGGCAAACATGAAGTTTATAAGGATGATACTTATGTTTTTTGAAAACCCTCTGAATTCGGCTTTTAGTCATATTCAGTTCTGAATCAAATTGCCGTGTTGAACCACGAGGATTTTCCATAAGCTTTAACAAAACGTTTTGGTGAAATATCTTTGACATGTTGTCGCAAAATATTATAGTAATAAAAGATTGCATAGCATCATTTTATAACGATACTTACAGCATTTAAAACAGCTTCTTCATCTTCAGTTTCCAAGAGTCCTAAATTTCTGTCCAAATTGTTAAAATATGAATAATGGAGTTGTGGACGCTCGGGGTATTGCTCTAAATACTGTTCACATGAAATGTGCGAGTTTCTGTTATTACTATAATAAATCCGAAGCATATCACGTTTCTCGAAATTGGAAAACACCATTTTTGGTCTCCTAATGTTTATTTTGAAAGTTAAATTGTCAAAAGTTCTATTGTCATATTATGACAAGCAAGCTTCGTATTTCTGAATATCAAAGCCGCCGAGATGAACGAACAGACATGTCATTGCATTGGATTGAACTTAAAATATTTGACTCATAGTCATAAATTCGGGTTCATCTTTACCTACCTAATCAAATTATATTATTGAAGAAATATTTTGTTTCAAAAGCAGTCGTATTAAATATTTTCAAGAAAGACGGAAAATGTCACTTTTTGTTATCAAAACGTTTGAAATACAAAAGTTGTGATGATGCATTGTTTTAAGGTAGTCCAAAGGTAATAAAATATGAAAAAAAAAAATCCAGGGCCGTATTTGAAAAAATGGAGTTGATGATGGTTTCTGAAAGACGAAACATCGGATTTAAAATTTGAAAATGCCATCTTCTAGGAGAGAAAAAGTGACCTTGATGAAGTGTGATTCATTTTGTTATATTTTTTCAAATAACGCCAAAAAAAATAAAACATATTTTATGAGTTTTCGGTTCTTTCCAATTATCACCGGAAGTATTTGGAATTTTCTAAACTGCATTTTGCTGAGCATTAAATTACGCAACTTTGTCATAATTAAACCGACGTATCTCTTACAGTTTCCGAGATTCCAATGATGTGGCACAAATTTGAGCCACCCTGTACACAAACTTTAAGGACTGAAAGTTTTTTGATTTTAAAGCAATTCTATAAATATAGGATCGTTTCGAAAATACAAGGAGGTTAAAGTAAAAAAGAAAATAGTACTTTTTTTTCAATCTAATACCTTTTTGTGGCATAACAATTAATTCTAAACAAAAGATATTTCTTGACATTTTTCGATTGAATTAGCTGTTTTTGAGAAAAAAATAATTGGAATACTAATTTTCAATTAATTTCCCTAAAAGTATCAAACTTTCACGGAAAAACGTTTGACTTATAATTTTTAATTTAACATTAATATCAAATAAAAACGAAACATTTTTCTTAAACTGAACAGTAACAGTTTCCTACAGTAGATGATTGAAATGACCACCTTACTATTATTAAATTCGATATGCTTTGAAAAACAATTGCAGTATTTAGTAAACAACTCATCAGTTGTCAATTTATGAACAAGGTAATCATTTGTAGTTTTTAGTACATATACATATTTGATTATAGAAAGTCCAATTTACGTTTAAAATGGTTCAATTTACTAATAGTGAAATGGCACGCATTTCTGTTATCAAACGGCTCATGGTAACGCTCAAGATGCAAGGCGTATCTCCCATGAACAATACCCTCAACTTGCAGTATCTAATGTAAGAACTTTTATCAGAATTCACAAAGGACTTTTTTTTATATATTTCAACAACACACCACGAGTGCTTACTGCCTAAATACTATCGTACCGTGGGTGTCGACAAGGAGGAAAGAGGCAGCTTGTTAATTCTGGACTTGAAGGTTTGGAGGTTCGGAGGAGAAGGAAAGACATGTGCCGGCAAGGAATTCCACAACTTGGAAGTCCTCGGGACAAAAGAGCGGGCATAACAAGATGTTCTATGTCTGGTGACCTGGACAGTAAAAGGATGCATTCGCTTTGTTCCCCTGGTAGATCTGTTGGGGACAGCAGGTGGAAGAACTATGGAAGAAAGCTCCTCTGAGTAGTGTCTGTGCAGATATCTATAAAAGAGAGAGAGAGAGAGAGGTCACCAACGGCACGAGATGGCAGCCTTTGGGTGAGGGTAGGGTCGCCGATGAGACGTATAACTCTCTTCTGAATGGACTCCAGGATAGCGAGTGTAGAAGCGGCAGCGGCAGTCCAGATGTGGGAGCAGTATTCGAGGTTTGGCCTTATTTGTGAAGTATATAAGGTATAGAGACTTTCCGAAACAGGCAGTTTGAAGTGATCAACAGTCGTCATAAGAAGACCCCACAACAGTAAGAACTGATTATAGTTACGCCACTGTGTAATATACAGCGTGTTCCATTTCAAATAACAAAGATTACAACCACTTCTGGTAGAAAAGAATTTTATCAGAGTTCATAACTTCCGAAAAACTTATAGATATTATTTTCTAAATTCCCGCATTACTAGTTCTTTGAAACACTCCTAACAGGTGGTAATAGTAAATAACCCTGTACAACGAGAGCTTTTAATATATTTGTTCCTCTATTTTGGAGTACTTGCAGCAACGAGATATAAGCCTTTTTTTCCATTTATAAAATGAAAAATAATTTAATAAGAAATAATATTAGAAAAAGTCTGATACCATGGCTGTATATAACCAAAAAAGAATCACAAACGAAACGCATGGGGAAAACCAAAATATCACAGTGTCTCATTAGGAATAACTAATCATTTTCTTCATAATATAAATTATAAAATTACTACAACATAATTTTTTAATTTAAAAAATAATATATACTAATTTATGTAATGGATACAACAATATTAACTTAAAAATACAGGTGTCCAGTAATAACGTTTTCTATTTTAGCTAGAGGTAGCTAGTTGCTTTGAAAGAAATCATAAGTATGGTCCTGTGAAATCGTGAGAGGCCAAAATTACAAACTAATACTGCAAGGTGTGAAACAAAAAAATTTAGTTGAGGTGTTCCAGCCTTTTTTATAAAAGACATTTCCATTCCAATTATGAATTTTCTTCCATAACTGCAGTCTACACTGAATACTTCTTCTATGATCAATATAATCGACACTGTCAGGGACAGATAAAACTCTTAGAAGGCAAACAGCTTCTTTCTGAATGGAATCTAAAAGTGACAGTGGTCTTTGGGATAGTTCCTTAAATATGAGACCAATATTGCAACTGTAACTGGTCAAGTAATTAGTTTTAGTTATGTTTCTAACTTCATATACAGGCTGGTCCTTGAAAACGAACTGGCAGCTACAACTGCCAAGAAAAGAGTTTGTCGAAAAAAATCTGAAACACGCCAAGTTTGCTTGTTGTGCGACAACTTTTGACACAAAAAAAAAAAAATTGCCGACATCCTAGCAATTGTTCTCAAAAAATGCGCACCAGAACTTGCTCCTGCTCTGACTCGTCTGTTTCAGACATCTTATAATAAAGGCATATTCCCTAGTAACTGGAAAACTGCTCGAGCACAACCCGTCCCCAAGAAAGGATCCAAAGCGCTTTCTAGCAACTACAGGCCTATTTCTCTCCTTTCATTCGTCTCTAAAGTGATATAAAAGTATATAAACACCGAATTACTAAAATTTCTTGAAAAACACAGTCTAATCCACGACAGTCAGTATGGATTCCGTCAGCGCAGATCAACTGCCGACCTCCTTTCCTTTGTCACCCATTCTTGGAACAAAACTATGGAGCTAGAAGGTGAATTCCAGATTGTCGCTCTAGACATATCCAAAGCATTCGACCAGGTCTGGCATGCAGCGCTGTTTAATAAACTTCCGGCCTATGGCCTACCACCAAACCTCTGTACCTGGACAGCAAATTTCCTCTCCAACCGGAGCATTTCTGTTATCGTGGATGGCCATTTCTCTAAACTGTATCCAATTAATGCAGGAGTCCCTCAAGGTTCATCTTTAGCCCCTACTTTGTTTCTTCTCCACATCAATGACCTCCTCTCCAGCACATCCAACCCAGTTCACAGTTACGTGGATGACAGCACCCTCCACTCAAATATGCAATATTCTAAGCCTGTCTCTTTAGCCCAATTAGATGAGGATCGCAGACTCATGGAGGGTTCTGTCTCTGTGGATCTCCAAAAAATATTAGACTGGGGAAGTAGAAATCTTGTACAATTCAACTCTATCAAATCTCAATCTTGCTTTCTATCTCGTAAGAGATACACCAGCCCTAGACCCATCACAATGAAGAACCAAGTTATTCAAAGTAACGAGTCCTTTTCACTTGTTGGCATTTCTGTGGATCAAAATCTCAATTGGCACCAACATGTCACATCAATTGCAGAAGCGGCTGCTAAGAAATTAGGTTTTCTCTTCCGGGCTCGCAAATACTTTTCACCAGCTAATCTCTATACCTTATATACTTCACAAATAAAGCCAAACCTCGAATACTGCTCTCACATCTGGGGTGCCGCTACCGCTTCTACACTCGCTATTCTGGACTCCATTCAGAAGAGAGCTATACGTCTTATTGGTGACCCTACCCTCAAAGGCTGCTATCACTTGCCCACCGACGTGCCGTTGGTAACCTCTCTCTCTTTTATAGACATCTGCACTGGCACTGCTCAGAGGAGCTTTCTTCCATAGTTCCTCCAACAGATCTACCAAGGGAATAAAGCGAATGCACCCTTTTACTGTCCAGGTCACCAGACATAGAACATCTTGTTATGCCCGCTCTTTTGTCCCGAGGACTTCCAAGTTGTGGAATTCCTTGCCGGCACATGTTTTTTCTTCTCCTCCGCACCTGCAAACCTTCAAGTCCAGAATTAACAAGTTGTCTCTTTCCTCCTTGTCGACACCCACGGTACGATAATATTTAGGCTGTGAGCCCTCGTGGTGTGTTGTTGAAATAAAAAATAAAAAAGTTTTCAAGTGAAACGACGTTTTTTAACTTCTCGGGCAATTCATTTGTGATATTTCAAATATCATCTAAACGAATATACCGAATTTAAAAATTAAAAAAGAAGCGTATAGGCAATCAAAATTTCTTTTTTACCGGCTATCAAATGACTCCTATTCCCAATTGAAATTTTTTTTAAAGATGACACCCCCGCTTAGGAGGGTAAAGTTTGGGCTATTCTTTTTGCTTCAAAAGTTGTCCCACTCACAAGCAAATTTGACGTGTTTCAGGTTTTTTCGACAAAATCTTTTCCTGACAGTTATGGCTGCCAGCTAGTTTTGAATGGGTCACCTTATACGTGTTTTACCTCTAATTAAATTGAAACCTGGACATCTGTATATCCTTTACATACCCTGCTACGATAATCTATAATAATTTTATGTCATGGTTTTCTTCTAATTAAATATCTAATTAACTAAATATAAAAGTCTATTACGTGGCACTAATATTTTGTTGCAGATTAATATAAGCCATAAATACCGTATACAATATGAAATATAACATCAGAAGAGTCCAAGAGAAGACTGCAACATTATGTATATCATCAGGGATAGACAAAATAGTTTTTACACTTAAAAAAAAAAATTCTGTAGATATACATAAACGTCTGTATCAAACTTGCAATTAATGCAAAGTAGCATAGAAAGTTTCAGTTAAGTGCAATTTCGAGGACCCAATTCACCAAAACAGCGTCGTCAGAGGGATGAATAGTCATGAATATTGTGACGATCGTTCCGCTAAGAAATTAGCTTCATCAGGGGATGAATATATTCATCCCTCTAACTTTGTTAGCGAAACAATAGTCAGGTCTGTAAACTGTGTTGTGACGAATTGGGTTCCCCAAATTGAACTTATGAGTGCTCATCACAGGTTCCAATAATTATTCATCAGTTTCAGTTTTTATTAATTTTATTTAAAAAAAAGCATAAATAACGATAAGATAAAGATTATTAACATCAGAGGAAATGGTAGATCTCTCTGCCATTAGCAAAAATTCCAAAAGACTACGTAAAAAAAAAGGATAAGTAAACTTTGTATACAGTATACTATCGATTATTCGTGTGCGGATTCTCCGTGCTGAAAATGTGATCAAAATTTCAAATCAGGAACAATCAAAATTTCAATTTTTTGTTTCCTCTCGCACAAATATAATAAATATATCTAATAAAAACCAACGACCATCTAAGTACGGGTCTGCCTATTATAATTACTACGTTGCGAAAATCATGAACCATGTAGGTAGTGTAGTGGTAGATCTATAAGCAGAATAAACTGTCACAGATTGCTTATTTTGTTCTTATGATTAACTATTTATCTCCGCACATCACTATCACCACAATAGGATCACCGAGAATGATTGATACCCGGGAATGTTTATGTTAAGGTCATAAATTTTAATTGACCCTATCTGTTTGCACAGCTGTTAAACATTCTGGATGCACTTTCTTTTCAATTTATGAAAGCTACCGAAATTACTTGGTTCGTCAGTTGATTTTCGACTTTCTTTTCAATTTATAAAAGCTAACGAAATTACTTAGTTCGTCGGTTGATTTTCGACCGCAAAGCAAGTTTGTGTGTTTACTGTCTATTTTCTATTAAGTTTGCTAGAAAGGAAAAGACACAAAACTCTGAAACGAAAACTTGAAATCATCATTACTAATGTACTGTAATTTCTTCATTAAACCTTTATTATTTTGGTGTGTGTGTGTGTGTGTTCATATATATATATATATATATATATATATATATATATAGATATATATATATATATATATATATATATATATATATATATATATATATATATATATATATATATATATATATATATATATATATATATATATATTATAAAGTGAGAGGTTCTGGTTACGATTGTGGTTGTCATTATTGAAGTAGTTTGAAAACTACCACAACTGGATTTATAAGGAAGTATACCAACAAACAAAAAATAATGGAAAAATAATAATACATGCTTTTATTGGCATAATTTTTCACAGCTTAATCAATAACTAGACATAAATCAAAGATTTGAAAGCCAAATGGCATAGTTCGAAACTGGTCCACTCTTTCACCAGACCTTACACATCGTTGCATCGTTTCTGGCATGCTGGTTTTCATTTTGAGCATAGAAATGAAAACGTTGATTTAAGCGTTTCGGAAGATGTTATTGCTGACGAAGATATTGCTGACGAAGAATGTGCTAGGGTTATGAAATTGACACGAGTGTCAGATGCGATGGATCATCTGTACATAGATAATTATGTGGGAACGTCAGGTATTCCAACAGATTCCGAGATAATTGAAGCTGCAAATTTGAACACTACCCAAGAAGTGATAGAAGATTCCGGTTATATAAGACAAACAAATGCATCAAAAATAAAATATACTAATGCACTCTCGCAGTTAGAACATCTGACCCTCATCAATTCTGACCATATTCATATAGGACATAAAATAGACTTCGACAATGGAAAAATGTCAGTCCTCACCCTCAGAACTAGAATTATCCGTGAAGCCACTGGGATCGACAACATCCCAATTGTTCAAACAAGACGACCAGTTACCTGGGAACCTATGGTAGCTTCTATGATTCTCGGTGACTCTAAGACTTTTCTGGGCAGCTAAGAACTAGAAAACTATCGTTTTAGGAGCTGTCACTTACCTAGAATTGGATATTCGGCAAAAAAAATTGTAGTTATTTCCTTAACAGATATTTTTCCAAGCAGAGTATATTGTACGTAAATACTGTTTCAATGTAAAACATTGCATTGTAATAGGTAAATACCTGCTAGAAATGCTAAAATATAAAAGGCATTATTAGGCAGCATATTATAAAGCGAGAGGTTCTGGTTACGATTCTTAAGCTGGCAACTGGTCTGTGGTGAAAATGTGCTTGTATGATTGTGGTTGTCATTAATGAAGTAGTGTGAAAACTACCACAACCGCATTTATAAAGAAGTAATAGAAAATAAATGGAAAAATAATAATAAATGCTTTTATTGGGATAATTTTTCACAACTTAATCAATAACTAGACATAAATAAAAGAGTTGAAAGCCAAATGGCATGGTTCGAACCTGGTCCACTCTTCCACCAGACCTTGCACATCGTTGCATCATTTCTGGCATGCTGGTTTTTATTTTGAGCATAGAAATAAAAACGTTAATTTAAGCGTTTCGGAAGATGTTATTGCTGACGAAGATATCGCTGACGAAGAATGTGCTTGGGTTATGAAATTGACACGAGTGTCAGATGCGATGGATCATCTGAACATAGATAATTATGTGGGAAAGTCAGGTATTTGAAAAGATTCCGAGATAATTGAAGCTGCAAGTTTGAACACTACCCAAGAAGTGATAGAAGATTCCGAATATATAGCACAAACAGATGCATCAAAAATAAAATATACGAAGCACGCTCGCAGTTAGAACATCTGACCCTCATCAATACTGGATACTACATATAGGACATAAAATAGACTTCGACAATGGAAAAACGTCAGTCCTCACCCTCAGAACTAGAATTATCCGTGAAGCCACTGGGATCGACAACATCCCAATTGTTCAAACAAGACGACCAGTTACCTGGGAACCTATGATAGCTTCTATGATTCTCGGTGACTTTAATGCTTTTCTGGACAGGTTAGAAGTAGAAAAATATCGTTTTAGGAGCTGTCACTTACCTAGAATTGGATATTGGGCAAAAAACTGATAGTTATTCTTTTAAGAGATATTTTTTTCCAAGCAGAGTATATTGTACGTCAATACTGTTTCAATGTAAAACATTGCATTGTAATAGGTAAATACCTGCTAGAAATGCTAAAATATAAAAGGCATTATTAGGCAGCATATTATAAAGCGAGAGGTTCTGGTTACGATTCTTAAGCTGGCAACTGGTCTGTGGTGAAAATGTGAATACTTCTATAAGTGTTTTTACTTTAACTGTTTCTGTCCTTTTGTTAACAGTAGCCTGGTTTTATTTATAGAAATTTAAAAGCAGAAGAACCAGTCCCACAACCCAGGCTAACATCATTAAAGAAATTAAGAAGATCCATGAAGTTTGCCTGGAGGACATCAATCTCAAGATTTAGGTACCCTAAATCTTATCTGGTAAGGGAGGAGTTACATCACCCGGTATAATGCTGTATTTAAAAGCAGAAGAACCAGTCCCGCAACCGAGTCTAACATCATTAAAGAAATTAAGAAGATCCATGAAGTTCCCCTGGAAGACATCAATCTCAAGATTTAGGTACCCTACATCTTATCTGACAAGGGAGGAGTTACATCACCCGGTATAATGCTGTATGGGTATCATGCATACCTGAAGTGATAGGATGTTAAGCAAACATTAAACGTGGATATGTAAAAACCGTTGATTAATTAGATTTAGCTTATTACTTGTTTAAATGGTTTTATTTCATAATGTCACCTAAACATAATGTAGTTAATAAATAGATGTAATGTAAAATATTACGTTAGAATATACAGGTGTCCCAAAAGTCGCAAATCAAACGTCACATGAAGATAGACTAGCTCAAGCCCTTTCAGAAAAACTCTATATGATCTTAACAAAAAGTTTTCGGTTTTCAAGATATTGACAGTTGCATGAAAAAAATTAAAATTGTCAAATTTTAAGGTACTTTGCCCCCTGCATGCAGAAAAAACATTTCCGAAATGTGATTTTTGTGCATGTTAATCCTCAATAATGGCGTTATCGAATCAATCTGAAATATTTTGTGTTATTAATCAGAAAATCTGAACAAACAAAAAATAATAATAATTAGAAATCGGACTTTTCTTCCCCAACTTTTTTAATTTGGAATAAGCCTCCGTACTGAAAAAATTTAGTAAAATTTACTAGCTCATAATCTCAAAAACTTCCCTGTTTTATGTAGAATCTAAAATAGTATAAAACATTATCAATATCTCTAAAAGTAATTCACTGTCGACGATTGAAAGTAAATTTGGAAACAATCCTCTTAGTCTTCTTAGACTGCTTCGTGAAATTTCTTGAACTGCTGTTCTGATTCTTTGATGTAGCTCCACTTGATTTCTTATAGGTTTTTTATGAACTTTATCTTTTAAGCATCCCGAATAAAAAAAGTCTAGTGGATTCAGGTCAGGTGAGCGAGCTGGCCACAAGATAGGTCCTAAACGACCAATCTACCTGCCCGGGTATGTCTGATTCTAGTAGTGCCTCACTTCTAAGGCATATTGGGCTGGGCATCCATCATTTTAAAGCCACATTGTCCTCCGAAGTTCTAATGGGGTGTCTTTGAGCAGTTCTGGCAAATTATTTTGTAAAAACGCCATATATCTTTGGCTATTTAACATAGGAGGCAGTTCCAAGGGTCCCAAAAGTGTTCCGTTAAAAATGCCGGCCCAAAGGTTTATCTTAAATTGATGCTGGCATCGATCCTGTCTGAACTCAGGTGTATTTTCAAATTCCCAACTATGAAAGTTGTGTAGGTTCATGTATCCATCATTTTTACATGCTGACTCGTCACTCCATAAAACTTTAACCAAGAAATTGGGATCTTGCCTGATTTTTCTTCGTCACTCCATAAAACTTTAACCAAGAAATTGGGATCTTGCCTGATTTTTCTTAACATAATTTCGCAAAATCGCTTGCGCCTTGCGTAATCAGGCGGTTCCAAAACTTGGACCCTCTGAATATGGTAAGGATGGTGCTTACACCTTTATAAAATTCTAAGAGTAGTAGACCTTGCGACATCAGTTCGTCTCTGTACTTTACACGTTGTGGTACCAGGTTCTTCGATAACAGCATCCTCGTCTGCAGTTCGATCAACAGGATCGATGCCAGGCATTTTACCAATGCTGTAGGCATATGGGTTCTTATGAACACACCGTAATATGGATGTTGTTGGTATGGGTAGTGCTGCGTGTAAATCCTTGCCACTCGTCTGGCGTTGTAACCAACACCACCTCTGAACGGCACGTATCGAGTCTCTCCATAAATGAGATGCATGTCTGCACACTCTTGATGGGTGTAATTCACTCCATTTTCCATTGTATCAAAAACTTCAGGGTAAAACAAAGTTCGTTAGTGAATTAATCTACTGAGAAATGAGCGTGTGTGTGTGTAGCAAGAATAAATCTATCTTACTGACACTGACAGAAATAATTTTTATAAATGTCACAATCTCTTTGTTTTTGTTTATTACATTATATTATAAGAGATATTGATAATATTATATGCCATTTTAGACTCTCCATAAAACAGGGAAGTTTTTCAAATTATGAGCCAGTAAATTTTACAATTTTTTTTTTCAGTACGGAGGTTTATTCCAAATTAAAAAAATATATAGGGAAGAAAAGTCCGTTTTTTTTCTTTTTTCTTCAGATTTTTTATTTATTTTATTTATTGATTTAGATACACCACCCAACAGCAAAATTGCCATATTAAGGATGAGAAGAAAAACACAATATATATACTGGGTGTTTCTAAATTGATGCGAAAAATTTCACAGGGTGATTCTTTGGCGAAAAATAAGGGGTGCTTTTCTATAAAGTTTTTCTTGAAACCCCTTCTCCTCTAAGTTACAGCCCATTGAAATTTTGGCAAAAAAAGGTTTTATTAAATTTCTCCGTTATGGAATAATTTTAAAAAAAGCGAAATTTTGCAGATGCATAAGACTAACAAAATGACAGTTTTAAAAGGATTTTATAGTCCTATAATGTTATTACAAGAGGGTGAAAAAACCTACCCTTACATTATTTTTTATCAGTACTTTTTATTGTGTGTACCGTTTTCAAACACAACACCAAGATCTTTAACAGCAGATGACCTTCCTAATAGCTGACTATTTACCTTGTAATCAAACAGGATGGGGCACCTCTTACGTGAAAAAGACATGACACAACATTTACCGACATTAAGAGAAAGTCCATTGCCACCACACTAACTATCGAATAGATTTAAACTACCCTGTAACTTAATACAGTCATCAGGATGAATGACGCGCAAGTAAATATTTATATCGTCTGCATATATTAAGTAAGGCACTTCCAAGATGTTTGATATACCATCAATACAAATATTGAAAAGAACTGGACCAAGGATAGAGCCTTGTGGCACTCCAAAACATATTTCAAAGCTATCTGATTTGAAGCCCTTAATTTCAATAAATTGCTTCCGTCCGCTAAGATACGATTTAAATAACTCGATCAGATTGCCTGAGAAACCTAGATTTTCTGAATAATAACAAAATATTTCAGATTGATTTGATAACGCCATTATTGAGGATTAACATGCAAAAAAATCACATTCCGGAAATGTATTTTCTGCATGCGGGCGGTCAAAATACCTTAAAATTAGTGTTCATACCTTTTGTTCTCACTCTTTTAAATTCAAATGTCACGCGCTACATTGACATAAGGTAGGTGTTGCCAATGGTTCCCGTCAGAAGATGAGAGAGGGGGAAATAAACATTGGGGGGAAGATAGAGAAGTTGTATCTCTTTGCCAGTTGGTTTTTTGTTGTTGAAGAGGTAAAAGGTCTCGAGAAATCGGATTGCTTTCAATTCATTGCAAGAGACACAAGGTCTCTAAACATCCATTGTGTTTTTACACCTTGATAACACCTTTGTTCGCACAGTCATGTCTGTGCGCAAATTTTTAACCATAAATAACATAACATCTTCGAGATGGTCCTATACGAAGGTATCTACAACTCTGTGAATACACTGATATCACCCTGTCAACATGGATTTGTAAGGGGTAGGTCAACTGTCACAAACTTGGCCATTTTCACTCAGTGGGTCTCAGACGGCATTGATGCTGAGGGTCAGATTGATGTTGTCTACACAGATTTCGCAAAGGCTTTTGACCGTGTTGATCACTTGGGTCCTTTTGAGGATGCTTGCATTGTATGGATTCAACGATAGCATGTTATGTCTTTTTGGGGATTATCTTAGCGATCATGTTCAATTTGTTAGCTATGGCGGGTTCAGGTCCTCTGAGCTGATTGCTACTTCGGGCGTTACTCAGGGCTTTAATCTGGGGCTGCTATTATTCTTGTTATTAATCAATGATTTAGACAGTAGTTTAAGTGTGTCGAGACTTTTCTATGCAGATGACTTGAAGCTGCTTATGAGAGTGATGTCGCTGGATGATTAGATTGCAGGAAGATCTAGACTTGCTCTATGAGTGGTGCTTACAGAATGGAATGGAACTAAATGTGAGTAAATGTAAGGTCATGACTTTCACAAGTAAAGCCTTCCCTGTTCAGTTTGAGTATACTGTGGGTCAGTTGGTGGTAGATCGTGTGGAGACTGTGAAGGACCTGAGGGTTCACTTTGATAAGAAAATGTCGTTTGACATTAACATCAATACCATAGTAAACGAGTGTATAACATGTTTTTGAGATGTTGTTGAAGAGGCAAAAGGTCTCGAGAAATCGGATTGCTTTCGTTGGAAGAGACACGAGGTCTCTAAACATCCATTGTGTTTGTCAGTCCTAGCGGAGACAAGAAGTCTCTAGAGGTTTAGTGTGTGGAGACAGAAAATCGAAGCTTTGCTGCTGCATTATTGCGGCACAGAAAGGTAGGTGACTTTACTTATTGTCAGTGCGCTATTTGTTTTTTTGTCATTAATTGTACGTGGTATTTACAATTGGGCTTGAGCTAGTCTATCTTCGTGTGACGTTTGATTTACGACTTTTGGGTTACTGTATTACGAGATTTTCAACATTAAACATCATGTGTATTCCTCCTTTGTTTTGATTTATAATTAGCCTTGTTATATTTTCAAAATAAAGTTTGTTGCGTTTTAAGGTGCGAAAAGGGCCTTATCCAAACTCACCTATTTTTCTCACTGGAATAATAATATAGACCACAATAATGCTATACGATGTAGGTTCTGCCAGCTTATGCTTTTAATAGACTATTATTGTTATAGTTATTAATAAGTTTAGCTACATTGTGTTTACATCTGATGACTGATGTTTTTTTTATAAATTTTGTGGATTTGTGAATATTGTATGTATCTTACATAAATCGGCTACCAAAATAAATAAATAAAAATAAATAACAGCCTGATAAGTTTGCTATGCAAGTTGAAATTCCTCCAAGTACACCTCGTTTGAGTATTATGAAATATTTCATATCCCCCTACTTAAAAAATATTTTCATAACTGGCATATAATTTGTAAGAGATTTTTCATTTCATAGCAACGTTTGATCAAGAATATTTTGATACCTTGTAACAATATTTATCTATAAATCTAAATATACTATCAGACCTCTGATATAACATACGAGGGGGTACCAAAAAGAAACTGTACTGATGTTGTGGTTAAGAAATGATGCAAACTTTTTTCCAAGGTCATCACAGGAGACGAATCATGGCACTATGGTTACGATCCTGAAACGGAGCAAGTGGAAAACTCTCGTCCCAAAAAAGCTCGTCAAGTGAAATCAAACGTCAAAACAATGCCGATTTGTTTTTCGATGTGAGAGGAGTTGTCCATTCAGAGTTTGTTCCAGAGGATCAGTCAGTTAACCAGTCTTTCTACCTGGAAGTTGTGCAACAGTTTGCAGCACAAAAGGCCTTGATTTTTGGCAGTCGGGCGACTGGTTTTTACACCCTGATAACGCCTCTGTTCACACAGTCATGTCTATGCGCCAATTCTTAACCATAAATAACATAACATCTTCGTGATGGTCCTATACGAGGGTATCTACAATTCTGTGAAGACACTGATATCACCCTGTCAACATGGAGTTGTAAGGGGTAGGTCAACTGTCACAAAATTCGCCATTTTCATTCAGTGGGTCTCAGACGGCATTGATGCCGGGGGTCAGATTGATGTTGTCTACACAGATTTCGCAAAGGCTTTTGACCGTGTTGATCACTCGGAGGCTTGCATCATAGGATTCAGCGATAGCATGTTATGTCTTTTTGGGGATTATCTTAGTGATCGTATTCAATTTGTTAGCTATGACGGGTTCAGGTCCTCTGAGCTCATCGTTACTTCGGGCGTTCCTCAGGGCTCTAATCTGGGGCCACTATTATTCTTGTTATTTATCAATGATTTGGACAGTAGTTTAAGTGTGTTGAGACTTTTCTATGCGGATGACTTGAAGCTGCTTGAGGGTAAAGTCGCTGGGTGATTGCAGGAAGATATAGACTTGCTCTATGAGTGGTGCTTACAGAATGGATTGGAACTAAATGTGAGTAAATGTAAGGTCATGACTTTCACAAGTAAAGCCTTCCCTGTTCAGTTTGAGTATACTGTGGGTCAGTTGGTGGTCGATCGTGTGGAGACTGTGAAGTACTTGGGGGTTCACTTTGATAAGAAACTGTCGTTTGATATTCATATCAATACCATAGTAAATGAGTGTATAACAGGTTTTTGGGATTTATAGTGCGGAACTGTGGGTCGTTTACATGTTTTGGTGCTCTAAAAGCTTTATATTGTGCTTTTGTTCTTTTAAGGTTACGATATGCATCTCTTGTCTGAGGCCCATATTATGGTGTGCGTATAAGCTCACTCGAATCTGTCCAGAGAAGGTTCCTAAAATATCTGTGGTTTAGGGAAACTGGGTGTTATCCGGAGAGGGGGTTCGATCGTTCTGTTTTGCTTGGGCACTTTGAATTCGTCAGTTTGTGTAAGCTAAGAAGAGTTGACTCAATCAAGTTTTTATATAAACTGATACAATGTCATTGATTGTCCGGAATTATTGGCGCAGATAAATTTCCATGTTCCCAGGATGAGTGAACGGCATAATACGTCATTTTATAATATTTAAGCTAGGACTGTTGCTATGTTACAATCTCCAATATATGTAATGTGTGAAACTTTCTATATTATTTGTTCACATAGTGATATATTTAGCGACAGTTTGTGTACATTGTTGCATAGAGCTATTGAAATGTTGTAGTTTTAGGTTTGTTTTTGGATTTATATTTTATTGTTAATTTATGGTAATCTCACTCGCTAATTAGTTTGTAGGTGTCCTGTAATTGGTCCTGTACTTGGTCTGTTGGACACAATAAATTATTATTATTATTATTATAACCTCTTTACACACCCCCCTCTCTAATCGTCTGACCTTGCGTCCTGTTTTTTTTAATTTCCCTGAATGAATACATGAAAGGAAGGCGTTTCGCTGACATTGCTACCTATTGCAATATTTTTTGATTTCCCTGAATGAATAGACATGAAAGGAAGGCGTTTCGCTGACATTGCTGCCTCTTGCAATATTTTTTGATTTCCCTGAATGAATAGACATGAAAGGAATGCGTTTCGCTGACATTGCTGCCTCTTGCAATATTTTTTGATTTCCCTGAATGAATAGACATGAAAGGAACGCGTTTCGCTGACATTGCTGCCTCTTGCAATATTTTTTGATTTCCCTGAATGAGTAGACATGAAAGGAAGGCGTTTCGCTGACCGTGCTGCCTCTTGCAATATTTTTTGATTTCCTTGAATGAATAGACATGAAAGGAAGGCGTTTCGCTGACATTGCCGCCTCTTGCAATATTTTTTTAATTCCCTGAATGAGTAGACATGAAAGGAAGGCGTTTCGCTGACCGTGCTGCCTCTTGCAATATTTTTTGATTTCCTTGAATGAATAGACATGAAAGGAAGGCGTTTCGCTGACATTGCCGCCTCTTGCAATATTTTTTTATTTCCCTGAATGAACAGACCTGAAAGGGAGGCATTTCGCTGACATTGCTGCCTCTTGCAATATTTTTTGATTTCCCTGAATGAATAGACATGAAAGGAAGGCGTTTCACTGACCGTGCTGCCTCTTGCAATATTTTTTGATTTCCCTGAATGAATAGACATGAAAGGAAGGCGTTTCGCTGACCGTGCTGCCTCTTGCAATATTTTTTGATTTCCCTGAATGAATAGACATGAAAGGAAGGCGTTTCGCTGACATTGCTGCCTCTTGCAATATTTGTTGATTTCCTTGAATGAATAGACATGAAAGGAAGGCGTTTCGCTGACATTGCTGTCCCTTGCAATATTTTTTGATTTCCCTGAATGAATAGGCATGAAAGGAAGGCGTTTCACTGACATTGCTGCCTCTTGCAATATTTTTTGATTTCCTGAATGAATAGACATGAAAGGAAGGCGTTTCGCTGACATTGCTGCCCCTTGCAATATTTTTTGATTTCCCTGAATGAATAGACATGAAAGGAAGGCGTTCCGCTGACATTGCTGCCTCTTGCAATATTTTTTGATTTCCCTGAATGAATAGGCATGAAAGGAAGGCGTTTCACTGACATTGCTGCCTCTTGCAATATTTGTTGATTTCCTTGAATGAATAGACATGAAAGGAAAGCGTTTCGCTGACATTGCTGCCTCTTGCAATATTTTTTGATTTCCCTGAATGAATAGATATGAAAGGTGTTTCGCTGAAATTGCTGCCTCTTGCAATTTTTTTTTTCTTTCCCTAAATGAAGAGACATGAAAGGAACCGGTTTTGCCGACGTTGTTGAGGTGAAGAAAAAAATGACGGAGGTGTTGTCAGGCACGACAGAAAAGGAATTTAAAAAATGTTTTGGAATAAAAGAGTAGCCAATGTTACTAGTGGAAGTGTGGTGTCGGTGCCAGTGCAAAATATTTTCAACGGGATTGAATGATATTTGTTTATAAATTAATGAAATAAATTTTAAAAAAGGTCGGTTTCTTTTGGGTACCCCCTCGTAGGTTTCAATTTGTAATTGTATAACTAGAGATTAAAGTAATCATTACTATACAAATCGTAAGTTGCACCATCTAACTCAATACTTTCTCAACTGAAACGTTATATTACCTGTAATATAGTTGTCCAATTATATTACTTGTCTGTGTAGTGTCAGTCACTCTTCTCTTTCTTCCTCTGAGTAACCATTCATTTGGAATAAATATATCTTTTTTACGTAAACGGAAAATCACAGATCTCAGCAAACTAAAAAAAATGTTGGAATCCAAATATAGAAAACTAGCTTTTTACGTATAAATTTAAGTTGTTCCATTGGCATAGACAGGTGTTACATCACATCCAAACTTAGCTAAGTCTGCGTACTGGACAGCAAACTGTATATCACTGTTGCTGTTGCAGCTTATATCGTCCCATGGCATAGAATCTTTTGTATTCTCGTACATTCCCATATCTTCTAACGGTTTATTTTCCTGGTGAAATAAACTATTATCAACAGCTATATTTTGGGTAGAATTAACATCGTATGTTTCTTGATTTTCAGAATAACTGTTTTCATACTTAATTTCTGTTTTTGGTGTGGTTTCTAATGGCTGGTTTTCAGCATAGCTAAGCGAGGAAGCACTGTTAACATCTGTGTATTCTTTACTATTATCAAACGAGTAGCTCATATCGTACGTTAATGACTGATCTCCATAATAGCTGCTTTCAGGCTTTACATTCTCAGGTAATTTATCTTCAGAATAGTTACTAATGGAATCCAGACCGGCAAACTGATTCTGTACGTTCGCAGAATACGGATAACTAACCTCAGATTTCACAGACTGATTCGGGTAGTAATTATTTGGTTCTCCCATCCTCAAGTTTGCTCTATCACTTGGCGAATTCAAATTTTGAGGCATATTTTCCAAAATATTCGACATACTGTTAACTGGCTTATTTTGAGATTCAGTTATCTTAGGATCGTATGAAAAATTATTTGGATTATATTGCGTGTTTATATTTGTATACGGTGTGCTCGCTTGGCTGTATGTTATACCCATATTTCCATATGGCATACCCTTAGGGTCATAAGAAACACTCATACTACTATACGGCACATTCGTATTGCTATACGGCATACTTGTATTGCCGTAATGTATGTTTGTATTGCCATAAGGTACACCTGAATCGCCGTAAGGCATATTTGTACCACCATAAGGCGAATTCATGTTCGAAAGCGGCATATTAAGGCTACTCGAATGAGGCATGTTAACACTGCTTGGATGAGGCATGTTAATGCTACTCGAATGCGGCACATTAACACTGTTTGAATGAGGCATATTAATGCTGCTCGAATGCGGCACATTAACAGTGTTTGGGTGAGACATGTTAATGCTACTCGAATGAGACACATTAGTGCTGTTTGGATGCGGCATGTTTGCATGCGCCACATTAACAGTGTTTGGATGAGGCATGTTAATGCTATTTGACTGCGGCACATTAACACTGTTTGAATGAGGCATATTAACGTTACCATAAGATAAGCCCAAACTTCCAAACGGCTTGTTAGGATTGTTGTATGACACATCTGTTCTATTATAAGGCATATTGGAATTGTTTTGGTACATATTATTCTGTTCATACAGCACATTATACAGCGGTCTATAAGTTTTATCATAAGGTAAGTTGGTATGAGGCCTGTTTATATGGTCGTAAGGTGCATTCAGGCTTGGACGAGGCATGCTCGCATTCATTGGTGGCAAAGCGTAATTGTTACTATTATTATTATTACTATATGATGGCAGTCTCGCCACAAACGGTGCCTGAATATTACTAGGCATATAAGTCGGGTTACTTGGATGACGTATGTTATTTGGCATATAGTTTGACATACGTATTTTATTTTGTATTTGCATCCTAGTTGGCATAGGTGCATACCCGTTGAGTGTGTTGCTTTTTGACATGTATGACATTGTATTGGCAACACTGTTTGGTAGACGTTTTTCCATTGGAGCACTTAATAATGTAGAGACGTTACCGAGCCCCGGTGCATTTTGAAGTATGTGGTTTGTAATACTAAATCGATTGGTAGGTGTAGTTATATTCTTCAGTAAGTAAGGATTAGGTGCCAAAATCGCCTCTTTGTTCGTGAAATTTGGTTGTTCGGTTTTTATTGTAGTTACTAAGTTTGGTACATCTGTTTGAATACTGGTCTGGAGTAAAGAGTTTAGAATACTGGTTTTGCTACCCGCAAATTGATTTGATGCGTGTTTTGGATCAACTGTTTGGCTTGTCAATATATTTTGAATATTTATTTCACCTGATATATTTTGAGGGTTTTTCTCTTGTTGTTCTACTTCTTGTTTAACCATACTTATATCAACACCGTATGAATTGGCATGTGATGTTTTCATATGGTTTAACAAACTCAGTTTATCAGAGAATTTTTGTTCGCATAACGTACACTGTATATCTTTCTGTCTCGAATGGATCTTTAGATGGTTTAGATATCGACTTTTATTCACCAACTGCTGATTACAGATTTCACATCTCACTAAATTAGCATCGTATTTGGCAATTACATCTTCAGGAAGTAAACTTCTGTGTTTTCTATACTGATGCAGACCTAATATTGAACTCGTACTGAAAGTTTTCTGGCAAAATTCGCATCTCAGCGATTTCTCTTCGTAGTGCACTAACCTCAAATGTTTGGTTAAAATGTATTCAGTTTTAAATTTCTCTCCGCATAATTTGCAATCGTACATTTTCATTGTCAAATGAATTAACATATGTGATTTAAATTCAACGTCAGAAGCAAACTTTTGATTACACTGTTTACACATGTAATCTACGTTTTCTTTACCGGGATAAACTATACTTTCTTTAGCGGGATAATCTACATTTTCTAACTTAATTTCTGGTGGTGGTGGCATTGTTTCCTTTTTATTGGTATGTTGACGTGCCAAATGTACTTTGAGGTAATTTTCACATTTAAAGCTCTTCTCGCAAAGATGACATTTGAGATCTTTTTCTGAATGCGCTGTAGCAGTATGATGCACCAAATTCGGCAAATATTTATAAGCTTTATCGCAGATCTTGCAAACATGTTTCCGTTCGTTAACGTGTACACCTTGCATGTGAATCGAAAGCTCATATTTAGTGATAAAAAGTCTCGGACACAGTTCACAAGTCTCATATTTGATATTTGGATCCTGAATTACGATGTCCCTATGATAGTTGAGCATGTGCTTCTTTAAATTTTTATAGCAACCGTAACCTTTTTGGCAATGTCTGCATTGATACTTGTTTCTCACATCTATCAACTTATCGTGGGACGTAAGGAACTTCGTACTTTCTCCGATGTTTTTCATAGACTTAATAACTTTCCCACTGTTGTTTTCTCCGGTGTTATTATTAGCAGTAAGTTTAGACTCTTTATTGAAGGTGATTTTGGTTTCTTTCTTACAATCCTTCATATGTTCGATCAGCAATAAATACTTATTAAACTTCTTTTTGCATACCCTGCATTTATGAACACTAACCATTGAATGCGCCTGCTGAAGATGGATATTGAGACGAGCGCGATTTGGGAATACCGTGAGACATAACTTACATGTAACAGGTTCATTTTTGTGAGCCATTCTCATGTGTAAGTGCAGATGACCCTGCTCTTTAAATTCTTTACTACATACATGACATGACAAATGGAAGAACGACTTGTGATATTTCAAGTGACGTTCGCAGTAAAATACCTTCGAGCATGATTCACACTTGTTTTCACCTGAATTACCGACATGCTCTGAGGCCATATGATCCGAAAGGGCCTTTTGTTCTTCGAACATGTTGTTACAATAATCACAGGTGTTGTTGTTCACTTTGAAATGGATTTTCTCATGAGCGAAGAATAGTTTTTTATTGAAGAAGCTTTCGTTGCATATTTGGCAGACTTCGTGCTTGTGAACTTTTCTTATGTGCGTTTGTAAAGCTAAGAATGTGAATTTCTCTTTGCAATATTCGCAGGTTACTATTTTTTCCGAATGTACATCCATATGTTCAAACAGTTTACTCTTCTGACTGTAGACTCTTAAGCAGATCATACATTTGTAGCCTTTTTTCAGTTTTTTACTCTTGTGTTCTAGGGAAGCTTGAATATGGGTGTCCCGATGTTCCAATAGCGCTTGGTTGCTACTGAAGCCGGAACCACAGAGTCTGCATTTGTAAGTTCTGTGGAAACCATGTAGACGCTTTTTATGTCTCATCAAGCTCGAGACGGTGCAGAATGTGCTGGAGCATATCTGAAATGAGACAAAAAGATAAATTAATTTAAGAAAATCTTGCTGTTATATATTAATTTATTTATTTACCTATCTCAGACACATGTTAAGTAAATTACTTGGATAGTAGGAAAACGAAAATACAAAACAAATGAAATTTAACTAATATTAACAAAGTCCACACACAGCAAGTGCGCAATGGAAGCGAGTTTTTTTATTTTTATTTTTTTATTTATTCATACACCATCCAACAGCTTAAAAGCCAATTTAAGGATGAGCCAATACACAAAACATAATAACTAACAACAATCTAGCTAACAATACAAAAAAGAGTCACAAATTAGATCGCTTTGAAAAACATTTTTATCTCTGATATATTACATGAGAAGATATCTAGGCGGTCCTGCAGTACAGAGTAATCATTGCACATCTGGTAAATTGGAGACGATCGCAGTAATCGTGTACGAGCAGTCGGGAGATAGAATGTGCCTGGAAAACGTGCTGCAATACGAGGCACATTGAAATTAAGTTGCTGAAGCAGACTAGGGCAGTCGAACACAGAATTAACCAGTTTATATAAAAATATAATGAAACTGCACTGCCTGCGCATCGATAGACTCTGCAGACTAAAGCGAAGAAGTAAACTTTCCTGAGGAAAACCAATAGACGGATATCGACCATCCTCACGAAAGCTAAGAAATTTTAGAAATTTCCTTTGCACTGATTCCAGGCTTGCCACATGTATCTCATAAGTGGGAGCCCACACAACTGAGCCATATTCAAGTCGAGACCTAACCAAACAGCCAAAGAGCAGGAGGAGGGTGTCAGTCTGTGAGACATTTTTGCTGTTTCTTATCAGAAACCCTAGAGTTTTGTAAGCAGAACTGACAGTCTGCTCATAGTGTGGTTTAAAAGATAGATTACCATCAAAAACAATTCCAAGGTCCTTAACTGTCCTGGGGCGGTCAAGTGGAAGCCCTCTTATATTGTACCCGAAAGTGATTGCGTGCTTATTTCGAGTAAAGGAGATCACACAACACTTGGAAACATTCACAAATAGACCACTCCGACAACACCATTCAACAAGGATCTGAAGACAGTTCTGGAGCCGCAAACAGTCATCAACACTCGAAATATTTGCGAAAATCTTAATATCGTCTGCATAAATTAAAAAAGGAACATGTAAAACATGTTTAACTGGGTCAATAAATATATTAAACAGTAATGGACCGAGTATGGAACCCTGCCGCATTCCCGAAGTTACGTGATAGGTGTTAGATTTGAAGCCCCCAACCTCAACAAATTGCCTCCTTCCATCAAGGTAAAATCTGAACAAGCCAAGCAAGCCCTCGGAGAATCCGATAGCCCTCATCCTGTCAATCAGAACAGAGTGATTTAGACAATCGAAAGCCTTAGATAGATCAGTATACACAACATCAACCTGTGAAGAGCGGTCAAGAGCGGATGCAATGAACTGTGTAATGTCAACCAAATTCGTTACAGTCGATCTACCTGGAATGAAACCATGCTGAGAAATAGAGAGTCTGTTTTTGATGTGAAACAGTATTCGCTGAAAAAGGCAGGCCTCGAAAATTTTACAAAAGACACATAGTATGGCTATTGGTCGATAGTTTGATGGATCACCACTTTCCCCCGCCTTGAAGACAGGGAAAACCCGTGACAGCTTCCAAATCGCGGGGAATGTTCCAGATCTAAGAATCAGTTTAAAAATTTTCTTAAGTGGAGCCAGGAAAGCATATAAGCAGTCCACGGACCAAGAAACCAGGAACTAGATCAGGTCCACAGGACATGTTAGCCTTAATTCTCTTAGCGGCTGTAATAATTTCGTCATCTGTAAAGTCATCAACAAAGAACATTGTGATGTCACCCGAAGCCAGACTGGCGGCTGTAGGCGATGAGGTGGGGGTGGAGCCAGAACATCCCGCAAAATAAGAAGCAAAACTGTCAGCTGCCTGCTGCTGGTTAGATAAATTCCCAATAGAAAAGTTTTGACGGCGTCGAGAAGAGCAGTTCCAGAATTTTTTAGGATTAGACCTAATCTCTCTTTCGACCCTCTGAAAGTAATTGACTCGAGAAAGATAAATGTCTCTCTTAAGTTTTTGTCTCAGCTCCCTAAATCTATCCAGAAACTCCACATTTCCAGACTTCTTAAACTTACACCATAATGAATATTTATATTTTATACTAACCTTAATTTCTTTAGAAAACCACGGGGGATACCTATTACATGCTCTTGGAGCAGTCATGGGAACATACATATCAAACAAGTCGTAAATTCTGGAATAGAAAAAGTCAAGCATAGAATCGACATCCTGAAGCCCATCCATGCCATCCCAGCACAAGTCGCTGAGCTCCGCATACAATCTGACAAAATCACATTTTCGAAAGTTATATGACCTTTGCCTAGTGTCACCAGCAGGGGAAGAGACCACAGAACCACTGAGCGGAACTCTATGATTAAGGGGGGATGATGACGATCAGGAATCACGGGCGAATCAGGAGCCTCCCCCACCAAGCAAGTGTCAGTAAACAAAACCACGTCAAGAATCCTGTTGTTAATATTCTCAACATGATTAAACTGTCCAAGGAGTAGTAGATTACAGAAATTTTGAAAAGCAGACACACGAGCGGAGGGGTCGTTCTGACAACAAGAAGCATATTCAGGCATGTTAAAGTCACCAACTAAGAATGTCTCGGAACCATATTTTATGCACAGGGACTCGAGAGCTTCAAACAAGAGGTAGTAGTCATTAGTTGGAGTATTGGGAGGTATATAAACAACAAAAACATTAAGCGAGGCCTGATGATCCGAGACTCTAACCCCCACAATGTCAATATTAGAAAGAGCATCAAGGCCTCCACAGTCCCTCCGAATATCAAGGCGACGAGTTGCAAAGCGAGCGTGCACAGCAAGCAGAACGCCACCTCCCCTAGTCTTACAAGAGAAAGAAAAATCCCTATCTGATCTGTAGACAATATATTGATCATCAAACAGTTCGCTACTATAGATGTCACTATCCAGCCAAGTCTCAGTGAAAGCAAAACAGTCAAGAGGATATGCCTGCGACAAACAAAATAGTAAACATCATTGGTTCGTGTCCGGAGGCCCCTGACGTTTTGATAAAATATGTTAAATTGCCTCTCCATAGAACAGGCAAAAGAAGAATGATGATTGTGTCCAAAGTTAACGAAAGATCCAACAGGTTTGTTTGGAGACTGGGTTTCCACCCCGACATGGCATTGTGGTAATTGCTATTTGATCTGCAGAATCTCTGCTCTCATCGACTGCAGCTTTTGCCTGTAAACCGCACAGTTATGGTCCCAGGCTGCATGATCATAGGCAACTCCTGCCTTTACCTTAGCCGCATTGAAACAGTTCACACAACAAAGAGTAGTACCCACACAGTTTTTCACAGGATGGTCACCAGAACATTTAGGGCATGTGGTTTTGCCCTTACAAAATTTAGAAGTATGGTGGAAGCCCGAACAGTTGAAACATCGCGTGATATCGATACCATCGTAAACAGAGCAGCGATCATACCCGATAAAAATCTGACCAATATCTAAAGCCGACTTATACGAAACATGACCAACCTGCAGGACCGCCTGATAAATTCTACTATTATTTTTTAGATGATCAGTAGAGATAAACTTAAAATTAGAGTCACCAAAGATGTCACCATTATGCAACTTAATTAGTCTTACTAATTCATCCCCCGCGATCTTCTCAGAGAGGCCAACGATACGAATTCGCGGGTGTTGATGTGTAACTTCTTTAACACTATATTCAGCTGAAAGACTGCTCTCAGCTAAAGACCTGAATTTTTCCCCATCTTTCCTGGATGAACAGCTAACTATCAAGCCACCTTTAGCAATGTTTTTGACTTTGGAAACACAGATGTCAGATGCAGCGGGATTGACATTTCGATACAGATCAGCCTTTGTAACAGCAGCAGATTGAGTGTCATTCTTTGGTCTTATAAGCACAGAAGCTCCTCTTGCAACAGACTGTGCAAACGTTGGAGCACTGCGAACACCAGCATCCTGGGAACGATTGACAGACTTAGGTAAAGCAGAGCTGGAGAAATCAGCGCTGGTGATGCATTTGACCAGTTTTCATTAAAATACATGGTAACTCTGTTTAAGGAGCGGAGAATAATGGGGGCGTTTTATTGGGATAACTGTTACAATTTGAACTGGACAGACATGGTAACGATCTAATTTAATAACAAATGAATAAAGTCTCTAACAAAAAAAGTCTCTTAACAACTATAAAACAAAACACCTCTATATATAGACTTACTACTTCTTAATAATACGTAAACATAATTAGCATTACTCAATACGGTAAATTAAGTCATCTAGTATTGCAAGCTGCCATCAGCAAACTTGCGTATTGTTTAATATAAACATGTGAAGTGATGATGATTTCAATGTATACGATTACAAATATCTATGTGACGTACTTAACTACATAAAAATTACTCTAATTTATGGTAGCGAATTTTCATAGAAATGTTTTTAATTATAAATTTAAATAATATTAAAATATATTTCCACGCCTAGGGACGCCCTCCTGGATAGCTTTCTGTTCCATGAACAAACTCATTAACCTCTTTAGGCAATGAAACGTAATTTAATTTCATAAAGAAATGTTCATAGAAACACATGTCCTTTTAAAATAGTCAAAAAAAACGGCATCATGATTAGAGTAACAAAATTTAGTAACTATAAATTCTTTATGCCTAACTTTCTGTCACGATTAGTAAAAATTTGTATTTGTGAAATTTTACTTAATAATCAATCCATTTTCTAATTAGTAAACACAAAACATTTTAAAAAACCCGACGATCGTTTCATTAACAAAATTAGATTCATCAGAGGATGAAATGTAACAAAAGACAGAATCACCACAAAAACCACAAATTAATAACAGAGAGTTTTGTGCTAGATACGTATTTCGACAAAGAAGTTGTCTTCATCAGAACGTATCGCTAAACTAACTGTATGGGCAAAATTATCCTATTTCTATACCCAAACTATATACTAAAAATGATGTAATACCAATGATGCAACATCAGATACCTCAGTACCAGATGATGCAACACCAGATGACGTAATTTAAGGACTATTGTTGTGTCAGTGGATACAACTAACCTGTTGTGTCGATGTTCTTACGCCATCCTGTGTTGCATCATCCGGTTAGGTTTGAATGTGTGGGCCATACCGGTCCCTCCACCACGACCATAAGGTCTATTGTGGCTCACGCCTAATGGTCTATATTTCGCCCAACAAAGCCAGCCTCCTGCAGAGGTCGATAATCTTTGTGGGCGAAAGTTGATCCAGATCTTCCGGAACAAGCTTTATCTTGCCAAAGAGCAGGCATCTAGTCCTGTCCGTCGCCGGACAGGAACACAGTACATGCTCTGCTGTCTTGTCACTCTCCATACACAGCCGGCACTCAGTTTCGTGACCGACTCCAATTCCGTGCATGTGGTGACGCAAGCGGCAGTGTCCTGTATATAGGCCGACTAGAGTACTCAGTTGCTGTCTGTTTAGCTCTAGAAGTTTTTTAGCCATTGACTCAA